>JANRMT010062835.1:26012120-26074893 GCA_026402145.1 Polypterus bichir lapradei | reverse complement strand
TTTGTCAGGGTATAGATCGGAGTATTACATGCATAGGTCCGATCGTGATCACAATCTGATATTTCACCTCAAGTACTGACGTCCGAGGTTTGATCCCCACAAGGGGAAGCAAAAGTGCTTACACCTGATGAGAATATATATATCCTCACTCATAGGTCTGAATTGTTCTTCCTCTTTCTTCATGCCACCTAAGCCAAACTGACCATTCGGGTCGCTCTGAGAGACTGGACACACAGAACTTAGCGTTTTATTATACAGTAGATATATAGTTAGTGTTAATGTTACATTTTAAGTGGATTTGTTAAATGTTTGAATAAAGGTTGCACACACACTGTATAAAGTTCAGTCTCCTTGCTTTTCCATGATGATAACCTCAGTTCAAAATGAGTAATTTAATGTAATGTTCAGTTTTTAAGAGGATGGTTAACTCTTACTTGTTGTTTTCTTCCGCTTAATTCTACCCCCAAACAATCTGGGGTATGCCATTACTGTGGAATTAGTAGGCAAACAAGCCTAATTTGTCGCCGTGGCATTTTAAGTGAAGGTTGTTTCAGTTTACCTCCAAGCTTGGAGATGATCTTTTATTTGCCTTCTGTGGGTGAAGCCTCTGTATTTTTCCTGATGGTAGGTTCTATGCACTCATTGTTTGTACCCTTTCATTTGTCCATTGTTCTTTTCACCTTATGTGTTCCACCTTTTTTTTTTTTTTTTTAAATAGCCTGTTTTGGTTGCAAAAGACACGAGCCACCAGTCCTGTTTACAGTAATTACAACTGTTTTTATTAATTCCCTGCCTCCCCTTTTCTTCGTTATCTCTCATTTTTTTGTTTGCTATGTAGTATCTGGACAATCCCAAGAAAGAGTTTGTGATTGTTTAGAATTCCAGTTGACTCCACGTAGACTTCTAATTACTATTTTGGTACAAGAAAAATGCTTAAGGAATGTGGGTGTGGTGGGTGATTTGGAAATTTTGCAGTTGGGGGTTGTTATGTGAAGGTGGTCCTGTTTTGGACTTACAGACTCTTTGAAAACCTCCTCAAAATGTTTAAAGACAATTAAGATAAACACAGTTCTGCTGCTTGCCAGTCCCACCTAAGAATATTGCTTTCACCTCTGCAGCCAAACAGGCTTGAAAACCAGTAAAGCCTAATTATAGTAATTGCTTCATAACAGAAGAATCTTATAAAGACAAAGAAAAAGCATAAAAACAGAACAAAAACACGACTTACCGGTTATTTAGATTCCAGTAATTAAATAGGAGGGCAAAAATTACATTAACTTGTTGATATTTCAGACAACCAGATTAAAACCTCCACATGCAGCACATTGTTTGAAAATGTTTAATGTCATCAGCTTTAGTTACGGCAACTGACAGCATCCCATTGAAAAAACGGATATGGCGCAGCAGATGAAGTGTAGGCATGCTAATTTATTAGCCGATTTTGAGCGGTAGCATAAGACCTCTAATTTTGCATGCAATTACTTTAGAACAATTGCCAGTTTTGTTTCAGAGAAAATGTCATGGCTGTAAAATGATGACTGCCAATGTTTTTTTGTTTGCTTCTTCCGACTTTATACAATTTGTGTTGGAGTGGCATCCTGTTCTTGATAGGTTCAGCCAGAGTACACTGAGGGAACGTAGGATGAGACACTATAGCATCCCTGCGCACACTGATGCACACATCCACACTCACTGACACAGGGCCAATTTAGGCATAACAAACCTGCTTAATTATAAGGAGAGATTTAGAATTGTCAATTAAATTAAAATGGCACTTTTTTAATGCAAGGGGAAACCAGAACATTGGGAGGAAAGTCGCAAAGACTTTGTGGAAAGGGACATCTCTTCTTGAAACTGAACTTTGAGTGACAATGTCAGTGTTATGCTTAGTACCACCATGGCATCTTTTGGAAGAGCAATAATCTGTAAAGTCATGCAGCTGATTTTTAGTCAATCAGTTATTCATTTATGTTGCGCTTTTTTATTTCCTTCTATATGTGTAATTATTGTATAGCATTGTGAGCTCATACAGTAAGTGGAAGTGTGCTTAATTAATGAGAATAATATAACATTCATAAACCTGCTTAAGCCGATTTGTGTGGACTGGGGCCTTAAATGGTATCTGTTTGTAGAGAAAGTATTGACCTTGTTGAGAGATTTACTTACCTTAACAGTGACATTCATGTCTCTGGTGACTTTTCCTATGAAGTCAGTAGATGGATTGGGAAAGCATGGGGGGACATGAGGTCCCTGGAAAGAGGAGTGTGGCGCTCCCAATATCTATGCAAAAGGACGAAGGTCCAAGTCTTTAGAGTCCTGGTGCTTCCTGTCTTGCTATATGGTTGCGAGACATGGATTCTATCCAGTGAACTGAGACGAAGACTGGACTCCTTTGGTACTGTGTCTCTCTGGAAAATCCTTGGGTACAGTTGGTTTGACTTTGTGTCGAATGAGCGGTCGCTCATGGAGTCCGGAATGCGGCACGTTACCTGCATTGTGAGGGAGTGTCACTTACGGCACTACAGCCACATGGCGCGTTTTCCTGAGAATGATCCAGCTCGTAAGATCCTCATTGTTGGGGACCCGAGTGGCTAGACCAGGCCAAGGGGTTGCCCACGTAGCACCTGGCTGCAGCAGATTGAGGGTCATTTCCGGAGGGTGGGACTGGACTGCGTGTCTGCCTGGAGGGTTGCCAACCGGGATCCCGAGTTGTTTCATTGTGTAGTGGGTGCGGCAATGCACTGTACCAATGCATGCTCCACAACTTGACTTGTACTGGACATAAGGCAGAATCATTCCTGGGACAGGACACTAGTCCATCACTGGTGCATTTACACACACATCCACACTTGCTCTCACACAGGGCCAGTTTGGAATTTCTATCCATCTTAATCATCGAATCTTTGGAAATTTGATAGGGAAACCGAAGTACATAGAGAAAAACCCAGCAATACACACTGAGGCCACGTCCACACTACAGCTTTTTTGTTTAAAAGCTGAGATATTAGCTTTTGCTTTTGCCTTTTGTCCATGCCACCATGGCATTTTAACCCCTAAAAATGGAGACTTTTGAAAACACTCTCCACAACCATGTATTTCTGGAAATGAGACGGTGTGGACAGGTAAAAAAAAGTAGAGTTTTGAATTGCGTTGATATTGGTTTGTACTTATTACATGGCCCTTTGCTGATTGGGACCTGTTCATTACAACGTCTCATTCTCTGATCTCGTCATGGTAGAAACCATATTCCAAGTTAGCGGACATTGAGGAGTTGCTTTCCATGGCACTTGTTGTGTTGCTTGCCTGTAATTAAATTGTGTTTTGTTTTATACAGTTTGAATAATGCATGAATGCGCCAACGACAAGTCATTTACCAGTCACTATAGTTTTGTAATAAATCTTGTGATCTGTGAAAAACGATCCCTTCAAGGACACTTCTTATTCCTATTTTTGCCGATGTCTGACACCTCTACTCATACGCATTTTCAGTCATTATAGGGTTGGCAGAGACATTTTTTTAAACATTATGAGCATGCTAGTGTGGACAAAGGTATTTTTCTTTTAAAAATGACATTTTTACATGAAAACATGGTGTGGACTTTGCCTAATAATGTGCAGACACCATAAATAAATAAATCAATTGAAATGAATAAATTTAACTGAATTAAACTGATGTTGTCTATGTCACAGAATGCAAAGCAGGCTACATGTTTTTAAATTTAACATTTTTAAGTAATTGAAATATTAAATACATCACAAGTTAAATGATGACTCAGGGTAGGGCTACTATAATCTTTACATCAACCTGCATTATGATGTTTAGTTTGGCTTAAAAGAACAAAAAGAGGCATCAGTAGGTTATGTAATTTATGCAAAAATTAAAGTAAACGAGTTGCCTAAATCCAGTAAAGCAGTAGTTTGGACTAGAAATGCAAGCATTTTAACTTTGTTCAGGACAGAAGTCAGGCCAACAGATGCTGTGGCAGAGGAATGACTGGCATTGGCAACACTCGTGGCCATGCTGGTGGAAGTGGGCTGGCACTGCCTGTTGCCACTGTGTCCCAAGGTAGGATGCCACATAGAACAGGGTGTGTTTACTTTGGACACTTGAAGAAAGTTGAAACTTTATCAGGTTGGGAGTATGGGTAGGAGGTGATTTACACAGAGAAGGCTAAAATGGAAGGATGCTTGGAGAATTTAATCCAGTAAGACAGGAGTTCTATCAGTCTGTTAAGTGTCTCAGAGATGGCACTATTTACAGTATATGGAATCCAGTTACTCACAAGGATTGATTTAGGGGTAGGGGCTTTATCATTATCATTTATCATTACTTGTCGCCTCAGAGCTCCCACTTCTGATGTCAAAATAATTCTTGAGGTAGTCCTAGAAGTGTTTTTTTTGGTCAGGGCTTAAAAGCTCCTTCTGGCCATGTGGGCAGACTTGCAAGAAAGAGTATGTGAAATGATTATGACCCGGAGATACACGTAATCAAGCATAAGCCAAAGTCAGTACCATAAGTCAAAACTTACCTTTTGTCAAAACTAGAATTGCTAAGTAAAACTTGAATATCAGAATTCAAAAGCAAAGAGGTGTTTTGAAAAATATGAATATTTAGTTTTATCCACAAATACGAATACTCGGGCACGGGCTGACCTTTGTACTGTCACTCCATTGCCATCATAAGCATTGTACAAACTAAGGAGTGCTAGGTATTAGTACCATGGAGAAAATGTATGCAAATATTCCTAAATGGCGGCGTCCATAGGAAAAGATGGATGACATTGTGGCTAAACTCTACAAAAAGTCAATATGCTTCAAATGCAAATACAGTTGTATCCCAAAACCCATATTAGAGGTATAAATCACTCAAATCCTTTAAGGAATTCCCAAAAAAAATTATAAACACTCACTACTGTTTATAACAATAGAGCTAGAGAATTTGAAGCTGGGAGGATTGTGGCACTGTTGGCAGTGATCAGAGCTTCTACCTCATAGTTCTAGAGTCCCAGGTACAAATCCCAGTATGAAGACACTTATGTAGAGTTTACACAATCTCCCTCTATTTAGGTGGGTTTTCTCTCCAGGTACTCCAGTTTTCCTCTCACATCGTAAATATGGGAAGGTTCATTTGAGAAATTAAACTTTGCTTTAAGTTAGCGAGTATGGGTAGGCTCAGAAAGGGACAGGAATAACTACTGACTTTTGCCTGAGGCCGAAGGGATGGGCTCTAACCTGAGTGACTCTGAATGTTTTTGTTCATTCAATACTTTAATTTTATTTTATTTAAAGAGATTAAAGATAAACAATAAAGCATTTGGTTAAATTTCCATCTCCTCCCCACTATGTGACCCTCAGCAAACCACTTAATCTGCATGTACTACAATGAGATAAAAATATATACACAAATATAATTTTTAAGCACACTGGACAACAAAGATTTTGTTTCCTGAACACTTTTAGGTTTATCAGGTGTGCTACTGATCACAAAAATCACCTTTAAAGTTTCCTACCATGTAGCATATTATTGTAATCACCTACATTTTTGTGATTTCCTCTGAAATTAAAGTATACATATACAGTACAACAACTATATCTGAAAAATCTTTGTTGTTCTAAAAGTAGTGTCACTGTTACTTGGAATGTAGCTCAGCTATATAAACACCTATTGTTTCATTTGCAAATGCGACAGCTTTGCTAAAAAGTGTCATTACATTAAAAAGACCCCACCACTCCATAAGTGTTTGGTTCTAGGGTGCAAAACTGTGGCACATAAATGACCTTTGTTGACCCACCAAAGATATTTTTGCCTCCTCTTTGTATAAAACTTGGACTGACGAAAGATTTTGTGAAAGCGAGGAAGAAGCAAAGTGAAGGTCTTTGATACTTGAGACAGATGTTTCAATGAATAGATAATGCCAAGGTTAAGGAAAACATGTTTATTAGGCCACAAATCAGACACAAGCTGATCTGCCATTTTGGCTGGAGGGAAGAAACTACAGAGCCCCAAACTATGTCCAGCTGGTAAACAACATGCTTCAATCATACAAAACCGTTAAGTGCAACATGTCGCTAAAGATTCATTTTCTGCATTCACTTTTATACTTTTTACCTTTGTTGACACATATGGTAAAAAGTTTCACCAGGACATTACCATGACAGAAAAGTGGTATTAGGGCATGTTAACTATTGCTGAACACAGAAACAAGAAGCATCAGATTGCGAGTACTAAGGAAGACTGGCAGCAAAACATCTTTATCTCAGTTGAACTAATGCACTATTTCAGCAGCATTAAGTGGTTAAACACACTAAATTCAATAAAAGGTAATTTAATATTTCTCTAAAATTCCAGTCATTTGGAAATTATATTTGTGTTCAACTTGAAGCTTTCTAACATAATCACCAAAATGTTTTCAGGAAGCAAAACTTTTCTTTAAAAAAAAAAATGGCTGTCCAGAAGTGTTAGTGCCTTGACATGGTGTTTAATATAGAAACGTGCTATATAAAGTACATTTATTGTACACCACATAATCCTGTTAAACAGGATATTGATAGTAGACCTTCACTCTAGCCTGAAATCCTGTCATTCAACATTTGGTAGTTTTTTTGTTGACCTTTTGTGTTACTTATCTAAAGAACTGTCTTTCTTGTTTGGCATTATTGATCATAACACTCTAATTGTTCAAACCCCACCTATGTCTTGCATTTAAAATCTGACATCACAACCTTTTATTCTTTTGTGCTTACTTTCTGTGAATCTCTGTTTAGCCATATTATTTCATAAAGCTGAACTTGTGTTACAAGCTGCTTCCACTCTGGAAATGACTGCCATGTCCTGTCCTCCTTTCAAAGATCATAACGCAACTGTGTTCACCAGGACTCCTTTCACCTAAACATCCTTTTGGGCTGTTAACTGAGAGTGGTTACCTTGTGACTAGCTGCCTTCACTTAAGTTCTTATGTGCTCTGCTTTGCTGAATTTCACCCTCCTTTGTAGTGCTTTGTTGCACCACCAATCTAAGGAATGCAGGTCACAACACCAATCTTATGAGATTTATTTTTTTGGACAGCTGCCGTGCCTGCCACAAGCCAGAACAAACTTGCCAACACAAGGAGCAAAAAGCAACAACGGGACAAGCCGAAAGAAAACTCCATCCTTAAACGACGTGACAGACTTTGGCCAGCAAGTGGGCTTGAGTAAAGTGAGCCAATTACTTTTGATTCATTGTGCTATATTCTGCTTTGATGCTTGAACATTTGTGGGCTTTCAGTATTATCTGGTGATTTTTCATGTTTTGAATTATTTTGTATAATCTTGTTGTAGATAATGATGCACAATTTTTACTACTTCCTGTGAAAGCTGATATATAACATAAAGTTGAGTGATGGATAGGGGTAAAAGAAAATCTCAGTAAAGATAGAAATTATGCCTTCTGGTGACCATGTTTTAGGCATAAGTTACAATAAAGTGGATATTTTTTTAGGTTTGCATCTGAAAGGTACATTTTTTTGCACTTCATCCAAAGTTCAGTATATATGGAACACAGTTCAGAGACATCAGTAAAATGGGTTATGCCTGTGCTATTGCTGGCAATTTATCACAATATGGCATCTCACTCTTAGCAGTGATGCTTCTTGACACAAGTGTCTTAAGATGACATGAATACTAGCACAGCATTCTTTGGATACTGATGATCCCCAAGAGATGCGTGTTTTTTTTTTTTTGTTTTTTTTTTTAAACTTAAACCCTAAGAAGCTTAGCCCTGTTACACACTTTCTGCCTCATTCACTCACTGTTGTTTTGCTAGACACTTCTTACATTCTGCTTTTCAGGCCAGTGACACAGAAGATTTGCTTTTCGGCTGTGAATGACCCCAGCTTGGGTGTGAGAGCCTGTCTACCAGGATGTCTGTCTACCACTCTGATAGATTCTGTTATTGCTTCCCTTCATCTATGATGTCAAGGACAAGGCAGACAGAATGGCAGCTTAGAATTAAAAAATGAAAAACAGACCAAATGAGTTAAGAACAAGCAGATCATCACAAGTGGTTGTTTTTTTATTGTTGAACTTCTTTAAGTAATGTATAATGAATGTATTAATTTTTAGTGGTGACATGGTGGTGAAGTGATTAGTCTTGGGTTCAAATCTCAACCTGTTCACTCTCTGATGAGTGTGCATGCTCTCCGCATGTGTGTGTAAGATTTTTCTTCTGGGTACACCTTTTTAGTTCCCCATCCCAAACATGTGTTTCTTGGGTTAATTGGATCATGTATGAGTAAGTGAGAGTAATCCAGATCTTGTTTAGCTCATGGGTATATCCCCCCACACCCCCCCCCCTCCAGTGATGACCAGGATTAAGTGGATAGTAGGGATGTCATGATAACAAAATTTCAAATTTCAATACAATACCATTTTTGATACCCAGCAGAGCATACTGTAACTCAATAAAAACTTTTTCAATAAATTAGAATTGAATATGCAGTAAAATCTTTACATTGATGAAAAAAGGTAGTGAGAAGTTAGGCCAAATGACACCTTTTATTGGCGAACTACAAAGATTACAATATGCAAGCGTTCGAGGCAACTTAGGCTCCTTCTTCAGGCAAGTGAAGAAGGGGCCTGAGTTGCCTCAAAAGCTTGCCTATTGTAATCTTTCTGTTTAGCCAATAAAATGTGTAATTTGGCCTAACTTCTCACTACATCCATAATAACTAACCCGGTACAACACCCTAGAACTACATAAAAAAAGATAGAAATTTTAGTTATTAAATGCAAAGTAAAAACAAATCACCAAGTCATAATCATTGCTGTGCTGAGCAGCACTTAAAAGAAGATGCACCCCACTGCTGTATTCATGCAAACCCAATTTATGAAGAGACCACCACAGCCAGCCAGATTTAATCAACCTTCGCTTTGGTCATCATCCCACAACTCAATTTCTATTGTACTACTTCAACACACAGAAGAGTACCACCACTGTTTATTCAGTTGAGCACTGAAAAGTTAAAGTGCCTTACATTACATAGTAAATGTGATTAAATATAATTTTGAAATAAAATTAATGTGCTATGGAAGTACACTTTGTGGTACAGGTTTAAAAATCGAGGGAGCCCTATAGTGCTAAAGAATGTTGTTCCTCAATGAACAACAAAGAATAAAACTGGCACACAGGGAAAAATTAACTGCAGATGCCTACCTCTCCAGATTCTTTGTATTGACTCATGTGCCGGCCCTTCAAGTGTTTGGCTAAGTTGGTTGTGTTTAGCCTCTTTAGCTGGCATCGTGCGCCCCAGTTTGCCACAGACACCACCCTGGCTGCCATCTTTGTCATTTAAGTATACTGATAAATGCTCTGACACTGCTAAAGTAGCCATCTTATTAATAACTGTGTGTAGGCGGAAATGGGGCTGCAACTGTCGCCCATTACCATTGGTAGCCTATGAGGCTCAATTATCAAAAGCCAGAAGTGCATTTGTAATGTAGGCTGTAGAATTGATACCATGCAAAATGAGAATTGAAACCATATTAAAAATACTACAGTTAATACATATCAATATTTTGATATTTTTGACAATTGTATTGGATGGGCAAGTGGATTTTTACAGGTCAGGGGCAGGTGAAGTTATTTTATTTTAAACTTATGACTCTACAAATTGATGCCCAGCTTAACAGCCACTAGACTAAAAGAAATTAAGTCTGCAGAAGGTGCCAGGATTTTCAGGAAAGCCATGTCACCCGCTGCTATATTGGAACCACTCGTGCGGAAGATGTCATTTTGATTTGGTCCACTCCAGCAGACTCTAGCTGTGATGGAAGGTACCATCTGGCAAGGCAAGCTTACAAAAAAAGGCCCATCGGGTCATCACACAAATATCAATGTGTCAATTTTTCTGCGCCTTCCGTCTCCCTTCCATCTGACAGCATGTCCTGAACAGTTTGAAGTGCTGCCCAGATTTAAGAAACAGTTCCATTTCTCTGTTTAGAAAATCACAGCTTGCTAACTGTGCCACCATCACACTCATCCTCCATCCCCAAAAGGAAATGTGTTTCACAAAACTCCTATCTCCATGTGACAGCATAGCTTGTCCTCAGTGATATAGTAGCTGGCAGTGGCGGTCATATTCGTCACCATTAACCTGATTTTGCTGAGTGTTTTACATCTTTACAGTTAAAGTGCTGCTGTTCAGGAACTCATTAATAACCATTAAGAATTAGCTTCTAACCATTAGCTGGATGGGGACTGAACAGCTGAGAGGTTTCCGCTGCAGGAGCCTACATGCTGCTCATCTGCTTCTTTTTGTGGTTTTGGTTCTCAGATTATGGCTTTGTGTCTCAAATGGCTCCAGCAAAGAGAGAGCTCCAAAAGTTACAATTTTGCAGATTTTTTTTGTGTGTAGTGAAGTGTACAGCTGAACTCCAGAAACCAGTTCATAATTTGTGCCTGGACCTCCTTGTAATGCAAACTAGTGGCTGCCGTGTCAGTAAGCCTCAGCTTACAGGAGAGTGTGGCCTAGGTTGTCAGCCTCTTCCTTTATGTACTAACACATTTTTTTGTTCTGTGTAGGATTTCCTCTCCTTAACCATTGTGGGTGTACACCATGCCATATTTATATATATTTTACAGTCACAGAACCTGTAATTGCTGAAGTTAAATGCTTAAAATGTCTACTTCAGTTTCACATGTTTGTTGCTGACCTCACATCTCTAATTATAAACTACTGCTGAACATTGAAGGAATGGATGTTACAAACACAAGACTTGGGATGCCAAAGAATTTTCATAATTGCAGATGGTGGATAATAGTGATAGTCATCTCAAAGTGCAGATTGATTTTTTTTTTCTTCTGCTCAGGAAAAGTATTCTGCCTTAAAGACAACTGTTAACTGTGTGTTTTCATGAAAAACAAATGGTAAGTGCCATCTGTATGTTTTAAAGAGAACTCTAGTTGTTATTTTTAGCAATCAGATTTAATGTTGTGGGCAGCACAGTGGCTCACTGCCTTTTAGATAGCGTGCTGTGGGTTCAAAATCTGAAAGTAGTCAATAATTAGATTTATTGTTTCAGCTAGATATACGGTAGTACTTTGTAATGGATTTGGCATGTAGTTAGGGCTGCTGCCTTGCAGATCTCCTAGTCTCTGTCATAATGGAGTTTGCACATTCCCCTTGTCTCTGCTCGAGCTTTTCTCTGGCAACTCCTGTTTTTCTCTCACATTCCAAAGACATGCATATTAGTTTGCTTGGCCATCTAATTTGATCCCTCAAGGTAGTGTAAGGTTTGTGTAATTGGGGTCCTGTCCAAGAATATTTTCTACCTTGCATCTTATGGCTTATGGCTATGGATGACCCTAAAGCCGATGTCACATTACATGACTTCTAGCTGAAAGGGATGTCAAAATTGACGCCTACAGTGACTGATCTTGTCAGGTTTTACAATGAGAAATCAGATGGTTTATCAAATTAGATGACTGCATGATAACTTTCTACCACAGTTTCACATTTCCAAAGTTTTGCACACTCACCCTTTTTTATGACAGCTAATACAGTAATTTGCTGCCTGACATAGTCAGTGCACATAATGTGCATACCCTCCTCTGTTTTGTACTCAACACGCCATAAATTTACTATGTAACTCAAGATCCTTTTAGTCTCCTTAAGCCAGAGTTCTAGTTGTTGGGGTAGGTTAGACGTAACCAGCCACAGCTGCTGATCTCATAACATTTACCCACTGCATCCTGCCTTTCTAGCACAATTTAGTGTGAAAGTTTTTGTTGAAAACCAACAGTTGCTGCCTGATGGAGCCGGGGCCATACAAAGGGTTAACTAGTATAACAAATTCACTAGCAGTATCTGTTTTGTTTTTTTCATTTTTTTTTTTCATTTTTGTCATGGTACCTAAAGCACGACACATCAGAAAGACAAACATCTCTTATATTTCTGACGTACAAAGCACTCACATTCCTGATCCCTAGTTGCTACATTCTATGTATTGTGCTTTCGAGTGAGCACTCGTTGGTTGTCAGTGGTCATGCACACAGAGTCAGCTCCTACAACTAAAGAAAACATCAAACATGTGTTGTTTTTTTTTTTTGAGTGAGTTGTTGGCTATGTCGCACTATGTTACTGGTCTTCACAGGACCATGCTGACAACTGTCTCCAACTTGCTGAAATTAAGTAAATGAATGCTAGGACTGAAAATCACTAAAGAGTCATGTAATGTGATGTGGTTTTTAATCACTTCTTCATATGAACTTTTTCGAAACAGCAGTTGTCTGCGGACATTATAACATTTTAACTCATCATGAAATAAAATGTACTATTTAAACAAAATGTATTATCTGTTATTCATTTGTTTAAATAAAACATTATCCAACTTGCTTAATTAATTTCATTGGCAGAGGGCACCAGAGTCTCTCAGTCTCAATTAAAAAATTGTAAATAGCTGTAAACCCAGCATGCTTGATTTTAAATTATATGAACGCTAATCTTGAAAAGAAACCCAAAAGAAGCATGAGCAGAACTTTTGCACAGAGAGGCAGAGCATATCCAAAATGCAAGACTCAGTCTACTTAACATTTTTATTTATTTGCAAAGGTAAACATTAAAAGTGAAGTATAATAACAATCAAAAACATATTGTTATGGACAAAAACATAAAATAAAAATAATCAGTCAATCCTATATGTCACCAAAAGAGTTAAGGTTTGTTAATCTTAAACCACACTTCAACACCAGCTTTACCTAAAGTAAAGAGATAATTAGTGTAAAAAAAAGAAAAAAAGCTATGCTATACATTCTCATATAAATTATAATAATATGCATTTAGCAGAAATGGCGGACTTATTTTAGAATAACATTAATGAAGTCTTGCCAAATTCTGTAGCAGCTCTGCACAGTTCCTCACAAAGAAAATTAGTTTTTTCTAGTTATAGTTCATTTACAATAAGATAATGTTTTCCCTTTGAGTTTTGCTGGGTGCATTAGGATTCTTCCAACTGAGCAAGATTAGTCTACATATTAACAATGTAGTGTATGCAAACACGATGAGTTTATCAGTAGTCTAATATTCTAATCGCAGCTGGATTAACTCCAAACTGTGCACCATCATGATCTGGGAAGAGCACAAATTCTGTGCTATCTAATAAATAAGAAAATCTTTTAATTTAGGACATTCTCAGAACATATGCCCTAGTGAGGCTGGAGCTTCGTGGCATTGTTCGCAATTGGGGTCCAAACCCTGATATATTTTCGGAAATTTTAAACTGAGGAGGTATGTGAGATGTACAATTTGTATACAGTATGTTTTACACAAATTGATGAAGAGGGAGTATTGTTCATTATCTAATCCCACTCCTCATCTCTCTCAATGAACTTAACGTTAATCTTTGATAACATTCTTTTATACAGTTTCCATTTCAATTTAAGGGCCTTCTGAAAAGTCCGTTATTGTACAAAAAATAGAAAAGGATTTTGTAAAGGATATATATACACACATGATAACTTGAGTACACTTTCATTTAGGTCAACCAAATTTTGCATACAAGTATTATGTACAAAATGTAGATTTTCTATCAACTTTTGGGTGATTTCTGTTAACCGGAAGTGGTACTTTACCTTTTATTCATGCAGCTTCATAGTCCGATTTATTCAACTTTTACTTTTATAATAATTATTTAATATATTATTAATTTGATTTGATTTGTTGTTGATTGTTCTTTAATGTACATAATATAAAAATATAATCATTGGCTTGCGGTTTATTCTTCAAATATCTATCCCCATATCTGAATATATGAGAAATTCTAGAGGAGATCACTCCCAATATTTTTAACTAGTTGTTGAAATGTGAAGCATGTCTTAACGAGGTAGGAAACCTCCACCTAGACTGGATGATAGTCAATTCAGTTTTCTGAAATGTAATGCACAAAAAAGCAGCAGTCTGACGATGGCAATGATGAGAGAGAGAGAAAGAAAAAGCTGACAAATAAAGAGGCAGAAAAGAAATTTTTGTAACACTGTGGGTCTTTGTACGCACCTCATTTTTTAAATCCACATCAATGTTGTATGAAAACAAACTGGATGATTAATTTCTCCATGTTTTCATATGTTTTCCAAATTGCTATTAGGGTTTGGCATCAGTATGAGTTCTGTACCTTTTTAGGTGCATTATGCTGTTAATCTAGTTGACAAATGGTAACAATATTAGGAGACAAATGGGGTTGTGCAGCTGTGTGTCATAATGACTGCCTTCGCAAATGGAAAGCAATGATTTATTACAGTAAGTCTGTTACATGTATTTATGGTATACAAAGAAAAATGAGAAGAAAATTGGCCACATCAACACACTGTGCTTTGTGTCCTTATGTTCTTTTTAAGCATTTTGTGATTCTGTGTTATGTGATAAGTGCTATACAGAATTAAGTTTGATTATTTTATCCCTGACAAGTTTATAGAACGGGTAATGCTGCTATCTCAAAGTTAGTACCTGGATGGTTTTTCAGTTCCCTTTGATGATCTCTAGCTGCTAGGTGGGTATATATGTGTGTCCCATGAAGGGTTGGTTTCTACATCATCATCAGATTAGGCTTTGATGGCTAGTTCATTAATTCATTGATTGTTCCATTGCTTATTACTGTTGCATGAAATATCTTAGGCTTTGGGAGATAAAAGCAAATTCGTCTTTCCCAGCAGTCAGATTGTGCTTATTTTGGCATAACAAACCTTTAATTTCCATCAAGTGGGTCCCACTGTTAAATCCTTTATGGTGCCTTTTCCTCACAAAGTGTTTTATGCCAGGGTCCCTGAGAGAGTGTGACAGGAAGTTGATTAGCTGTTTGTTATTGACATGTCCTGATTATGGTTGTCAGATTCATTAGTGATATTAAATAACCATAGTGTGCATGGATTAGAGTCAAAATCATTGATTACCTTGTATTGAATAAAAATTAACCTGGAAAAGAGCATATTTCTCTAAAAAGAATACTTGAAATCAATTATGAAGTCTCATCTTGATGGAGCTGCAAATGAGAAAAGGCAGTGTTGGTGAAATATTTACTTGAGAAGTGGGAACATAGAAGAGGAGGAATTGTTTAGTGATGGTTTCATAAACTTTAATTATATGTTTCCTTTCATTGGCTTGCATTTCTGAAATTCCCTGTTATGGTGAATACTAAAAGGATCGTATTTGAGAGAAGGACACAGTTTAGTCCTCCCAGTGTCTTCATGTGTCAAATTAATTTTGTTCCAATATTATGCCAATATGACTGTCAGTCTAACAAGTGTAGTACCTTCAATTTCCACTTATAAAGTCACATATTTGTATAAGCCCAACATGCAATTCTCTTGGACTACGTTCTGCCCCTGGCTCTCTCTAATACACTCATCGGTTTTAGAAATTAAAGCTGCGCTCTGATTAGATTACAATCTTGGCCGTTGTTTCCAAGAAGGTGGATGATTCTTAAGGAGTAATGCTGGACCCTGCTATTTAAATGATTGTTGTGGGCTTATCTGTCATATGTATAGATAGACGTTATATGACTGACAGAGCAAGTTTGAAGTGTTGGAGCACTTCATGTATAAGATTAATCTTTGAAATACAAAATTGAATGTGGCTGTAATCAATAAATCATTTCCTGAAGCACATCATCAACACATTTCCTTGTTTCCTGCCTCATTCAAGATAGTAAGACAATGGGCTTGTGGCTTGTTCAAGGTTGTCTTTTTTTACCCCTGTGATGCAATATTACGCTCATTGTGAATCCTGAGTCATTTTTGTGACTCAATGTATGCTTTTTTCAAATTTGTTTTTTAAAAGGATTATTTGATACATTTCAGTCTTTCAGGGTTCATTTTTAATACTTGTGAGGGCTGTTTAAAAAGCAACACATTAGCCTTGCTGTCTTGTGAACAGCATCATGGGTGCAGTATTGAGTAAACACAATGTATTCAGCCACCAAAATGACCCTGTTTGTTATTTTTGTGGGACAAAAAAAAAAAGCACGATTACACTGTAACCAACTTGCATGCTTATAACAAAGTTTATTAAACATCACAAGCAGAGATTTTGATGTTACCATTACAGTAAGCTTGAAGCGTAGTATCCTTCATTTCCAATCTGACTTTGGTAATGAAAAATGAACTTTGAAAGCTCTAATTGTGTTTGGTTGCAATCAGAATTGACAGAGGGATTTGTCATATCTCTGCTGTCACTAAATTACATTTCAATGTGACCTGGCTGTGGCGTGCATTACATTGAGATGGATGCACTGACTTGATTTGCCTTAAGACCCAAACCCTTTAATTTATTTAGCTATTTTGAAATGAGAAGGGATTTTTTTTTTTTGTTCATCAGTTATGGACTGAAAAGAAATGAGGAAAATACATGCATCCAGCTGAACACTTTGCAGTTAACCTCATAATGAGTAACTCTGCAATACCTCCATGAAGCCTAATAGTTAAAGACGTCGCTCTTTACTATGTTTTCTTTGTGACCCTGAGGAGGTCATTTAACTGTTCTGTGCTGAAGTTTCTGAATATTTATCCATTCATCAGTTATTGAACACAAATCATTCAGAATCTGAGTATATAATATAGGTCTAGCACAGCCAGTTAACTAACCTTTCATGCCCTTGATAAGCAAACTGTCCCTTCTTTACAATTCAAAAGCTCTCTATTTGTAATGGCTTCAGCACAATAATAAGAAATGCTGTTTTTAAAGGGCACTCATATCTTCTAAGCAGAGGGAGAGCCCTTGCCCCTTATTTATTTAGAAGTTTGCAGCTGGGAGAAGAAACCTGCTGTGGAAATGAAAGATAACTGTGTACCAATGCCAATCTTTCCCACAGCAAAAGTATCACTCTACGTCAGGGAATTGTGTCCAGTCATCCTTATTCTCAATCCTTTTACTCCAAGTGAGGAGACGGAATCTGTTCTGGTAGCATTGGGTTTAATGGCAGGAAACAACCTTGAATGGGCAACACAGGGTACACTTGCACCTACAACCGTACTCATACACGTCCAATTTAGAATTATTAATTGGTGCAACTCATAAGTCTTTGGGATAAAGGAGGAAAATAGCAGGGCAAAAAGAAAAACCACGCTGACACTGGAAAGAAGCTCAGATTTCACACAGTGATAGCATTAGTACTCAAACCCTGGAACAGCTTAAATCACTGAGACATCCGTAAGAAATTTAATTTTAACAAAAGAAAGGCTACACAGAAACACATAGTCATATCTGGAGAGCAGCCTCTGCTCGGATATTGCACAATCACAGCAAGTCGCTACTGTGAGGCCAGCAGAGTGTATATTGATTTGCTAACTCTTTGACAAGAAACCACATCTTACTGTGCGGTAATGTTTGGGCTGGTCAGTAGATAAGGGTAAAGTTTAGAAGTAGTGTCTTAAGTGCTTTGTGGGTAAGTGATATCCTATAGTATTGGACTGTTCAATATATGTGGCTTGAACAGAAAACTGAAGTAAGTAACACATTCAGCAGCTCTTAGGCGTACAGTTCTTCTCTATGTGTAGTAACTTGTCCATCCATTGGTGGTTACTGTTTGCTAGGTAAGCAATACTTCTCTGTCTTGGTGTCCGTAGCGCTCAGATAATAATCTAGATGTTGATCTCATCTTTATAATATGTTGTGAAGAAACGGGACAAGGTAAAGAGTTGGACAGCTGAATCAGTCTACAAGAAAGCATCACGCAAAAAATATCTGGGGATCTGGCATATCACACCATGACAGCACACTTGCACATACCGTCAAAGAATCGGAAACTAATAACAATGTGGTTGATCCTTCACATCTCCTTGAATTCACCATATCTTCCTCGTTTATTTTTGTTCCTGAAATTAAAATTGAGACAGAAGTAAGCAAGATTTGATAATGGGAAGGAAATTCAGCAAAAAAAGCGCTGGGCACTGCAGACACGATAACACAAGATGCGTATGGGAAAAGTTTACAGTAATGGGAAAAGTACTGGGACAAGTATATTGCATCTTAAGGAGAGGATTTTGAATGTGACTAAAAGGGAATTGCTGTAAATTTTAGAATAAAGTTTTTATTTATTTTTAACAATTTTGGAAATTTTAGTACACATATACTCTTCGTGTGTGTGTCTGTGTCTATGTATATATGTATATATGAATAATTCATACATACATCACAATTGTATAGTCAGGCCCTGAGGGGAATAGCTGTTATATGTATATTATATTTATGTTATATGTATATTATATTGAGAAATCCACTCTTTCTGCTTAGTCTTCCTGGATATTCTGAGTTCTGTAATAAATCCTCCTTCTTCTCATAGATGGCTAATCCATTGCACTGTTTTGGTGTCTTTTAGGTCTCAAGGGAGCCCTATGGCTCACAATAGATATATATTTAGCTGGAGATGTGATTCTGTATAGAAAGAAATATGGATCTTAATAGATATATAGTAGATATGTTTATTTGTATGTAGATACTGTATATGCAGACCGCACCTGTTTTCTCCAGGTGTTCTTGATTTTCTTTAAGTTCCTGAGCCATAATTAAGTGATGTGAAGGTGAGGTGAGGGTGCCATCCAAGATTTGTTTATGACTTGTGCCTACATTACCAGGATAAGCCTTGAAGTCCAGTAAATTAATGGATGGATATACACACAAGGATTTTTTTTTCTTCAAAATGCTTAAATGTAAATGTGGTGTCATTTATTTCCTGTCATAGCATACAATGTCAAAACAGGCTGCCGTTGTTAAGCACAATGTGGCATGCTGAAGACAATCTGGTTTTATAGTCGTGGTAGTCCTGTCCTGTCTCTTGAGTATAGTACATCTGAAAATGGTCGAAGTGGTTCAAAATTGGAAATGTGTCTTATTTGCTTTCTTAATGTGAAAACACCATCTCAACTGCATTTGTGAATTGGCGAATGTTTTTGGAAATTATGTAATGAAAAAACAAAGCACCATAACATGTAGAGAATTAAATGCAAGAAGAATTTTGCAAAGTGTCATTTTCTGGCAACCCATTGTTGTTCCTACTCCAGAATTTTCCACCTGTTATTACAGTGAGTCCATGATTTAAATGCAAAACCTTTTGAACTACGATGAGCTGATCAATACCATTTTGATCACTCAGGTCTTCTGATGAATGGCAATCTAGTGATGCCACCTCTGCATGATGTAAAATCTCACTCTGCACTCTCTTCATGTGTAGCTCCTGGCTTAGTGAAATGAGCTGCCCATCTCCATTTGAAACTCTGACACTCTCAATGTATTTAAGAAGCGTTTGAAGACTCTCTGGTTTCTGTCTAACTTACCTGTCAGGTTTTGAAAACGTAGGAATTGTAACAAGTTTATATTTTGTTTTCAGATTTTCACTTGTGGAAATTAAATTTGTACCCTTGTCCTGTAACACTTTGTTCCCAAACAGTAGCTAGACGGAGGTTACTCAATTATGTTGAATTCATTTGTGAGATGCTTTGGATAAAAGCATCTGATAAACAAATAAATGTTAATGTAATACAGTAAAGCTGTATTTAAAGAATCTGCATATTCTCTTTTTATCTGCATGAATTTACCTTCTGCATTTCAAAGACCAGCAGTATTAATTGGTGATTTTAAATTGTTCCTGTGTGTATGGGAAATTGGGTAGGCCCTGTGATGAACTGGCTACCCCTCCAAGGGTACTCGTTGCATTTTAGAATATAATTTTATATCCTGATTTTTTTGTTTTTTTAAACTGTTTTAGAAGACGAGGTAATAAAAAAGATAATTATGTGTTACAAAAAAATGCCATTTTTTTAATGAAATCTGTCAAATTTAAAAAGATCATTTAAACTTTTTAGGGTTCAGAAATCTTGGCAGCATGAAAGAGGTGATTAACATGTTTTTACTTCTCGCTTCTGTTTTTCTTTTCATGTGATTGGGGAGTTCCCCTTCTCTAGTTCTCTTGTGTGCTCAGGAACAGAACATAGTTTTTATACTGATTTCTGTAATTATATAGTAAGAGCAGGGGGATGTTTTGCCATAGAAATAACCATTCCGTTATGCAAAAGTATGCGTTTGGCATAAAATGGACACTGTCTTACCTTCAAAAAGTGCACCAAAATTTTAAATCCTCTGGAAATATATTAAAACCAGCCCAATAAACTCAAACCAAATGAAATCACCTTCCTGATGAAACAGATGAAAAATAACTATTAGGATGGCAAATCTGCCCATTTTGTTATAGTGGGGAAAACCATACAAATTAGTATTAAAGGATTCATAACTTTATTTTGTTACTATTGTAGCGAATTTATTGCAGACTTTGTGTTCATAGATAGATATACTGTATAGACAGATAAAGGTACATGCTTTCAATTTATCCACTTGCAAAATGCTATTGGACAAGCCCAGCTCACACTAGAAGCGAATCCGTTCAATAAAAGAGCCAGCAAGGTGGAAAGGAATGTGCGTTAACATGTGTATGGCTTTTTGACTTCCCACAGGGGATGGAACATAAGGAGTCAGGGCAAGTACAAAAACAAACATATGAAATGAAACCGTAAAACCCCCATGGGCCAGCCTAAACATATCTTCAATTTCTTTGTGTGTCTTTGACAGAAATTGACTTATTTTCTCCACCAACGCACTTCAGATAATGGTCTCTTTTTACCTGCAAATTTCTGTATGTTCTTTGGCTTTTGCCACCCGAATTCTAAAGTGAACTCGACAAATACACGATGGCAGCTTTTTGTAGTTTGTGTCTCTTTCGTTCAGAGTTGCATTGTGCTTTGTTATCCTGACAGACTCCCCTTTTTCAGTGGCAGTGCACTAAAATGCTCTTATGATTTGGATGTCTTGAGTCTTTGTTCCTGGGGTTCTGTTACTTTTCCTTTTTTTTTTTTTTTTTTTTTTTTTTTTTTTTATACTGGTTCCGCATTTATCATCTTTACAATAAAAAACATTGCCATTATTTCTGAGGTATTAATGACGCTTGGGAATTAGGAAGTCAGATGTAATCGGCGTCAACCACATAATCTACCCATCTACCTAGACATATTCATACGTTCTATTTCCATTACAGAAGTGGATTCTACTTAGACTAGATGTGATTAAAGGACACTTGTCTGTCTGACAGCATATATTTAAAACGTGAGATTAGTAGACCCAGTGGAAAAATGTTTTAGCATGTGGAGAATATGCAAAATTCACAAAATCCATGAAGTAACTGGGGTCCAGAGTCTGGAATCAACAAAGCAAAAATATTTATTTTGTATAGCATCTTCCTGCACTGAACACCGTCTTGAAGCACGTCACAAGTACAGATGCATATTATAACTGCTGAAATACAGTATATGTTATTTACATTTACACCAAAGGCAGGTTACGTTAAGATGGCAAACTACAGGACTAGACATACCTTCTAATTCAGGGAACATGTCAAATGTCAGAGTTCCTAAATCTATTTAAGGCGGAAGATAACTTATATGACTAGGAAGGACAGTGGATGACCAGTTAAACGGTATCATCTCAGCTTTCTCAGATCTCATATTTCACCATGAAAAAATTGCAATTTTGCTTCAATTTCGCAGCCAGATAAAACGGCATACTGGCTTAAGCCACAATACGTGTTGTCTTCCTCCTGTATCTACTCAGTTATGTTACAAGTCAAGTCAAGTTGGGGAGCATGCACTGGTACAGTGCGTTGCCATACCCACTACACGATGAAACAACTCGGGATACCGATTTGCAACCCCCCAGGCAGACACGTGGTCCAGTTCCATCCTCCGGAAATGACCCTATTTCTGCCGCAGCCAGGTGTTACATGGGCGACCCCTTGGCCTGGTCCAGCCACTCTGGTCCCCAACAATGAGGATCTTACGAGCCGGATCACCCTCGGGGGAAATGCACCACATGGCCGTAGTGCCGTAACTGACGCTCCGTCAGAATGCAGGTAATGTACCTCATTTGGGACTCCATGAGCAACCGCTCATTCGACACAAAGTCAAACCAACGGCACCCAAGGATTTTCCGGAGAGACACAGTACCAAAGGAGTCCAGTCTTCGTCTCAGGTCACTGGATAGCGTCCATGTCTCACAATCATATAGCAAGACAGGAAGCACCGCGACTCTAAAGACTTGGACCTTTGTCCTTTTGCATAGATATTGGGAGCGCCACACACCCCTTTCCAGCGACCTCATTTCCCCCCATGCTCTCCCAATCTGTCTACTGACTTCATAGAAAGAGTCACCAGAGACATGAATGTCACTGCCAATGTAAGTAAACCTTTCAACAATATCAACACTCTCTCCTCAAACAGACACACTGCTGATGGCTGTGCCCGAGAGGTCATTAAAGGCCTGGATCTTGGTTTTTATCCAGGACACTCGCAAGCCCAGACACTCAGACTCCTCACTCAGTCTCTAGAGCACTCCGATCAGAGCCTCCATTGACTCCAGCATTGTCAGCCAAGTCAAGATCCGTGAATCTTTCTTCACCAACAGATGCCCAATAGCCGCTGGACCCCATGAACTTGCCCAACACCCATTCCATACAAGCATTGAACAGAGTAGGAGCAAGAACACACCCCTGACGAACCTCAGAATCAAATGGGAAAAGCACAGAGGTCCTACCTCCACTCTGCACAGCACTCACAGTGCCAGTGTACAGGCCGGCCATGATATCCAGCAACCTCGAGGGTATCCCGCAAACCCTCAGCATGTGCCACAGGGCAGCTCGATCAACTGAGTCGATGAACATAAAATATCAAAGAGACAACTGTGTTGAGTCTAAAGTGTGATGAGTCTCTCCTCTATTTGCACAGTCTGTAACAGTTGCTTTCATTTTCACTTGCGGCTGCCACTGTTCCTAACTGGAGGCAATGTATGCGATGTACTTTGGGTTGCGCACTAACTGCCTGTTAACTCATGCAGTCACAAGAGCCCATACTTGGAGCTTGCAGCTGCTCTACAATAAAAGCTAGTTTGATTTTGCAATAGCGAGTCTTAGATTGCTATTTTAAAATCGCTGGGTGTGCCAGGCTACACAACAGACGCACACTGCAATTTACGGAAATCGAACAGCGGAGGGAGGGACTGTAATCCCCCTTGGTCAAACGAATGCAACTACAAGAGTGCTTGGGAACCCTGTGGTGAAAAGAGTACAATTTAAAATGGGAATATATAATGTGCAGTCAATCACTTTGATAAAATGTTGGAGGTTTGGGCTCGTTGTACTAAACTGTGAGCAAATCAGTAACCGAAACCCACTCATTCCAGAAGGCTTTTAAAAAGTGTAGGTCCATATTCTGAGAGCTCCCTATGGAGGGCACAAGTTCCAATATTCTTCAGTACTCTCACCACCTTAGAGAGAAAGGGAGATACCGACAAACTCTAAAGAGGCCATCCACTCCAAATGTTCAGTGGAGCCCCTACTTGTTGAAAAAGGGTCCAGTGCTGCTCTTTAACAACAGCAACATTTATTGCTGTAGCACATTTTCATAAAGAGAATGCAGCTCAAAATGCTTTACAGATTGTCAAAGAAAAAAAAGAAGTTTCAAGAAAAAAAAACAAAATTAGATAAGAATAGGAATAAATCAATGGCATACGAAAATTAGTAAATAAGAGTAAATCAGTATGAGCTTACATAATACAGATACAGTATATAAGTCATGGATAAATTAGAGTCCTTATATATAGACATATTTTTAAATCTCTAATGATAAGTTCAGTGGTATGATCAGATGGTTGGGCAGGATGAGAAACTACAGAAAAAAACAAATTCGGCAGGGGTTACAAGGCCCCTCACTGGGCTTTTAATTTAACATATATAAATGTCTTTAAATGGTTCAAATTGTGTTTTAAACCTATCCTTAGAAGATTTGATGTCGTAGATCTCATCAATATTTGGAGTATCCGTTTTCATTCAAACATTACAGGTAGCTGCACAGTACTTTGATCAGGTGGTGCAGAAAATCGGAAAAGGAAGCTGAGAAAAGTAGAGATTGATTAATGATTACAAATTAATGAAAAATATGATATCTCTATGCATGCATAATCTATTAGAAGCAGAATTAACATAACACCCAAATTAAAAAAAGTTGGTTTTTAGATGTTTTTTACAAATATTCCATGGTATTAGCCTGGTAATCTCTATCAGTAAAGTATTCTAAATTTTTGATGTGTAACATCAAAAAGCCTCCTCATTACTTCTTTTATTACTCAGCTCTTGGGATAATGAAACAAGCCACTGTTAGATGATCTAAGGTTATGTCTGGAAATTTATGGAGACACTTCATTATATTGAATAGAGAAAGATTATTTAGAACTTAAAATGCAATTACCAGTTCGTATTTTAAAATCAATTGTAAAGGACACAGGTAACAAATGTAATGCCGCTAAAGGAGGTGTGATGAGCTCAGATTTTCTTTTACTGGTTAAGACTCTGGCTGCAGCATTCTGAACTACCTGCAAAAAAACTGACGTCTTTCTTAGGTGAGTCGAGAGATTCCGTGATTTGGTAGTGGTCGTTCCCCGCTGTCATCACCTTGTAAGGCATCAGTTTCATCCTGTACTGTTCTCCACTAATTAAAACCTGGGCTACTACTTGCAGTCTCACACTGTGTAGTCTTTTTGAAGACCCTGTTAAAGCATCTGCGCTTTTACTTACAGAGTATTTGTGTTGAGTTCTGGAGGTTTATAGATGTTATGAATCACACCATTCCTGCACAGTGTATGATTTCTTGCAGTATTATCAAATGTCACAGAAACTCATAACCATATTATGAAATGCCTACTTAACTTACAACTGACATTTGACATGCTTACTCAAGCAGACACTGCCTTAAACCATATTTCCTTGATCTTTATCAGCCTCCTGAATTTTAAAGTAGATATTCCTGTGCTGTTGAACAGAACCGAAAAAGATACCTTTGTGGCTGATCTATTATCTGGCTGCAGTCTTGATTGTATACACATGATAATTTCCAGGAGGAAGAGCAGTTGCTTTAACCTGGTAGATTTATGAAAATGAGAGGCAGCCCTACATTTTCCCCTTAAGCCTGTAAATTTTAACATGCCATTCTAATTTCATTTTCTATTAGAACAATATTGTTTGTAAATGGTCAATAATATATTTATCTGTACATTTTATTGAACTGATATATCCGTTCTGATGGAATCATAGTGTTTCCTCAGATTGTTGTATCTCTTCTGTAACTTTTTATTTATTTCATTTTCAGTCTGTACCTCACTGACCTAGTCAAAGTGCTGAGA
Source organism: Polypterus bichir lapradei (assembly GCA_026402145.1). Classification (NCBI taxonomy): domain Eukaryota; kingdom Metazoa; phylum Chordata; class Cladistia; order Polypteriformes; family Polypteridae; genus Polypterus; species Polypterus bichir. The sequence continues at coordinate 26,049,652 of JANRMT010062835.1, read as the reverse complement.
CTGGGGGAGTCATAAAGAGAGCTTGTGGTCATGCATTGGTTTTTGGTAGTTTCTTCCGACCAATATCACATTATTGTTTGGAACTGGTTTAATTACCCCTTGAGGGTTGACTGCCAATACCACAGGCATTCACACAGTACACTCAGAGTCCTGGGTTCAAATCCTGGCATGGAGTTTGCAAATTAATCCTATGTTTGGATGTACTTTTCTCCCATTCTTTTCTAGAATGCTGTGTTCAGATACTGATCCTTTGTAATTGACTGAGTGATTTCACAAAACCCCAGGTAGTAGTTGAGGAGCCAACTGAGCATCCCCATTTAATTTGAGTGTTCGAGTAAACAAGTGCATGATGGCACTGTATGAACACAAGCCAAAAAAATGCTGATCATCAGTTCTTTGAAAGGGCCTTCTTGGGCGATCTTTTATATAGCTCACTTCTAGGGCGGCCAGTTTTGGAAGATCCAACCTGGTAGGCTAATGTCTAAGAAATTACACCTCTTTCTGGGGCTGGACAGCTTTTATAAGGCTTCGAGTGGAAAGAGCGGAGCCTTCTCTGTGTGTATCATATGCTCAAATTGGACATCTTCTCAGAGCTACAGGGGGAAGAGACAGAACAGTTAGTGACAGTGCCTCCTTGTGTTCCAGAGATGTATTTACCTGCTTGGTTTGAGCCCTGGAGGTGATCCTAAAGCACCAATCCGTGACTCAGTTAAAATTGGGAAAATGAACATATCTGACACACACAGTCACATTTTTGAGCATACACAAAATCCACAGGATTCCCAAGTCAAGCAAAGAGCATGTGTCTACTCTGCTGTCAATGCACCAATCAAAAATCAGCACTTGCTAGAGCCTACCCTCTGACCTTTGATGAATGAAAATGGCGGTGTTCATTTCAGAGTTAATTTGCTGTTGTGAACGGTGTCACTGAAATAAATAAATTAAGGAAAAATTAAGTATGTTAACACAAGCAATAAAAAATATATTTTGTGACACATTTAATTATTTACACTTTTATTTCATGTTTTTATTATTTATTGTCACATTTCAGAGTACTTTTATTTATTTTTGTCATTCCTCCATACGCCAGTAAAGTGCATTGCAGTTGTCCTATTAAAACAATTCTGGAAGCAAAATTTTGCTCACACTTTATGAAGTTGAACTGCAGATAGTGTGGTGCAAGTTAAAAGACATTGTAATGTACTACAGTACCTCATGGTCAATCTAATAGCAAGCTGATGATATTTTGCCAAAGTGAAATGAGTAGAGATTGATGAAGTACATTTGAGCTGAATAGCAAGTTCTTGTCAAGTTTGAATTTGGGTTCTTGTGCTCCGGCTTTTCTCTCCCACACACATTTGATGCGCTGATATGTTAAGTGGTGACTTGTGAATATGTTTGTATTCTGTTAGAGTATGCATGAGGATGCACTAAAAATGAACTGGTGCACTATCAGGGTTTGGTTCCTACTTTCAACTTGATTTTACAAAAAGGGGTATCGGCCTTCAAGACCCTGAATTTGAGAATGGTATATTGTTTTGTTGTATAAAGCAGTTCATGACTGAGCTCTCAACAAATGTACCAGTAAATTGTTGATGAATTTTTGAAAAAAGTATTGGAAACTATAGATACACGTATATACCCAAGAAGATTTGCCTGTCAGCACCCTTAGTTTGACGGATAAATTAACCAAATGCAGTGTGGAATGTTTGATATACCCATTCACTGCGGATAATGTCACTCGCTGACAGTCTCAAACGATTGTTAGATCCTGCCTGAGGGAACAGCTGCAATGCTGAGCCGCTGAGAAGCACAGCTGGAGTCAAACTGACTTTTTGTCCTTGCCGTGCATAATCTGTTATTGTGCTGAGTACGTTTTCATTTCCTTAATTGAGAGCTCATTTTCAGCGAAAGTTTCATCCCGCCAAACCTTGCTGCCTCAAAATGGGCAGACTGAACATGTCACGCTTTTCCCAAGTGATTCATGGAAAAATAAAAAGTTTAAAAAAAAACCAAAAAAAAAAACCACTTCACTCATATCGAGGATGCACAAAAGAGGAAAACCAAGTAAGGCAACCGTCCTGCGCTTGTGGAACTGTTAGTATATTGACTTTCACTAGATCTCACTTAAGCATGATTGAATTTGTCAGTGAAACGTGATCAGGTCAATCATCTGCCACTCGAAGAGACTCCTGTCACCGCTACTGAGATGTTAGGATGCCCAGATCTCTTCAGATAAGCTCTTGCTCTGAACACCAATTGAAAAGCGGGTAATTAATAGTGGCGGACAGAGTGGGCTCAGTTTACATGGATTAAAAAATGGAGTGGAAGCGAAAAGAAAGGAGACGAGTTGAATTGAAGTAAAAGGCATGCGCCAAGCCAAGTCTTTTTATTCTTTTTCTTCTCCTACCTGTTTAACTGCCTCTTTGTCAAGAAGCATTGCTTCACAGTTGCAATCTTATTCTAGCCATCTGGCTAATAAACACGTATCTTTGACATATCCTGGAAACTTCTGATGCCATGGCTTTTCTAGCCACTAATACATCAGAATAAAGTGCCATTTGTGAATCTTATATAAGAAGAAAAGTGAATTATGGTTCTTTTTTGAATTCTGTTACAGACGGTTAGCATAGTGGAAGGAAGATTATACAAGCCAGTAAAGCAACACAAGTAATGTGTGCTGTCTTAAGTAGCTGCTAATCCATACCAAAGGTAACAGGTATACAATGTGTGTCAGCAAAAAGCCCCAAGACTTTCTTTTTTTTTTGTTCTATCAGAACAAAATGTATGTATCAGAATTGTATCTATAAAAGCTGTATGTATTATATACAGTACAAATTATACTATTATTATAGTAGTTATTAGTATTATATACTATTAATATATTAATCTAATGCTGATGTTTCACACTGTGCAACTCCATCATTATCAGTTTTGCTGCTCAAGACTTAGCTGTAAATAACATCCTGCCACCCCTTTTATTTTGAGTGGAATCACCACTGCCTAGCATGTACTGTACATAGAAACTAGGAGACATGAGAGAGGAGCCAGGACTGAGAAAAGTGAAATATGGAGGGCTTGGAAACAAAACATTGAATTTATGATCTGAGAATGTTGAAGGGGGCATTTGAGTACTTAGAGAAATGTCTGTTTACAAGACTGTCTCAGAAAAGTACAAGCTTGAGGGGTGCCATTTCAGAAAACAAGTAGGAACTGGGTTGTATGAACATAATTTATTTATTTATTTTTGCATATTATGCTTCTCTAAAAAAAAAAAAAAACAAACATACATTTGTATGACATAATCAAACTACCATTTAAACTATACTGATGTGCTGTAGCTCTGTATTTAACTACCAGAGTAAGAAGTAGTTTACAATGACGGTGACAATCTAGTTTTATTCTTACCAAGGCATCTCCATTTACTTTCATTTAAGGTTACAGAGATAAATTGACAAGCTTAATGTAATCAGAAAATTCAATGAGATTAAAGTATAATGATTATCTTTAAACATTTACTCTATGATGTATGCAAATAATGCAGTGAACTTATCCAATCAATGCACGACATCAGAGAGTTTTTCCATTGTCAGACGAACTGTGAAGAACTTTCTTAGCATGCCAATGGCAAATATCATAGATGATTGTGACAATATTTGTCTGTCTTTAATCCAAGTTTTAATGTAAGCCTGTTCGTGAGATGATTATAGTTTAAATTAAATCATCATTTAGCAATGTATTCAAGAGCTGCAGTCCTGTTGTCGATTATTTAATTTTGTTTTGCCAACTGTGTCCTATGCTATAAAAGTTTAAAGAATTATTATTATTATTATTGTGGTTGTTGTTCTTGTTCTTGTTGGATTATCATCAGTAATTGCATTGTCAAGGGTTCCCAAATAGTTCAAAGTAGTTCAAATGCAGCTACCAAAAACACATTCCATTCCAACTCATCGTACATTAAAAACACCAAAGTGGAAAGTTATCTTCGTTTTTTAAAGATTTTAGCGAAATTCAAGGCAAATAGTTCAAACAGCGCATAAGGAAAAAGGTTGATAATACACACAAAAAATGGGGGGTGTGGCACGCGGCTGGGGGTGGTACCCAGCCGGGACACCCAGGAGGACCGGAGGAGGGCTTGTGCCTCCTCCAGACCATGAGGGGGCGACCGCCCTGGTTGCACTGGGGACCACGGGTGCAGAGTTTGGAAGTTCAACCGGGGGCGCCCGGTGCCTGAGGAACCCTGGACCTCAGCACTTCCACCACACCAGGAAGTGCTGGGGGGAAGAAGACTGGGGACACCCGGAGGGCTTCTGGGTGCGCAGCCGGCACTTCCGCCACACAGGAGAGTGTCCGCGGAGGAGTGTCAAGGAGCAGCTGGAGCCCATCCGGGCTGCTATAGAAGGGGCCGCCTCCCTTCATTCGGAGTCAAGAGTCGGGTGGAAGTGGATGAGAGACTGGGGAGAGAGGAGTGGAGGCGGCCGGAAGGAAGGCACTGGGAAGAGAGGCCTGGACTTTGAGGGATCAGTGCTGGAGGCGCTGGGTTGTGCACTTGATTAACTGTAAATATTATAAATAATAAATGTGCGTGTTGGGTGACCAGCCGTTGTCCGTCTGTCTGTGTCCGGGCCACGTTCCACAGGGGAAAGAGAAACTTATGATATCCTGCTTGAGGGTTAAGTATCTAGGTTCTATTTCTTAAGGTTTCTATAATGGTAAAAAATTATATTCCCTTAATGTCTATCTTTCTAACAGTTCATGTTTTATTTCTATTTCTATGTCTTACTTCAAACTAAGGGCTATTCTATTGTCACACAGAGCTAACTTTAAGAGCATTCCATTAGCTTTAACTTCTAGAGAGTTAAACTGAATCTTTCATTATTCACGTTAAGGCTACATTATATTCAAGTTTAAAACCAAGCAAACTAAGGTAAATTTTGGCTCACACATCATCTGTGTTATAGCCTATAATTATTGTCACCCCCTCGTCCCCATTTGAGGCCGATAAAAACAAAACTAAAACTTATTTTCTACACCTGAAGGAAATAGAGACACATGCATGTAAAGAAAGCCTCAGAGAAGCCGAGTATGGTGCATCCTGGGATTTGGAAGTCCATCTGTAATAGGCTTGTGTATGTTGTCAGATGTTAAGAGCCAACATTGCTATTATTTGAAAATAATATAAAACAATATAATTGAGTTAATAGGAATTGAGAAGTTGTATTAGAATGTTCATAAGTCAGAGTCTGTATTATATAAAAAAAATGCCACCCTCCCCAAAGTCTGTCACCCTATGTGACCGCTTAGTTCACCTAAATGGTAGAGCTGGCCCTAACTATGAGTATAACCAAAATCCATAGTGCACACTCCAGATGTATGTACTCAGCATCGATCCCAGATTGCAATTCATTCTGTGTAAAGGTTGCAGGTTCTCTCCTTTTTCATGTAAGATTTCTTTTAGAGTCTGGTCTACTGTTACCACCCTGAGACATGTTGCTAGACTGAATATGACTGTAAATTAGTTCACTGGTAGAGGCTGAAGTTCTAGGTTTTGGGAATAGCTTTGAATCATTAGTTAGTCATTGATTAAGGATTTGAAATCTACCTCACTAATAATGTTAGTGGCTTTGAATACTTCCCACAGTGCCTGGCAGGTCCAGAGCAGATTGTCTAATCTAATCACTGCGTCTCAGAGAGTGTTATGACAGATACTTGTTACCATTCACAACTCTTTTGGCTGTAAACTGTTAAGTTGATATCGCAATATTACACTACTTCTAATCGGAAGGGATGTCAGACTTGTCAACTGTATTTGCTGATCACGTCACCTAAGTATGTTGATTTACATGACTAGAAAGTGCATGGAATGTCAAATTAGACACCTGTGCAATGGCGTTCTAGCATAGTTGCATATTTCCAAGATATTGCAAGCTTAACGTTTTATTTGATAGCCAGTAAAATTCTACCTGATTGGTTTGGGGCCTGCATGAAGGGTTTACAGGTACGGCAAGAACAGTTGTAATCTCTGCCTTTTTTATTTTTTTCCTTTTGTATTGTCTGAGGAATCAGACAGACAAGCTTTTGTTCTTTTTGTGAGATTCAAAATACCCACGCTCCTTCCTCCACGGCACTGCATTATATGCATTGTACTTTAAGCTGAGCACTCATTGGTTGTTAGCCTTCATGCACACATAGCCTGCCTGTATGACTTCAGAAAAAATCAAACCTGTTTAATTTTGTTAGGGCGAGTCACAGACAGATTGGACTGAGATGCTGAGTATGTCAGAACTGCATGACTGGTAGCCACAGGAGTGTACTGCGACTGCCATCGACTCACTAAGATTATGCAACTGAAAAGCATGGGAAAAGTGATGTGACTTAACATGTACTTTAATGTGGAGAGCACTACCCTATTATTTTTTTAATCAGTTGTACATTATGATTGTGTTTATCATCACTGTCAGAAATTTAGTATGGTTTGAAATGTGCTCATCGGTCCTTTTTGCAGCTTAAAGTTGATGGAAGACCACCATTCCCCAATCATCTGCATGCTAATGTAAGAAGAACCAATGTTTAGTTTATTAGTTTACTGCTTCTGTATTTTAAGATAATTGCTTTTTTAAACCCGATCAATATTCAATTAATTTGAGATTTCAGTTCACTCGTGCAATTTATCTTGGCAAATATAAGATCGAAAATCAGAACCCAAATCTCGATGTCAACTAAAGAAATTTAGTTGGAAATCTGAGTGCTGCTTTCTGAATCTCAGTGCTTTAACTTGTCATTTCAGTTGTTTAAATGTCTATTCCAGTTCATTTTTGAAGCTTTTTTCTCTTTCTTTCTTCAGAGCTTGTCACTTTGCTTTGTTTGGACAAGTGTGAATTTGAAGCTGACATGATTCACACAAAAATTCATGTTGAGAATCAGTCAGTTTGAAGCATTTTGTGTAATCTTGTGAATAACCTGATGCTTTCAAATCTAAAATCATTCGTTCATTCTTGCATTTCTTCATGTAGTATTTGGGTACACAGTGAGTAATAGAGCCTTGCATGGGTGGCATCAGGCTCAAGGCAGGAACCAATGCTGGACACAAGATGCATCTTTTTTTAAGGGGTACACCTTCACACCTACGTACTCTCTCATACCAACCCATTTAACACACATCTTGATATATAGCATGAAAATGCAAGTACCCAAAGAATATTGTAGGCGTGGCAAAATATAAAACTACACAGAAATGGTGATCAGGCTATGATTTGAACCCGACATCTACCACTGTTCTATCAGTCGTCCACAATTATTTGTAGCATTCTGTTTATCCATAAAAGCCAGCATTCTGTTTGCTAAGTACAATGCAAATATCAAGGTTGACTTAATATATGCAAAACAAAATTTCTTCAACTGGTCTAAGGAAACAAATGCTTAATTTCACAGCATTTCTCTATAGGCAAGAATATCTTGTGAAACTTTCTACATTCAAAATATATGGTTACTATAAAATTGTTCATTCCTTAGAAGTTATTATTATACAATATTAAATCACAATGGATTTCATTTGGCTTTTTGACATGGATCAACAGTAAAAGACTCTTTATTGTCAAAGATTTCTAAATTAACTACAGGTGTAAAAACCAAAATAATTAATCATAAGTGTTTTCAAATTAGTATTTAATAGATGCACCCTAGGTAGCCATGACCTCCTTGAGTCTGTGTGCTCAGGTCTCTGTCAGCTTTGCATATCTGGACTCTGCCATTTTCCTCATTCGTCTTTGCAAAACGGCTCAAACTGTGTCAAGATGAACGGAGATTGTGCGTGAAATGGTTTTAAAAGTCCAGCTACACATTTCCAGTTAGATTGAGATCTGGACTCTGACTTGGCCATTCCAGGACATTTACATTGGTGCTTTAAAGCCATTCCTGTGTAGCTTTGGCTTTATGCTTAAGGTTGCTGTTGTGCAGGAAAACAAATCTTCTCCCAAGGTGCAGGATTTGAGAATTTCTCTGTATTTTGCTGCATACATTTTACGCCTCACAAGTCTTCCATTTCTGCTACAGCGAAGCACCCCCAAAGTATGATGCTGCCACCACTTTGCTTCATGGTGGGGATGGTGTGTTTTTGATTATGTGTGGTGTTACATTAAAATCGATGGCTGAAAATCTCAATTTTGGTCTCGTCAGACCATAAAACCTTCTTGCAACTGACTTCCAAGTCTTCGGTGCACCTTCTGGCAAACTCTAGTTGACATGTTATTTGCATTTTTTAATTTTTTTTCCATGAGTTTTCTCTTTACCACTTTCAAATTAAAAAACGACTGGTGAAGCTTACATGAAACAGGTGGTTCCAATTGTATCCACTGTAGCTTATGACTGCTTCAGAGTTCTGAGTTGTCTCTTGGTGGCCACCTTAACTAGTCTTCTTCATGCATTATCAAAATCTGTCTTAGATCTGAGAGGCTGTGCCTTTCCTTACGACCATCCTCCTCTAACCTGACCTAACCTCACTAGTCTCCTTTTTGCACATTCACTCAGTTTTGTGGATTGCCAGCTCTAGTAGATTTTCACCTGTGTCGTACTCTTTCCATTTCCTAGTGACTGATGTAACTGGAGTCCAGCGAATATTCAGTGACTTGAGTATTTTCTTGTCTCCATCCTCTGACTTGTGCTATTCAATCACCTTGTCATGGAGTTTCTTGGGAGTATTGTCTTCATTGTGTAGTTTGTCCCACCATACTGACTCACCACAGGTTAGACTTTCCACATGCAGGTGCATTTAGATCACAATTTAAATGAAACCCCAGACAGGTGGTCTCTATTCAACTAACTCTCTGACTAACTTTTGGGGCAGAGTGGTGGCTCTGAGGCTAAGGATCTGTGCTGGTATCCCGATGGTTGCCCCCGTCACTGCCAAAAGAGATCCTACTCTGCTGGGCCCTTGAGAAAGGCCCTTAACCTGTAATTGCTCCGGGGGCGCTGTACAATGGCTGACCCTGCACTCTGACCCCAAGGGGTATGTGAAAATTAAAAATTTCCTAATACAAGAAACTGTATAAGGCGAAATAAAGGAAATAACATGATAAAATAAATAAATAAACTCTGTGAGTTCTGCAGCCATTTGGCTGCACCAGTGATGATTTAAGTGTGTCATCATTAAAGGGGATTAGATAGATAGATAGATACTTTATTAATCCCAAGGGGAAAATCACATAATCCAGCAGCAGTATACTGATACAAAGAAACAATATTAAATTAAATAGTAATAAAAATGAAAAAATGATTAATACTTATGCAATTAATTATGCTGTGTGTTATGTTTGTAATTAGTTTGCAGAGATCTGTTTTCATTTTGGCATTAAAGAGTCTATTTTTTTGTTGATCAGTATTAAAATAAATAAGTAAATTAATTGTGATACAATGTTTAATAACAATAAACTGAAAACGTCCAAGGAGGCAAATAATTTTTATATGCCCTATATGTACAGTACTGTATGTATGTAATTTGAACTTAGAAAGTTTTTATGTTTCACAAGAGATTCTTGCTTAGAGAGGAATTTTGTGTGAAGGAAATGTATCTAGCGTATCTTAATTTAAATTCAGCCTTTGTATTCTGCTTGGCAAACAAAATGCTGATATTTACAGCCAAACAGAATACTAAAAATAATTGTGGATGATTGGTGTAGTATGTTGGTAGATGCTGGTTTAAATCACAGTCCAGTCATTGTATCTGTGGTGTTTAAACTTTAAGATAGATAGACAGATAGATAAGGCACTATAAGACAGATAGATAGTGAAAGGCACTATATAAATAAGGATGGATAGATAGATACTTCATTGATCCTGATGGAAATTCAATTTACATGTCTGGAATTTTGTCTTTTTTCCTGTTGATCACTGTCAGAAAAGCTATATCAAGTCCACTGTGATTCAGTGTTGTATAAAAATAAAATCTGAAAAGTTTCAAGGGTGTGAATACTTTTTATAGGTGCTGTACATTCTTAAACTTGTCTCATGGAATTCATTTTCACAGGGGCCAGAGCTTATCCTGAGGCAGGAAATAACCCTGTAGAGGGTTTCAGTTTATGGGCACACACTTTATAGTTACCAGTTCCCTAACCTTTATTTATTTTGACGATGTGAGAGGAAACCTGGAGTACCTGGATGAAAACCAACACAGAACGTGCAAACCAAACATGCACAGCGAGACAACCTCACCACCATGTAGCAAAAAAATTTAAAATTACCCAAGCTGAATTTTTATTTTTTTTTTTTTTTAGTATTTCATTTGGTGTTCAAAAATTTTCTTTGGTACTTTTGATCAAGTCAAAATGTAAATTTCAAATTGAATTTGATGGCAAGTTTTTATAGGATCGTTATTCTTGTCTTGTGAAATTCTTACTTGCATGTGCTATTCAATATGCAACATATCACCACTCTCTGGAGTTGAAATGTCCAGTTCAAACTGATTCCGTATGCTAGAATAAAGTTAATTCTAGCAAATTTTAGTCTAGTTTCTTTAAGTGGATAATTTCACCTATTAGTGTGGCTAATTTCCCGGTTCATTTGCTGCACCTGTGGCGTGCCACAAAATGTGTGTTTCCAGTCCCTGGTTCAAACATTTAAATCCCTCATTTCAGACAGTTTCTAGGAGGCTTATTACCATAGCCAACTTTAAAGATATTCTTTTCAAAACTTTAAGAAGGTGGGCTTTAGGAAAAAGAAGATGAAGCGTTCCACGCGACTTCTTTTATAGGTAGACTTACAGTTTCCTGTCATAAGGAGATTTGCTAAACCCACTCCTTACCTTTATTCACACCCTTTCATAAATAAATAAGTTTTTGTTGTATCTTGTGATGTTAGCACTGGGAATGCCTATGTCTCCCTTTGCAAATCCTTAAATTGCTCTAAGGATTAGAGTGAATCCTGCAGTTTCCACAATAATTTAAAAGTGTTAGACTTGGAGGCATTCTACATACCTAATGGTGACCTTTCACCCACATTGCAGTGAATATGTATGCTATAGAATTACACATTCCTCAAGAGGCTTGTCATTGCAGCCAGGTAAGAAGAATGCCCGGTCATTGTAAAAACAGGAACAGAAAATGTGCCACACCAAAAATGTAAGGTACTCTTTTTTTTTTTTTTTTGTGTGTGTTTTAAAGTGTTACTGTTTATATCTGATTTCAAAGGAGCTCAAGAACCAGCACCTATGGCTGGTAGAACCAGAAAGTATATTGTTTCTTTTTATGGTGAAGTTGAAAACTGTGTTTTTATTAGTCAGTTTACTCATTTAAGAGGGATTTGACAACAAGAGCTGTGTGATTAGGACCATAAAGGACCTCATTGTTTTAATAGGGGCCTATACTTAGGTGAATGGTCCTGCTTTTTAATTCTGTACTCTGTTTTAATGCTCAATGCATTCCAAAAGCTGACAGAAATGACAGAAATTTCTACCAAATAGCTGTTGTTTAATGTATCACGACTAGTGACGCGCGAATTCCACTGAATTCACTTCTTCTCGAGTTTGGTCAAAACATGGAAATGTTTTGGGAATTTTGCTAAACACAGTGAAACGCATTGAAGTCAGTAGGTAAGGAGAGACTCAACTAGATTTGGGTGAATTACAATGGCGCAGTGGTCTTTTAATTGACCATGTTGGGTAGGGAAATGCCTGCCAAGTACTCTGGATCAATTATTGTGGCCAAAAATGTGACCTGAGCTGTGAGGTAGCTGTGCTAAACACTGTACCACCGCACCTCTCTGAGATAAACCTAATTGAATTTAATATCAGTTCAGTTAAATGTCTCACTGATAGGAAGCAAAAAATTCACTAAGGCTTGCCCACCCTCCTAGATTTGATCACCTTTCTCAAACAGAAAACTACAATTTGTTGGCTTTTTTTTCGCCCTCATGATGCTGCTACTCATTCACTGCCGTTGCTACCAAACAGGTCCGAATGGGATGTTTGGTATTGGCAAACCCTGAGGCAGCAATGTTCCTTTTGTTTCACCCCCTAAAAAACTTTGAAAACCAAGTTTTGTGATTGCGAAATCGCATGTGAAATAAAGTTTAGTGTTAGTTTTGCTTAACTGTATGCGAAGGGATGATCAGCTCTTTGGCTTATCACCAACTATTATATTAAGTGATGTTATCTTTTATGTAACCTAAAGAGTGAGGTTAGGACCGGTAGACTGTGACTGTGATGTTGTTATGTGTGTCAATTAAGCGTGCAAACAAGAATGTCGTTGGACTATGTACACGTGACAATAAATCTGAAATGAACTGATTCCATTTCATTTTATCAAAAGAAAGACTTTTATTTTTGAAAAAGCCAACAGTATTTTTCACTTACATATTGTTCCTATGTTTACAATTCCAATCAACACTCTGCGTTAATGTGCTTTTTGCAGCGTGCCATGTGCATGCTTGTTAAGAAAAATACTAAAGAAATGAAGTCGCTCTTGTTCAGAAGATGGTAGAAAGAGAGATTTCCTGATTTGAGTGAATTAAAGTAAAGAGTAATTTTTACTTTTTCTTGTTGGTAGATGTTTCGTCAAATCCATTTTGTAAGGAGGTATACCATATTTTAAGGTTTGATGCCAATACTGTATGTGATTTGTCGCAATTTGAAATTAACTTTGAATGAATCGCCTTTGCATCATCTTTATAACAGAGGCCCCCACAGTGCGGGTCTCTGCAGCCTCACTTGTAGACATGTTTTCCACAGTCCAAGCTTCCATCTGTACCATTTACTAACTTCGCTTCACTAACTTAAAATTGCTTAGGCCTAGAGCCTATTTTAACAGCAATATTCACAGGGCTTCTACCAATCAAGGGTGGAGCAGAAGTTCATTGTAGGACACACATACTTGGCCACTGAGCAAATTTAGAGTTGACATTTAACAGTAAATGCATATCTCTGCCATTTATAAGGAAAAACAGTGTACCCATTGGAGAAAACCGTGCAAGCACAGGGAAAACATACACACTCAACACATACATCACCTATGCCAATATAAGTAGAAAATAGTTTGTAAGTAATACATTTATATTGTGTCATGCATGCATGTCGGAGGATCGCCTCACGGCTTTGATTGAGGTACGCAATAACTCGCAGAGGCAAGAGGGGGCGCTGTTGCTAACATTCTTTTTTCTACCCAATGAGAGTACTTAGCCCCTCTTCTTATAGTTTGTGTGTTATTAGAAGTCTGGGTACCTAGAAGGAGGAGTCTTTTGCACTAAGAGCAACTCCCTGACCAGTAGTTGACCCTTATTTGGCAGCCAATAGCCGAAAACTTGTACCCGAGTGGCTTTTTAATTTGTCGCTAAGGAGGCGTGATTTTTCTTTTTTCGGACTTCAGTTATAAAACTGGATGACCTGGTTGGTGTCCTAACTTTTCATTTGTATAGTGACTTTCATTCGTACACTCAGTCACAATTGACAATATTTATTTTATAATGTTTGCCTTGTTAGTAGGAGGTGTGGTAATATAGACCCAAGATAACTTAACTTAAGTTAGACTTGAAGCTGTCGTTCATGATTAGTTTGTAATTTGCATATAATTTATGTGTGCAACATTTTACAACTGTATTTGTGTTTAATAATTGTATGTTAGTTTTCTTCTGTACTGGTGTCTACCTGTCATTGCCGGAACAGCCAGCCAACATTCGCCACATTCCCTCTAATTTTTCCATTTCTATCCCCTTTTACTTTATTGCCATCTCTCGTGTCAATGAGCTGTTATTCTCAGTCTCCAAGGACAACCTCAAATAGCCTTTTCCACCTGCTTTGGGATCCCATGACTAGAGGTCAGGGGTTATCTCAAGCTTCATGTGTAAACAGACCATACTTGTACCTGGAAGCTGTGAATAACAAGGCAGCCAGCCTTTATTTAAAGCTGCTTTGTCGCAATCAGCATAGAGTAGAAGTGAAAAAGATCTACATGTTTGGAGTATAGTGGGAAATTCATTTGATCTATATGTATGCTTAGTGGTTGAGACATTTAAATTAATTTTGTTTAGGTCGTATCCCCATCTATCACGTGAAAGCTTGCTACATAGTGAGTCATTGTCAACTTTCTCCAAATAGGCTGGTGAGCCTGCTCCAGCTGGCTGTTTCCTTTGTCGTTGTGCAGTCCTGTCATTCCTATTGTTGTAAAAAGCTGAAGCTAAATCCGATAAAACAGAAAAAATGGAAAAAAAAAGATATAAGTATACTCTGGTGCTTTCTGTGCATCTTGAATTAATTAGGAAATAGCTTTGTACAGGAAAATCCTGTAGTAAAAGCCAGGTTAGATCTCACTGGGGGTAAAGTCATGCAGTATTATCCAGTAAGGCGCAGGGTCAATTTAAAACTGAAACGTTTTAAGACATTGTCTTGAAATATATACTATTCTAACTCTATTTTTTATTTCATATCCATCAAAGATTGAGAGATGCAGGGAAAAAGTCCCAGCTTTTTGAAATTCATATTTGTAATGTGTCTCAATTTGCAAGTAGAGAGAGATTCTTTATTTCCCTTTTGTACAGATGTAAATAGGAGATCTTACTCGATCTGTTCAGTCAAAAAAAAAAGTACAAATCACTCATATACAATACGACAGGGTCAAGATAGTACAAATACAGAATAAGCCTGGCTAGAATATTGTTGGATGTTTAATGTACGGTATTGTACAGTTTTGTTATTCTATGACAGACATTATTGAGAAGATGGTCTGTAGAGGGGTAAACACTGTTCTTGAAGGGAGAGGTACTCCAGAGAGCTCTCCATCTTCAAGGATCCTCTGTAATCAATCTAGAGACCATAGAGGCCAATGGTGCTTTTCATTCTTTGGTTTCCAGAACTCTTTTCATTCTTTAGCCATGTTTATTTCTGTCTATTCTCCTACTCCTAGCTGTTCTGTGATGTCTTCAATTCAACTAATTACTGGTCTTTCTGCTTGTTGTTTTTAAATTTCTTTTTCTCACTATCCTCATTCTGTTTAGCCCTTCCTCACATATCTGACATATGTGTCCATGGAGACCCAACTTCCATTTTTTAATAGCTTCACCAAATAGGTTTTACTCGTTTAAGATCTTTTCAAATTTTTTCATTTGTCACCTTTTGCCTCCATTCAATTTTCAGAATCTTCCTGTAACATCTCATTTCAAGTGCAATCACTTTCAAAATTTACTTCTTTGTCAATATCCATGTTTCACAGGCATAAAGTAATGTAGAGAACAAACACACGTTACCAGAATCTTTACTGTGACTTTTCATAGATATTTAGTACCCGTGGTTGAAATCCATCTGGTCCTGCAACTTTGTGAAGGTTAACCCTCTGGAATGCTTTGCAAATCCCTTGCTCAGTCACTTGAAGAGTGAATTCACCTGGCTGACCTGGAGACGTGGTAGCTTTTTCCATGTTTTGACTTGAAAGCGAGCATAGACTACGCATGGAATATGTCAGGGAGTGATGCATTGGCAGTCAGAGTTTGTTAAAATCTGCAAGCCTTGCCAGATGTGCCTTGAATTCACTGCTGCACTATTGTTTGAGTGTGCCATTCTAGGCCCTTTTAGCTAACCTAATGGCTTTTTCCAGTTTATATCTTCATAATTTGTACAGTTCTTTATCGCCAGAGATAAAGCCCATTTCCCTATTCTTTTAGTCCATCACATACTGTATATCTCTGTAGAACCATGATTTTGTGTTGGGAGAAACCTGTACTAGTTTAGCTGACAAACAGTTATTTGTGTAGAATGTGACATAGTCTGTCAAAGCCTCCATGTACTCACTAATTCCTGTAGCTGCTTCCTCAAACAAGTCCCAGTTTGTAGTTTGAAAGCAGCCCTTTAACTGTTCCTCTGCCCCAGCTGACCACTGCTGAACTTTTTTAATAGTGACTAGCTGTCCGTTTTGATAAACAGGCTACAGCAGAATGGAAACATGATCAGACTAGCCAAAATGAGGTTTTAGGACTTGCCCTGTATGTATCAGCAATAGTTGTTTAACATTGATCCAGCCTATCACTCCCTCATGTAGGAAATGGTATATGCTGCTGGGAATTTGGGAGAGATGACTTCAGATTGCAGTGGTTAACATCTCCCATTTTCGTGTTTGATGATGACGTTGTGCAGTTCATCCAAGTCATGATCCTTGTTTGTACTTGGATGAATATAAACAACAATAATAACTCCTGTGAATTCTCTTGGGAAAGATATTCCACATTTTCTGAGCAGGATATAGATGATACAATGATGTCTTTGCACCATTTAATTGTTGAAAACCAAATATTCCCCTCCTCCAAATTGTTTACCTGCGGCCGCTCTGTGGCTCGGTCCATTTGATAAACACTGAATCTTTCGATAAAAGTGGCGGCATCCAGAGTGAGCTATGTTTTAGTAAAGAAGTATATTGAGCAGTCCCTCATGTACTGCTGAAAGTTTATCCTGCAGTGGATTTCATCCATTTTGTTCTCTAATTACTGTCATGTTATTTTCTATCCCACTTAATCCAGACCAGAGTCGCAGGGGGGTCTGGATTGTATCCCAGGTAGCACTTTGCACAAGGCAGGAACAAACTCTGGACAATGGTGCATGTCCATCACAGAGCAAAAACACACTAGGACCAATTTAGTGCCACCAATTCCCCCAACCTACATGTCTTATTAAAAAAATTTGTAAGTGTTAGGAGCTCAGGACCCCTGTGAATGCAAAAATCAGTGCATACGTTTTGGGCCTATGATTACTGTATATTCAAAGTTTATTCCACTTAGTTGCATAAAGTTGCTAGAAATGCAGAACAGAATGATCACTGGGCAAATACATCACTTGCATAAAATGTGGTGCCAAAACAAAGATGCATGGCACCCCCAGACAAATTGTGTAGTCCAGCAGTTCTTTAGTGAACTGTAACCAAGACATGGAGTTGAAGCAAAAACCTTGACAAATGTTAAGAAAAAATTTGGATGAGCTATTAGCTGAACAAACAGGATGGACTGAATGGTCTCCTCTAATTTGTCAAACTTTGTAAGATTCTTATGTAACTTCTGATAAAATTTGAATTCTAAAATGTGTGTGTGTGTGTGTATTTATGGTAGTAAACTACAAAAAAAATGTAATTCTACAGATACAAAAGAAATCCAACAAGACACTAAGCACAAAACTGTAAACACTCACGACTCAATCCAGTTTCGCAGCCTTCTTAAAATGATGTAATGATTTGTCGTACCATGTTCAGAGTGCTTGCAGACGAAGACGCTTTCCAAACCAGACAAATTCACACGAACAGGCACAGGATAAGAACACACTGTAAATTAAAAAAAAAAAAAAAAAAAAAAAACTAATCCAATGGATGTAATTGTAATCCAGTAGTGCAGTGAAGTGTTGAAAGAAAAAGACACCACTGACTTTGATCCTGCCAGCTTCTTATGGCTCACTTTTAAAGCAAGTGCCCTCATGTTTCACCCAATAGCCTTGTGTCAACTGACGAAGGTGCCCAATGACGCAGTACTCCCAGGGTTGCTGGGAGTTGCAGTCCGTTTATGTTACAGAGCTACAACATCGACTGTGGTTTTCCACAATAGGTTGCAAAACACGCAAAATAATTTCCATTTAATTATTGATGACAAACCATCAAATATAAGCAGATCAGTGAATTATAACCCAGAAAATGACAAGGACCGACCTGTATATCTGTCTGGCATCCCTTCCAGGGAAGGTTAAAACTGGCATCTTGTCCAGGATGTGCTTTGGCACCTGCTGATGCAAGCCGTTGCCCCAATTACCTTTGCAATGGATTTTGATAAAGGAGTATGGTGTTTAGTGACGATGATCTACAACAATATTTTTCCTTTCACATCTTGTTTTGTTTTTTTTTTTTGTTTTATGTGTTGGTGGGTGACTTTCGTCACCCTATCTGCGTGAGTGGTCTTTTCTTTGAATAGTGTTCTGGTTTTTGGAAAATACCTTGCCTACTGATTTGACCTCAGCTGTCACTCTATGTCCCCCACCCACACTCTGTTGTAAAAAGTTGAATGATAAGAATAATATGGAATGACATATTGTCACTCTAAAATTGGTGTCTTGATTAAGAAATGCAACTGTTTTGCATTCAGTTTCATTTACTTGGAGTATTTATTGTTTGTATGTTTGTTGAAATTTAATGAGCTGATAATTGGTACTAAATAAGGCCTGCTCATTTCCATTTTTGTAACGCTGTGTACCCTGAATTTTCAGTCCAGTAACATTTTTATAGTTATAATGAAACATGCAGCTGACAAAACTTTAGCTAAGTGACAGTATTGATTTTGAATGCATCAAGAGCTAAAAATAGGCAGCAAAGTGTATGCGGAAGAAAACAAAAACCTGGTGCCCTTTTTCTCCCATGGCCTTACTTTGTTTGCTGCCTTTACCGCTCTTCTCCTTCATCTCAGGGTTGGTCAGCATTTACATAAAAATGTGAATGTGTGGCACTTCACTGGGCTTTACTGCCGCTGATTAATTTGTTAAAACATTATATGTATGTGTGCGACATAAGCAACTCATGGAATATGTTTCTTCTTTATTCTCTCTCTCTCATAAAAAATGGATCTGAATTGTGATAAGGCTTGTCTTGTTTGTATAGACATCTGGGAATATATGAAGTGAGAAAGATAAAACACGAAAAAACACAAGGGGTGTTTTTTATGTAGGTTTTATTGATCCTCTGGGACTACTCTACCCAAACATGATGCATTTTTTATATGTTACTTACGCAGTGTAGTTTGTAGTGATGGCCGTGAAAAAATTTTAACATTATGTTATTATGCAGAACGGATATAACAAGTTTCTAACATAATTGGGGGCTATGATGAGCAACAGCAAACAATATTAAAACATCATTGAAAAAAATCTTATATTACTTGTGTCCCATAATTCTCATGACAAGTCATCCAGTTGTGTGCTCACAAAGTCCCAAACGTATGTCGTTCTATTAAAATATTGTAAAATAAATCACTTCCAGAACACGCTGTTGTGAACAAAAATGGAATGAAAAGAAATACACATCACAGTATTTGAACTGAAGACCAGTCTCTCAGTTTTATTTATTGGTCTTTTCCTTTTTTTCTGCAAAACAGACTGCTTGATCCTAACCATCTAGGCTTTACAAAGGGCCATTCCGCCAGGATAATCATACTTAACTGTTGTCAGTGAATTACCGCAAGCCAGAGCTACCAACGTGTCAACTACCAGATCCTGTTGCCACTGTATTGGACCTTGGTACCCCTAGGACTGACCTCAGTTGGTTTGAGTCCTATCTCTCAGGCAGTTGCAATCGCGTGTCCTGGTGTGGAGATATGTCAATGGTGCGCCATGCAGGGATGGGGATGCTCCGATGATTGGTGCTGGGCCCTCCCCTCTCCTTTCTATACACCACCTCACTAGGCCTTATCAAATCCCATGATTCTTCTAATAAGTGATGTGCTGATGATATGCAGATGTATTCATCATTCCCTCCAGAGGACCACACAGTATCAGGTTGAATCTCTGTATGCCTCACTGATACTTTAACCTGGATGAAGGAACAGCATCCCAGCTTAGCGTGGCAAAGGTGGACCTTCTTGTTATTTCATCCTGTCTACGTATTTGGCACGCCATCTGTGTTCTGCATGGCTCATTATTGCTAACACAAGTCTGTACGCAGCCTTGGGGTGATGATTGATGACCATGTGACTATATTTTATCTGTATGTAACAACCACATAACAAGAATATGAATTTTGTGTGAGGAAGGTGACATTGGATCTCTACCCAGACACTGGAGACTCATTTTAATGTCAGGTGTAATTTAAATTCAGCTAATTAAATCAGAATTCAATTCAGAAACAAAACACATGTTGATGTTAGGTGTAAAGGCTCCCCTAGGTGGTAATAAGCTTTTTATGTATGGTAAGTTCTTAGAAAGGGTGACCAGCAGGGATGCCACAGAAGACAGAGAATAGCAGAATGTCTTGAATCAAATAATGTTCTCTCCGAGTTGCTGGAGGACTGGTTTCAATTTGGTGGTTGATCTCAATGGGCAGTAAACTGATAAATCAAATGTAGGTTCTTACTGTAAAATGTATTTGTGGCTGATCTGGACATAGATAGGTAAAATACTGAAAAAAATTGAAAAATTGAGAACTTTCTCCTTTCCCAAATGCATTTTTTTACATTTGTAATTAGTTCGATAGGGTTCACTTTTATTTTTCACCAACACTCTTAAAAGTATACAGATAATGGAAGCAGCATCTACCTCTTTATTGTGAGTCCTTGCTTGTGTGGGCGGGTGTTTAGGTTATCAAACCACATCACTATGGACTGTTACTTGGCAACAGCTGAAGTTGTTATCCTCCTTCAGACTTTAATGATCTGCTTGCTGTTTAGATGTTTTTTTTTTATTATTCTTCTAAAAACTAAGCCTGTTATGTCTGTTTGAGTAATCCTAGGTCTAAACGTTCCTTATGTAGGAGTCAAGGATTGTTTTTTTTTGTTTGATTTTGGACATTAGCCAGGTTTCTCCTATTCATTATTGAAAGTCTATTCTCCTAGCTTTTCTTGTTATTTACAGATCATCCTAACCTTATAAAGCTATGTGTCCTTTTTTCTATTTTACTTCTTTTTCTTTAGGTGCATCAACTCTAAGTCAGGTACCTGTATCCCTAATTTGTAGAGAATACACAAATACTATCTCCCTACAAAACCCCTCAAAAATGGTTTGATGAATACCCTGAGAAGTTTAAGATTAGCAGATAAAGCAACAGTTCTTTCAGAAAATATATTTTTTTAAACAGGTAACCAGTTAAGTCCATCAAGTAAAATGTAGTTAGCTAATAGCCAAGGTATCTCAAAATCTCATGCAGATAACTTTTAAAACTTGCATAGATTTCATCCTCAACTGCATGACCTTGTAGTTTGTTCCATATTCTATAATATTTTGTGTAAATAAGTACTAGAAGGCACCTACTCTCCTTAATTTCCACCTGTCTCTTCAAGAACATGATTCACTTTTAAACTAAAATAATTCTTTTAGTTAAGTTGTATTGGGGTTTCTGAAGACCTGACTTATGACCCCAAGTAGTCTTTTCCACTAAAGACTAAAGACATTTATTTATTTATCTCTCAAAGTAAGACATAATCTTTAGTCCATTGATGTACTTCTCCGGGGTCTCCTTTTCACACTTTATTGACCAGAAGTTAATATGGTATTCCAGATTTGGTCTCACTGGCAGAGGCGTAGCTAGGGTTTTCAGCTCCCAGGGACAACTGAAGATTTTGCGCCCCCTCCTGTTTGCCAAAATGCAATGGGGAAGGGAAAGAAAATTTTAAAAAATGTATTTAAAATAATAGTATTTTAAGAAAAAAATTTAATATAAGTCTTCGAAAATGATAATGCTGCCTCTTGTTCTTTAAAATCAAAATCCGTCATTAGTTTTTGTAAGAAAAAAATAGTTTCCCGCATTTAAAAAGATTTTAAAGAAAGTATATAGCAAATTATAAAGGAAAATAATTATATATTTATAAAAACTACATTACTTACAATTTATTCGTATGAAAATATGATGGGGAAACGTCTAGACTTTTGCATCCATCTACTAGAATACTTCACCACAGCCCAATCAATTTTCGATCAAACACACAGAAATGGCGTTTGCAACAACTTAGACAATGATACACTAATGCCTCATGTCAGTCGTGCGACCTGTTTAATAATGTCAAAAATGTGTCTTGGTGGGAATCAAGCATGTTAGAGTAGCGGAGGGGATAAATTATTGTCTGTTGGGTATATAGAAAACTAATACGTGCTTCAAAATCAGAAAGAGACAAAAAACACAGGAAAAAGATATCCTCATGCTGATGGAGTGATGGACTGAATATGCGAATGTTTTTTATTTGCTGTACTTTTTAGTGCATTTAAGAATGGAAAACATTTCATTCTAAAATTTTGCAACATCAATTTGGCGCCCCCTGGATGTTGTTCCCGGGGACAGATGTCCCCCCCTTGCCCCCAGCTACGCCACTGCTCACTGGTGCATTTTTAAAATTAAATGTTTTGTTTCTTTTCAATTCCTTCTAAGCATGGCCTGATTGATGAGAATTTTCTCTGTGTTCACCCCATGTAAACCCCAAGTGCTTTTCAGTGGTTGTTTATGAGATTGCAAAATGACCTAGCATTTAATTTGCCTTTTATTGCTGTATGTGCCAAAAAAATGTATTTATTCATGTACTTGTTTGTTTGTTTTTACATACATACATATGCATATATAATATATATACACACACACATACAGTATTATGTGTTCCATTTATTGTCTGAAAATACAAAAAATAAAACAAAAGATAATGCCGAGATGACAGTGTTAGCGATAGTGCCCCCTCTTGACAGAATCTGTAAGGAGGCTTTCCGATGCACATGCGTGACAATTGATATTCAATTTTATACAATTTATATTGTGGACGTCTGGGGCGCGTACAGCTGTCCTAACCCGACACAGACAGGCAGACACAAGTTCCAGTCCAGCACAAATTTATTTTCACCTGGGGGTGCTTTTCTCTGCTCCCCACAGCACAGTACATAAGCACAATACAAGCCTCAGTCCTTTACTTCTCTTCTCTTCTTTTTACTGTATCTCTCATTCAGTCCTTCCACCTCCTATCCCTCCAAATCAAGCTTCATTCACCTCCTTCTGACTCTGGCTCTCCGATTGGAGTGAGGCATCACATTTTATTCAGGTCCTGGGAGAGTTCCAGGTGGCTCATCAGTATTACTTGGAATCACTCCCAGGTGTGGTGGAAGTCCACTATAGGGCTCTGCCGCTTCCCCTGGCAGCCCCCACAGAACCCAACAGGGCTGTGCCAAACTCCAACTCCCAGTGTGCCCTGTGGGAATCCATGGTGCCACAGCCGCCCATGAGGACTGTCCTTTAGCATCACTGGGGAGGTTTTGCCTCACCAATGCACTCTCCCCCATTCCTTCCATTCCATTTGGTGTCCCGACCAGGTAATGGCCGTGGCCGCCTGTCACACTATGCAACCTATAAGTATATGCAATATGTGTTTGAAAGTCTAATATAAAGTACATACACACTTTATTATGTTACAATATATGTTCTTATGATTGAGTCTTAAGCAACCTTAAGATATGCTTGGAGGATGAGAATATTCACTGATTCCTTCAGTTCCAAGCCAGCTTTTTTCAATACAGGGTCATGTAAGCTGGAGTTTGCCCCTACAGCTTTGTGAACAAGGCAGGAACTATCTCCAGCTGAGTCAAGAGGACATTCTGATGCAGACAATCATACTCTCACCATACCAATTTATAATCATCGGTAAACCTAAAATGAGAGTTAAATGTGTGAGGATTTCAAATATTTAAACACATTTATCAACAGAGTTAAGCACTGCTGAATCACCTCTCCAAAGTGAAGTCTCTATTCCTGTGCAGTCTGTACAGTGTCCCATGTCTATGTGTGCTTTTTTCCTCCAGTCTGTTTTTCAATAAACATTTCAAGAACATGCATATTTGGTTAAATGGGAAGTCTAAATTGGCCCAATATGAGTAAATTAATTTGTTTGAGTGTGCCATACACAAAGTAGGAATCACGACTGAAGAGGGTGCCAACCAATCACAGGGACTGAAAGTGTACACTTAACACATATACATTATGTATGCCAATTTGTAATTAACTATTAATTTAATAAACTGGCACAGATGGAATTAGAATTTAAACTCAAACTACTGCAATACTGTGCATACTCTATCTATCTATCTATCTATCTATCTATCTATCTATCTATCTATCTATCAGGCCAGTCATTAGGTAGGTATGTGCATATGTATGTATGTATGTATGTATGTATGTATGTATGTATGTATGTATGTATGTATGTATGTATGTATGTATGTATGTATGTATGTATGTATGTATGTATATATCACACACACACTAGCTATGGTACCTGTCAAAGACAAATATTGTAATGAAATAATTTAAAAATATTTGCCCTCTCTTGTCCTACGAATATCTTCAGTGTCTTTCCTCTGTATTCCCATGTGTGTGAACTTCTCTTCATCGATACTCCCTCTCCCAAGTGTGTTACTATAAGGCTGGGTTTTCAGATTCTGATATTTTCAAAGCACCTTTCCCCCCTCCTGTCTGGTTTTATACTTTCCATCTTTAAGGTGACTTTCCCATTGTGCCTCATACGCTTTTACTCCTCCTCACGCTTGCACTTTGTCTTTCATCGTGTTACCAAAGCCAAAGTGAACAAATCACACCAAAGCAAAACTGATTGCTCAGAGAAACTGGACACACAGACCTTAATGTTTTATTATATGGTAGATACAGTATAATGGCTCACTTGGGACCAGGTCTTCTGGCAAAGAAATAGAGAGGCAGGCTGTTGTTGCTAGTACGTATTATGCCCATAATTGTACAAAATACCACCTACAAGGTGGTATAATTCCCAATTCTGATTGAAGGCAGCAGGGCAGCACTGTGTGCTGTACATGCTCCCCTGCCACCCATTGTATAAGTCATGTGACTCGATGTTAACCTGGCCGTTCATAAGAAAAATGGACTTCAAAAGTACAGGAGCACTAGAGGGTGGTCTAGATGTATAGACTTCTGCATAGCATATTTGAGACTGATAGTAACTTGCCAGGCTTTTATCTATGAGTGTTATATGACCCAGGCTTTACATCCCCATCAAGCCAGTGGAGTAGGGGGGAGAATAGATGAGATGCACTGAACTGGCAGGAGAACAAGGGTGCAAGAGGTTCTGAGAAGTTACAGGAAGGTGAGAAGGAGAGTATTGTGTGGGGATACTGGGTTATTCAGAAATTTGGTATCATGGAGAAGTAACAGATTTACTGTTTTGTTTTGTATTTATGTTGATCTATTGAGTTCTCCCCAAATTCTCCCACCTGAGTGTCAATACGACTGGTTAATATATGAACCAACTCCCTTTTTTTTGTTTTTAACATAAACTTTGCCTTCTTGGTTTGGTTATACACAGACTAATTCAGTTAAGGGCCATGGAAAGCAAATTCTGATAGAGGAAGACAACCAATACAATGATGAAATGTTGGTGAAAGGAAGCATAGGGTAGAAATGAGTAATGATTTTTTTTTTAAAGGAAGAGTCAAAAACGAAGATGGTACAGTATGGTGTCTTTGCATTTTCCTTCCTCTCCCAAATTAATCCATAGAACACTAATTTGTATTCTTACTTTTTATTCTTACTTTTTAGGTTTCAAGCCAAATATTGATTTCTTCTCCCTATTTTTAACTTTTTTTGAGAATTTTATGGTTGTGTTTCCTACCACCCATTAAAAATACCTAAATCGTTTTTTTCTTCTCTGCTTTAGCCTCTTGTGGTAATGTCTCAGTATGAGTAGGGACAGGAGCCATAAATTAAACTAAAGTATGATGTGATGGGAAGTCCCCCTAAGTACAACATACAAGAGTGTGTCAGTGAGAAAATGTGTCTGCTAAATATTGAATTTGAAATAGCAGCTCATATTTCACAGGTGACAGATTAAAATGTCCTGTTACTGACAGCTGTGCAAAGCAATTAATGTGCACATATAATGAAAACAAAAAGGTACAATTATGTACCATAATCAGAGAGTATAATCAGGAGTACTTGGGAGGTAATTTGCTGGGACATTACCATATTTTAAATAATGCATACATTGTGATTGCACATGTGTTGGGAACGGGTAACCTCTGCCAATAAGAAGTAGAAGAAAGCTCGCCGTTCAGCTCATTATTGCTGTGATTATTTCCTTTTTTTTATTTTGATGTCTCTTCTTTGAATTGGCCTCAGACATGCCTCAAGTATCATTTAATATGTGATATTGCCTATGCACAGTTAATCCTCGATTTAGTAAATGGTTCCCAACTTGTGTGACTCTCATATTTAGCACACAGCACCTTTTTTTTGTCATGCTGTCTACTTGCTTGGCTTCCTAATCTCTGTCTTTGACTCCAGCTGGAGAGGTGGCTGGCAGGACGAGAGGTGCTGCCTTGTTTTTCCACAGACGCAGGACAGAACCCTTGAGTATTCTTTGTATACCTTAAGACGCACCCCCCACCCGGAGGCGACTGGAGACTGAATGAAAGGCTTTATCTACCAGCCAAAGCCGGTGGGAATGTATAGTTAGGCAATGGGGGTGGGGGATGTGAACTGCAAGGGGATCAGACTTTTCAGGCTGCATGCTGTTTCACTTTTTTTTTTTTTCTTCTGCTTCTTCTTCTTCTTCTTCATCTTCTTCTTCTCTCTGTCTTATTCTCCCCCACCTTTTTTTTTTTTTTTTTTTATAAAAAAGTGCCCCTCGTCAGAGCAGACACAAAGGCGTGTTGGTATTCAGTTTTGTTTGTTTGCTCTGGCTCTGTCAAGCTGGTTGCACAAAGCAGAGGGAGATCAGAGAGGAGTCTGTCTCTCAATGGAACCCAAGGGGGTCTCTGGGGGTTAGTATCTGAGAGCGTGGTTCCCACAGGGGAGGGTGGTCTTTGGGAATAGGAAAAGTGTGTGTGTTGCGCAAGTGTATGTGTTTTGGAGGGAATTGTTATTAAAGAAGAAGGGAATTTCACTGTCCCTTTGTGCTTTGGGAGGAAGCTTTTCTGGACATCTGCCCAAGCCCTTGCCCAGTCTCCAAAAGACCCAAGCTACACTGCATTGAGAAAGCGAGCCGGAGACAAAAGGAAAGATGATGATGACTTTCTTTATATTTTATTTTATTTTTTTTTCAAGGGAGTGGAGGGGTCATGGGATTCCAGTTTTAAATCCATCTGAAAACTCTGCCATTGTACTTGCTGATTGCATTTTCTTCCCAAAAAATGAATATAATTTGATTGAAAAGGTTGGCCATGATTGAATCTTTGTAGCCCCTTCCCTGTTCATTTTACTATCAAAATCTGAAACCTAGCCAGATTATTTGGTTTGTTCATTGTTAGTTGTTTGATGTTTGTGCTTAGTTAATCAAAACTCAATAAGCAAGGAAACAACTTGCTGATAGGCAACTACCAGAGTAATTAACTGGACAAAATAAGTAGATATACTGTATGTGTGTATATACAGTATATATATATATATATATATATATATATATATTGTGAACGATTTAGGGTTTTTCTCGCACCCTTGTACCCTCAGACTACACGTCAGACACCAGATAAAAGTCCAAATAATTATTTATTATAATAATAAAGTGCACAAAGCACACTCTCCACCCCCAAATACTCCAATAATAAATCACCAAAATACAATAAACAATCCTCCAGCTCCCAGACGCGTTGCCACCCTTCCACCCAGCTCAGCTCGCCATCTGGGAGCTCCCACAGTCCTTTTATATCTCCTGACCCGGAAGTGTTTCTGCCCAACAGTCCACAAATCCTTATTCCTTCCGGGTCAGGGTAAACAATGTTTTTTCTCACCCCGGAAGCCCGTCGCTCTTCCTATGACGAACTTCCGGGTCATAGGGCACGAAGAACTCTTCGGTCCTCCCTGCAGCTCCCTCTCGTGGCCCCCATGGCATCCAGCAGGGCGGTGCATAAAAACTCCATTGTCCATGATGCCCTGCTGGTCTTCTGGGGACCTCCATGCTGCAAGGAGGGCTCCACCTGGCGGCTTGGGGGTATTGGCCGGGATACATAGCCGGCCATATCTTACAATATATATATATAATATGAGAAATATATATATAATATGAGAAATATATATATAATATATATAGAGAGAGAGATAAACACACACAAATACTACATTTACATATATACCAGGCTGTTCAAAATGAAAGAGCAGATTTCAAAAATGTATTTCAAACAAACTGTATAAGACAGAAACACATTCCGCACATCACTAGATAGAGGAAAGTTCAAAGTTTATAAGCCCGCCTAAAAGTACCAGCGATAGCCACAGAGTACTGTTTCTCATTTATAGTAAAATGGTGACAACACCACAAGAGAATTCATTTTGCGTGCTGTGATTTGCGAAGTGTGAGTCCATTGTTCACGTGCAATGTGAATTCCGCCGACGGTTCAACAAACAGCCGCCTCGTCATAAGCAAATTTATGAGTGGCATAAAAAATTCGTAGAAGAAGGTTGCCTATGCAGACGTAAAAGCAATGGTCGTCCACACACGTCAAATGAAAATATCGAGCATTTCCGAGGTGTGTTCGAACAAAGCCTTGGAAATCAACATCACGGGCAAGCGTTTTGATGTTTGTCACGCTACACTTGGTGCTCATGTTGAGTGCATGCAACCTCAAAGACCATGGGACCAAACTTTGAACTTTCCCCTATCCAGTGATGTGCGGAATGTGTTTCTGTCTTATACAGTTTGTTAGAAATACATTTTTGAAATCTTTCATTTTGTATAGCCCTGTATGTATATGTGTGTGAGTTTATGTACGTGTGTGCATATATGTACATGTATATATAAGTATGTATGTGTGTGTGTGTGTGTGTGTATATATATATATAATGTATATATATATATTTATATATATATATATATATATATACACACACTGTATATAGAGAGAGATCGAGAGAGATCGATCCGAGGGCAGGGCAGCCAAAGGGTAGAAGCTGTTGCAGGACCTGGCAGAATTGGTTTGAATGCTGCAGAACCTTTAGCCAGATGGAAGTGGGACCATGGGAGGGATAGGAGTGGTCCTTCACAATTCTCAAAGCCATAGGATGTTAAAGTATGGATTGTAACCCATTTCGGGTTGCGTACTGTCTGAATTTGGGTCACACAGAAATGTAATTCACAATTGTACTCAATGAGAAAGGGTGACATATGGTTTGCTTCGCTATGATCTACAGTGGATGCCTACCTGGACATACAGAATAGGATGATTCTTGGAGGTGATTCTAGGTCTCGAAGACACAAAGTTGGATTGGCAGGAAAAACGTTTAGGAAACACTGCTCTAGGTCATTTGGTAAAGCCATCTGCAGAATGTGTAATAATAATAATTCTTCAATTTTCTTAGCCCACATTGTCTAGTACGGTGTGCAGGAAGCTGGAGAAGACCCCAGCCTTATCATTTACAAGGCTTAACAAAACAATGGATCTGTTGCCAGTCTGCCAAAGTTATGAGATAATAATAATCATGCTGAGCTTTTTGCACCACATCAGCTGTAAGGTTATGTATGAAATGTCGATTAAATGATAAATTAGCAGCTGGCAGGTTCAAGCAGTTGTAAATGGATACTATACAACAACTCACGATTCTGTTTAAAGCTACCCAGTCCTACTATAATTATGCAAAAGTGATTTTTTTTTAATGTTGTGACTTGATGACTGTCCTGCTGCATATCTGATTGCCAAGAACTGAGCAGTGGAAGCACCACATCATAAAAGTTAATGGTGTTCTGTGGACAGGAGTAAATAATCGACTAGAATGCTACACCAATGTGTAAAGAAGAATTAGCACGAAAATACTTTAAATCTTGTATTCATGTGTGGCCAAAATAAATTCTGGTTAATTTGTGCTTTTAAGTCAAGTTATTTCTGTTCTTGACTGTTGCTTTTGAAAGTTTGAACAAATACTGATCCAAATCTCAGACTATTTGTAGTTGCTTAAATTTAAGTTTCCTATAAAAATTGGTGATCAAACAGATACAGTTATTTGGGTGACATTATTCTAACACCTGTCATCCATACGTTTGCCTGTTTACCTCAAATCATTACTATCATTACTAGCCTTTCAGTGGTCTGGCTCAAACAGAAGCAACTGAAACGTTCATTAGGATCATTCTTTCATGGTAACAAAAAATGTAATTTGCTCATTATGACCAGCACACTGACTTTCAGCCGGTGCCGCATTTGTACATAATTCTTGTGTTTATATGGCTTTTCTTTAGATGCTTCAGTTTCTCCCCAGTATCCAGAAGGTGTAAAGGTTAAGTTAATTGGCCTTATGTGTGTGTGTGTGTGTCCAGCTTTGAAATTACATCCCACCAGGTTTTTTTTTGTATTGTGCTATAAAAAGGTCCACCTTTCCATGACCCTAAAATGAAAAAGGTCTATCTGTGCATTTTTGAGCTAGCTTAATCCAGTTTGTAGTTGTGCTATACTGGCAACGTCAAGCGCAAAGCAGAAATCAACCCTGGATAAGGTATAATGGAAAATGTGTGATGAAGAGCTGAAAAATTATGGAAAGGGGATGAGATGTATGAAGTTTCAGTTTTCTTCTCCACATCCTATTTTTTTTTTTAATTGATCATACTTTTTAATTTGTACATTTAATCACACAATACACAGCATAAGTGCTACCCTTGAAGACGTTATAACCCTGAGACTCAAATTTGAAGGATTTTTGTGTCCATCTTTCTGACTGGACATACAATCTTCATGCAGAGTTGTTGGATACCTCCAAGCAGTGTGGTCTGCATATCGCTTTAGATGCTGGCTCCCCTTAAAAACCAAGACATTGAAAATGTAGCAGTTCAGAAAGTTCACATAGTGTGGTATACAGTAAGTCATAAGACACTTGGTATCAGAAATACCCAAGTCTAGAAGAAAATGTTCTTCCCGTTCTGAGCAGTGACCCTCAACCAGAAACATCCGGCTGCTTTGTGAAATGAGTTACTAGGACTGATAAGGATCTTGGGTGCTGGCTAACTGCTTTTGAATGTAATATATTCATGTGTCATGTGTGAGCCACTGGCATACCCAAGAGTCTCACTTTGCATTTCTTCCTTGTGTAAGAATTCTTTCAGAGTCTATTAATTTTTTTTTAGCATATCATCCAGGGCAGTCATGTGCCATTAATCTTAAATCTTGCTTCTCCTTACTGCGTAGCTGGTCTGACTTTAGTAATATCATAGTTGTATTCTTCCATTTTATCACAGTCAGTGGATCCAATTCTGTGCTTTTGTGTATGTTGTGTTGGTTTTGCAGTTAATGTTGATATGTACAGTTTCTAATGTCCCTCAATAATTCAGTATCAATGCTTTCACCCAGCTTCAGTTCAGAATCTTATCCTGAAAACATCAGGCGCATCTGTGAATGGGGTATCAGACTATCTTGGAGCACATTAAGATCAAAAGTGTATTTTTGTTTAAGCCACAATGCATTTTTCTGGATGTTGGCTTTAGTAAGCTGTTGGTGCTAGTTATATGCATGATAACATGTATGGTTTTATTACAGCAGCTTTGTCTCTTTTTTTTTTTTCCCTTGACGTTAATTTTATATTTTTTGCAGTTTCCAGCAACTGTGGTGGTTTTACTTCAAAAAATAAATTAAAAAAAGTCCCAGTTAAGACTTAAATCTTTTATCCACAAATGACTTAGGATATCTCAGATACCACGTGTGAACCCCAAAAGTGACATTTTTGACCCTTGCCAACAACAGAGGCTCACAGCAGTTGCACATCATTGTCCAAGTGTAGCGGTAAACGTGACATGTGCTGCTCTAGTTTGATGCAGTGAAATCTGCATCTCAATCTGGGCTGTACTCTTTAAAAAAAATCAGTGTTTCACAATTTTTCACCAAGTTCTCCTATATCATTTGTCAAATGAAAAATTCATTTTTGACTAATATGATCACAAGGGCAGCCAAAATGAATCCATCCATCTACTCGTTCTGTTTAAGGCCATGACACCATACATGACTTTTTCTAGTGATGTTTTAATCTCAGACTTTATTTACATGATCTTAGGGGGTCAGAGCAGTTGTGTAGCTTGGCATGCCCAATCATCTCCGTCTAGCCAGTCTGCGATTTGCTGTGCTAAAATCAAACAGCTTTGGTTTTGTCTTAAGCTTGTGATGAACGGCCGGCGGTTCAGTCCAGCCGGGACGTCCCAGAAAAAGAAGAATGGAGGAAGGCAGCCTTTTCAGGGCACTGCCTCCCCCGAGATGCTAGGTGGCAGCTCCCCCGGATGGCAGCGGTTCCCCGGATTCCCTCAGGGCATTCTGGGACATGGAGTCCATTTCCTCAGCCCTGTTGGGTGCTGTGGATGCCGCCAGGGGGAGCTCACAAAGAACCTGGGGACTCCTATTGTTACTACAACCTGGAAGTACATTGGAGTCACGAGGATGGAAGCCCGCAGTACTTTCAGGCTACTGGAGGACGGATGATGTGGCGTTTGACCCGGAAGAAGAGAAGGAACACTTCTGGGTTATGGACTGTTTACAGGACTGGTGAAAACCCAGCAAAGGAAGCTGGAGTTGGAAGGTTGGGTGACGAAGCTGCTGGGAGTGGAGGATTGTTATTGATTATTGTTGGTATTATTATTATTGGAGAATTGTGGCGAGTGTGGTGCTTTGTGCACTGTATTTGAAGAAGAATATTAAAATTCTTCTTAGTGCTTTTTACAAGTGTGTCTTGGACGGCTGTTCACGGGGCAACAGCGACCCCTAGCGTCCACAAGCTGTAGGGATGGGCTTGTGTGTTTGTGACCACTGATCACCAATGACCGCTCGCCCAAAAGTATAATGCATAAAATGCAGCATATAGGAATAAGGATTGTTAAGTGTTTTGGACCTGATAAACTGAAGAGAAGCTTTTCTGTATGATTTTGTACATTTTCTGTACCATGACACAATGGAAGCAAAAATAAAATAAAAAGAGCAGGGATTGTAGTTGAACTTACTATAAGGTAAAAAAGAGGTGAACATGAGACAGCTTGGAAACTGTGTCGCAGTCATTGTTATTCGACATGTCCTGCAATTTCTATTTGTGTAATATGAAATGCTTCGGTGACAAGATCAGCAACTGCAGTTGTCAAGTTTGCTTGCCCCTTCGACAAGTTTTTTAATGTGATATCAGCTTTGCAGGAATACACCACCAAAAAAAGGGTCATTTTTTTATAATTGAAATTTATTCTGTTTATTTATAGTGATGGCCAAGAAAGATTTTTAACCTCATGTTTATATGACTAAATGAGATATCAAAATTCCTGATACAATGATTGCTTCATTGGAAACCCAAATCGAACAACAGCAAACATTATCAAAATGTGCATTAAAAAATCACAACTTTTTCGTGTTGGATAATGCAAATATATAGCATAATTTTACAAAACACCAAACACATCGCTCATTCTTTGGTTGTTACATTCATTCTTATTACAGTAAGTGAAAACACCAGCACTATGGGGTTAATCAACAGCAGGTTTTGAAATGGCACCAATGTCCTGGTTGAGCACCTTGGATATGCACAGATACGATGTATACTTTCCCTGATAATGTTTTCACTCGCTTCTTTTTAACGTTTAAACTCTCTCAAACCACATTCCACCATACTGCTATCATGAGAAGTGCCATTATAGCCAATGAATGAGCTATTACTGGGCAAGGCTCCTAAACTGGCACAACTTTGGTGATGGGACAGAAGAACCCCACACAGAAACAGGAAGAATGTACAAAGTGAGTCTTTTGAAAAAGCAGTCCGTTCCCATAATGTGGCAGGAAATCATAACATTGGAGCTGTTTCATGATCGGGGAATCACAGATATGGGTGGTCAAAGCATTTCCCATACAATACTCATACATAATGTTATGTGAGATGGAGAGGCAGGTGGAACACTGCATTTGCTGTCATATCGCAAGTAGCACAGGCAACACGACGACAGGATAATTAGAATTAAATATATAAATGATGATGCTACACTCTTCAGACGGCAGCCTGCATTGCTGCACAATCAGTGGATTTTGCCCATGCTCCTAATTTACATTTTCAAATGGAATGGATAATAACAGTAGTTCTTCCCATTCATTCAGTCCCATCTTCTGACAAGAAATGTTTCAACACAAAAGAATAGTTTTTCTAGGTCATTTCACAATGAGCAAATTGCTTCCCTTTTTTGCAAGGTTATCTTAATCTGCTTCTCAGGGGGCTAGGGAATATCATATTGTGCTCCTCACTTCAGTGTTCTTTAGGGTTTTATTGTACAGCGGGAGGGCCCCTACTTCTGAAAAGGATATGAAATTGTCCTATCGGACATTTTAATGAAGGGTTGGTGGTTTATAAATAGAGGGTGATGCAAGAAAGATGGACAAAATACCAAATATGTGAATGGATAGTTAAGCCCAAATAAAAGGTAACATTTGGGAAAGAGTTGCATAGTAAATACTTTAAACAGTTACCTTTTTGGTCCAGATTCTGTATTTTGTGTTTCACTTTAGAGTTCTTTTGTTTATATTAGATAGTAGATATCTCCTGTCAATCATGGAAAATCCACTGCATCCACTGAACAGGATCATCTCCAGACAGAGGAGCAGCTTCAGCGACAGACTGCTGTCACTGTTCTGCTCCACTGACAGACTGAGGAGACCCCACACAATGCGACTCTTCAATTCCACCCGGGGGGGGGGTAATGTTAATATTTTACAAAATTATTGTCTGTCTGTTATACCTTCATTGTTATCACTCTTTAATTTAATATTGTTTTTTTTATCAGCTGATGGAGTATGTGAATTTCCCCTTGGGATTAATAAAGTATCTATCTATCTATCTATCTATCTATCTATCTGTGGTTATGAGTTGAGGCAATAGGTTTTGTAGTCCAATTGTGTCGCTCGGTAGCTGACTGTGTTTGTCCACCTCCAGCTTCTCATTAAGGTTTGGGTAGAGCATCAACTTGATGTAGGTGAGCGTCTGCACAGACAATATGCATTAGAGGATACACAGTATGTGCTTTAAGCAGTATAGGTGAATGTAGGGGAAAGGGCTTTGAAAAGATCTTTCTTTATTTCTTTCTTTCTTATGGGAAATTCACTTGCTCTAGCAACAACACAGCACATAAAGCTTACTATAAGTCATCAATAATTAAAAATTATATTATCACTACATAAGTGCAAGGTCCCGAACTAGACATGTAACAACAACAACATTTATTTATATAGCACATATTCATACAAACAGTAGCTCAAAGTGCTATGTAATATAGTAATAACGATATAATAGTATAAAGGAGTGTTATCCCTATGTCATTGGGTCTGTGTGGGTTTTCCTTTAATTCATCACCTCCATAACTTGAATTAAATCAAAAATAGGCCTGAAGTGTTACGTTATCCAGTATCTTTTTTCATAAATGTTTCTAAAAATATCAATTTAGACAGCATCTCATTTGTTAAATCTTATCTTTATCTGTTATTAATGGCAAGATAACAGAAAAAAAAAACCTTAGCAAATTTCATACCGTTTATTTTAGACAAGTTTGTAAGTGTTAGATTGAGGCATTGTGGATAAGACTTTGGACTTCAAACCCTGAGGTTGTGGGTTCAAATCCTGCTACTGACACTTTTTGACCAAGAGCAAGTCACTTGACCTACATGTGCTCCAATTGGAAAACCAAAAGAAATTGAACCAATTGTATCATAAATGTCGTAAGTTGCCTTGGATAAAGGCTTCAGCCAAATATGTAAATGTAATGTAACAAATATGATTTATAGAGAGCCTTTCATTATATATGCCTGTTTATCTGTTTATGCTGATTTTATATACATTGTATACAAAACTTTCTCAAATGTTACTTTGGTGGAATGTATATTCTGTGCACACTACTTAATATACTGTACATTGACATGTTTAACTCAGTATTTCCTCAGATTGTTTTTATATGCCATCTTTTATTGTCCAGACTGTGAATGGGCCTTCAATGTCTTATCACTGTCATCTGAATACTTCCTCAAATTCTACTTTGCTGCAGTTTGGAACACCTTTTCTTTGACACTTGTAATAGTCAAATACTGTGTGCCTCCTGGAATCGATATGTCCAAGTTAGAACCCCACTTCAACACATATAAGCACTAAATATTTTCAAAATGACTAGTGCACCGTATATTTTAAATACAGTATATTAAAATATATTTTGAAAACATCTACACATGGCAACAGCTGAAATACTCCATAACAAGTTACGTTCCTTGACATAGTTTTCAATAGAGCAGAGGCACACTTTAAAGTAAAGGTGACTTGCATTTATGTCAAGTAGTGTTTTCAAATTAACATAGCATATCATTCTCAAACTCACTTCGTCAAACTCAGCTAAAGCCAGACAGATATCATAAGTATCTTCAATTCTATTTATGTGCCAGACTTTTGGAAGAACATTTTATTATCAAGTCTCCATCCTGTAGTCCAATAAACCCAAAGTGTTTAAGCTAATAGGTGCTATGCATTGTAGCAGTTGTAGGATTAATGACTGGACTGTAAAATAATTTTAGAGTGAATAGCTGCGCATACCAAACCATGAGTTCAGGCTACTTACATTATATAAATACAACATTCATTTAAGACAGACACTTCTTTACCAGATGTAATTTGAACATGGGTCAGATAATTTATTACAGCACATCCATGTCTCATCTTGTTATCAAGGGTAGTGAATATCCCAGTGTAGGACTACATCAGAAGTTGCAATACGTAACTCTACAGAGCTTCACTTGGATATTCTGAGCTGAAATCTGTTATCTAATAAGTGAGAGTTAGCTATTTTTAACAACAGGATTTCTATAGCGAAGGAAAGTTAAGAAATCCTACCATAAAACGGAAGTAATTTTTTTTTTCTCACTGGTATATAGATTGATTTAAAATGAGTACAGTGAAAACTGGGAAGCAAAAAGTTACCAAAATTAAAATAAATCACCTCCAAAATGATCAGATAATGGCTTGTAGCATAGGAAAGCACAGTGGAAATGTATTTATTTGTTTATTGTTTATTGATTTCCTCATTTATGTATCTGTCTTTCATTGTAGTTAGCGTGCTGTTTCTTAAATAATATGCTACTAGCTCTGCTGCCCTTGTAAGATCTTTGAAATCAAAGTAATCAATGTAGAACTTGGCATTAATGTTCACAGTGCTCCATACAATACATATGTCTCTGTTATATGCCTTTTGGTATGGAGTTCAGGCAAGATCTTGCCTGAAGAAGGGGCCTGAGTTGCCTTGAAAGCCTGCATATTGTAATCTTTTTAGTTAGCCAATAAAAGGTGTCATTTTGCTTGGCTTTTCTCTACATTCATAATGGCTAACACAGTACAACACCCTAGTACTACAGGTATGGAATTCAGAAAAGGAGTGTTAATATTTGTGATGTGCCATCTGTTGAAATGACAAGTGCAATGCATTTTATTACTAAAAATGTTTGTGATGCACCATCTTTTGGAATGACAGAGACATTGCAACCAGACGGACAAACAGACAGATGCATGGACAATTATTCTTTTATTAGGGTGGACTTTCAGATATTGAATTTCTCCCAGATTATTACATGTACAGTATTTACAAAGCATGTTATGATGATGGAACTGTTTTACATAGTGGTTTTTATATCCTTCTGTTTTTCTGCCTATCTAGCTAGCAGTAATAAAATGACTTCTATATGACATTTTTATTTAAGAATAATGTTTACATATTATTAATTATATAATGCATTATCAATCTAGCTATTGTCTATTGTCTTATCTACTTGTCTGTTTGTCATATTGAAAAATAGACAAATAGGACTTACTAACCATTCATTCCTTTATTTATTTATATATATATATATATATATATATATATATATATATATATAT
>JANRMT010062835.1:25974534-26003057 GCA_026402145.1 Polypterus bichir lapradei | reverse complement strand
CTATCTATCTATCTATCTATCTATCTATCTATCTATCTATCTATCTATCTATCTATCTGTCTAGTATATACTGTAGTTCTTTTTCTGTCTGTCTGTCTTTCTGTACGTACACAAGCAGTTATTTTAGCATTAATTTCATCTGTAAAGTTTGTTTCATGCCTTTTGTATGGTGCACTGGAGTAAAGGGTAGCAGGGTTCAGTCCTTCGACTGATTCTTTGCAGGTGTGCGGGGTTTTCTTCTTGTACTAGAAAAAAAGCTCACTCAGAAAATGGGTAGACAATTGTGTTGAATTTTCTTTACGGTTTTTTAATTAGAATTTTAAAAAATGGGATGACTACAGACATTAAACACAAACTTTGAAGGCATGTCGCCTTTAAGGACGGCTAGTTGGCTCTTTTTTAGTTTGATTCTTTAAAGTCGTGGACGTGACATCTTTGTCCCAGGGGAGGGAAAAGAGGATTAAAATCGACAGCTGTGCTGTTCAAAAAGGTGATGTGATCTCAGCAGCAGTCTGCCTCCCACCCTAAATTCCCTCAATGCCTCCCAGATAAAAAAGTACAAATATTGTTAATTTATTTTTTTCCCCTCCCTTGATCTTTTATACAGTATACCTAACTTCTTTTTGTAAGTAATAAGAAGTCAGTCCTGTTTGTTTGCCAGCCTTTTAAAATTTTTGCTGCAACCTGAAGTCAGAGTGTTTGAGAGCAGCCAGTGTGGAGAAGGTTGATCCCACAAATGAATGTTTGCCAAGTGTCACCCACTGTAGCAAAACAACAGGATCTGTAGTCACGGTAACGATAGTAAAGTCAAGCGGTCTTAACTGTGCAACCGATTCACTAACTTTACTGTAAACAGTCAAAAGAATGATAACTGCTAAAAGGGACAGAGTGGATGTTTAAAGTAAACAATATCTCTGGTTGTTTCAGTTAGTTGCTTTGTGTTGACAGTGGTTAGCATCGATGCTTCACAATTGCAGACTGTGTCAATTTGCAATGTTATCTCAGTGTCTTATGTAAGATTTTCTTGTGTTCTCCCAATTTTCTTCCTCATTCTAAAAACATGCATTTTAAGCTAACTGTTGAAAAATGGAAAACTTAACTTGAAACTTTAGTGTTACTTGAATGTAAAACTTTCCCAAATTAGCCTCATTAATGTGTACTTCTAGGCTTTTACATACAGTGTAGGGTTAGCTACGTGGGGTGTTTTTAAAAAGTTCTGAACCTGAGGATGCTGAAAATCAGAAATTGTGCTTCCTTTGAATTTTGCATGACTAGAGAGCAATGCATCTTAAGCCGATATCACATTACACGACTTCTAGTTGTAGAGTATGCCAGACATGCCAACAGCAGTTGCTGATCTTGTTGCCAGACCATGCCAATTTACACGACTGAAAATTGCTGGACAAATTAAATTTAGCAACTGCATGCCGACTTTCCAGCACAATTATACTTGGCCCTTTTGCCTGCTGTCTGATTGAGCCAACTCTGTACAAATGGTTAACCAGTATGGTGAGTTCAGCCAAACTCTCACCCCCTTTTACTTTTTTCCATTCTACCATGATATGTATAACAGCAAAACATCAGATAGACAAGTTTATCTTCTGTTTGCAAGGTCCAAAACACCCACATTCCTTATTCCTCATCACTCCTTTATATGCATTGAACTTCCGGGTATGCGCTCATTGGTTGTCATCTCTCTTTCACGTGCAGTCCACCCCTCTGACTAAAGTGAGTCACTGGCTTGTTGGACTGACTCGCTGGATATGTCACACAAGATGACTGATGGTTCATAGGAGTAAGACAGAAACTACCTCTGTATTACTAAAATGATATAAATGAAGTCTGCGAATGAAAATCGATGAAAAACTCATCAAATGTAACATGGCCTTTAGATATTCATTCTTGCATAGTCAGCATGTATCAGAACCAGTCCCTTTCATATGCCATAGTCAATTATAGCATGAAACTAATTTGACTTTGAATGTCCAGGTTGACAATATCTACTGCATATAAACGAAAGTCATATCACCCTCTGTCTTTTGTATTTTTTTAGATTTGTTTGATATTATTTATCCATTTTGTACACAAAGACCTTCGTTTCAGCCCTCAGATAACCTTCTGGGCAACCCTGGGCGTCAGTAGTTGTTTGGGGCCAATGCAACCTCATTTAGAACCCCTTACCATTCGTTATAATGGAGCAGTGGAGTGGTGCGCATGGCGCGTTCACTGTGAAAGCCTTTTATAAAAATGGTGATAGTGTGACTGCTGCACGAGGGGAATTTCGGTGTCATTACCAGTTAGGACATCATGATAGTGTCCTGTGTGCTCATGCGATTACAACATAGGTAAGTAATTTCGAAGAAACAGGTTCAGCCTTAAAAAAGAAATCCCCTGGTGAAGCCACTTCGCATACTGCCCAACAATCGATGGCAGCTATTCGACGATGGTTTGGAAGGTGCGTCATTTCACACAATGGTGACATTCCATGGCCTCCGAGATCTCCAGATCTCACTGTTTGTGAGTTTTTTCTGTGGGGATATCTTAAAAGCCAAGTGTACCGCACACGCCCTGCAACCATTGCTGAACTAAAAAGGAGGATTGATGAGGAAATCGCTGGCATTCCTCTTGACATGAACAATACCGAATTTGCATAAAAGGCTGTCAGAATATTTACGGAGAAATGGACAACACCTTCAAGAATATTGAATGGATATTAATTACCATCATTAATTGCATATCCTGTACAATATATTTCATCATTAAATATATTTTAATGTGTTTATTGATGCATTGAACATCAATTGAAAATTTCCCATTTCCCTGTGCCACCTTGTATAATAAAGTGGAAAGAACTTAAAGTCCTCACTACATGGCATTTCAAACATTTCATCAGGAAGGCAAATTGTAAGGAGTTTGAAAGCAAAAAATGCATCAGTCTGAAACAGCAGTGTTGGAAGTTCATAAAATTCTGAACGCATTTTACTGTCAATACAACTTCCATCAAATAATGAGGTTGTAAAGAGGGATGGGTTTGGGTGTTTAAAATCAAAACAAGGTTATCATGCAAAACGGTTCAGCTGATTGTAATGAATCTGACATACTGTTTAGGTTTGGCCCTCCTTACAGGTGAAATTCCATGTCAGTGATTCAGTGGAAACAACAGCACAAGGTCAGGGTGTGGTGTGATGGGGGACAAACAGCAAAATCGTGCATCACTCAAAAACATCTACAGTATGCCAGCATTCAAATATTTTACACTATTGTCAATGCAATTTAAAATATATACTTCATGGGGTTTCAAGAATTTCATAATGGGAGCCAAACACCATAAAAACCACAGATTACCCCATAACTATTGAATGGATATTCACATGTATATTACCGTTAACTCAACATAACATAAAGGAGTTTCTGGAGTTTCAAACGTTTTATCATAAATAGGAGTTCAAGAGAGGTAACAACAAAAAACCCAGTAGTTTTCCCAGTTGTATCAATGATTCAATTATTCGACAAGCCATCCAGTTTACAAATTTGGGATTAAACATCTATTCATGAAACCACAGTAAACCAAGAAGTACAAATAATTGATATTCACGGTTCCAACCCAGCAAGAAGTTCCCGCAATTATGGAATCCAGACAGATACAAAAAAAAAATCTAAAGTCATGAGAACAGAGAAATTTGATATTTTTCATTGAGGTAGTAATCAGTTATCATCCCTGTAGACATCCCTTTTCATTTTTAGACGCAAAACATTTTCATCACTCCTCCTATGTATTTTGTTGTTTCTATAGTGTGGCCTTCAGGTTTGCAATCTTTGCCTCCAAGCTTTATTATCAAGCTATGAAACCTGCTAAAACCTTATCAGCATTGCAGAAACTAGAGCCTATCCCAGCAGCAACAACCTTAAACAGGAGTGTCAGTTCATAAAGGGCAGGGTCACATATATGGAGGCCGTTTAGTGTGAACAGTCTTTGGGATGTGAAAGCAAAACCAAAGTAACCAGAGAAAACCTCTCACGGATAGGGATAGCAGGTACGTCAATATGCAAAGCCAGGATTCCACACACTGCACCACAGTGCCAACTTGTGTTATTTGGTGTTATAGCCTATTGGCAGTAGAAGGCTCCGAGATAATAACAGAAATTATATGAACATTTGTATTTTTTTAAGGTACCGTGTAAAATAAAGAATAACTTATTTAATGTTTAAAGTGGAAGTTTAAAATTTTAGTGTATGGAACTGGAGATCCAGTTCTCTTGGATGTAAAAAGTATTGTACTTTTTACCCTCCCAAGCTTGTTTTTGAGAATGCCAAAAGGTAATGTGTCTCATTTATCCATCATCAGCCTTTTTACTGCTGAGTCATGGGACCACTAAGTAACACCATCTATAAAAGTACAGTGCTCAACATAAAACCATGAAAAGTACCTCGTCGTTTTGAAACACAGCTGTCATTCCCTAAAGGGGCTTTAGGGCTTATCCTATTGGCTTACTGTTGAAAGCTGCATTTTTCTTGTGTTGATTATTTTTTTCCTTCCTACAGGACTTAGCTTTCTACAAAGCAGTTATGTGAAGGGGAACACTCTATACTGATGTTTACAATATATTCTTACATTAATTCAATGATGATTTGGTAAATATTTAGGCATTTCATTATTATATGTAATATATTTTCAGGTGGGTGGCACTTTAGCTGCTGCTACGCGGATCTAGTCCTGGGTTTGAATCCTCCTCCATTATGTGAAGTTTGCATATGGGTGGGTTTTTCTGTCGTTATTCCTATTTCGCTCACAAGTCCACAAAGATGTTCAGTTAGTTTGATTGCCCATTCTAAATTGACACAATAGTGGACTGGTGTCTTGTCTGGTCCCTTGCTCCAATTGATGCTGGAATAGCCCACTTGCCCTTCCGTGTTTCAGAATGTCCATAACTATATTTAATGGCACACTGATCTCCCTTTATCACAAAATCCGGCTGGAAGCAATAGCATGTAGTTAGCATGTTTAATATTTGCTCACACTCCAAAACTTAAAAATCAAGCTGTTAGGTTATTTGGCAACAATATGATAAGCAGTCCATCCCAATCAGGAAAAACTTACCCTGATTTTCGTTAGTATTGCTTGTGGCTTCACTGAAGCTGCAAATTTTTTCCTGTTAAGATTACTGACCCTTGAAATGCACATATCCTATGAGAAATTTGGACCTGCAGAAAATATATCCAAACTTATTAACATTGCTAAACAAGCCCTCAAGCTATAGTGTTGAAGAAACATGACATCCAACATACAATAAGAGTGGCATGTGTAAATGTGGCTTACCTTTTCTTCTCACAAGTTTTTTATCACAATACAAAACACAAATGGTATATGGTTGGTAAATTGCCATGGATTCATATCACGAAGCATCTCGGTTTGAAGATTTGTGCTGTGGTAACTGCTGGTGGCCATCCGTGAACCGGCAACATCTGGCTCAAAAGTGGTTTCGTTGCTGCATGAAGTAAATGGAGAGCTCCTTTAGTCAGCTAGGCAGAGACTGTCTCTGAACACAGTGAGTGAATTACTTCCTGTTGTTGTCAGCTGATCTTTCTCATAGCCTCCACCTTTTTTGCGCAGATTCACCACTACACTCCACCCCTCCAAAGTAGTGCAGATCCCATCC
Source organism: Polypterus bichir lapradei (assembly GCA_026402145.1). NCBI lineage: Eukaryota > Metazoa > Chordata > Cladistia > Polypteriformes > Polypteridae > Polypterus > Polypterus bichir. Next base: position 25,997,399 of record JANRMT010062835.1, on the reverse strand, counting down.
TATCGACTCGCACTACAAAACATCTCCATTCTAAGATTTGTGATTTGGAGAACTGCCACTGGTCAGCCGGCGAAACCTGCAACATCTGGCTCAAAAGTGATCTCCTTACAGCATGAGCTAAATGCAGAGCTCCTTTAGTCAGCCGTGTAGAGATTATCATGGATTTCTATGAGTAAATCACTTTCTGATGACGTCAGCTGATCTCTCTCTCTTTTAGCCCCCACCTTTTCTGCTCAGAGTCACCACTATGCTCCATCTCTCCATAGTAGTGCAGATACCATTCCATGGACTCGCACTGCAATGCATCTCCATTTAAAGATTTGTGCTATGGAAAACTGCTGGTGGTGAGTCAGGAACTCACAACATCTGCCTCAGAAGCAATCTCCTTACAGTGTGAGCTAAATGGAGAGCTGATTTAGCAAGCCACGCAGAGATGGCTTCTGCACACTTGTGAGTGTAGTGCTTTCTGGTGATGTCAGCTGATATCTCTCTGTGTCATACCCAACTTTTTCTGTTCATTGTTGCCACTGTAGATAGAGGTCAGATTGTTAGTGATGCTCACAGCTCCATAGTGTTCTTATTCCCCTGCAGGCATTGGAAATTTATGTTTTCTCCCTTTGTCTTGGTGGGTTTTCCCTCCAAGATTTACATCTTGTTAATTGGCAACTCTAAACTAATTAGGAAAGAATCCTCTGAAGTCCTCTCTAATTTTTGAAGTCCTATTGCTTTTGATACAGACAACATGAAGGCACAGATTCTATGTTCTAGGTTTGAATACCATACTGATCCATTGAATGTGTTCTGCCCATATCTGCATTGGTTTTTCTCTTGGCACGTGAATTGGCAAATACAGAGTGGATCAATGTGGGTGTGTGGACCTTGGTAAGGACCAGCACTCTTTCTCCTAGTGCTGATATGATTGGTGCCAGCCCCTTGTGGCACTGAACTGATCTGAGCAGATGTGATACTATTATGTGTTGGACACACATGTACCATGGCTCTGCTTTTGTTTTTGTAAGATTTTAGTTTAAGAAGTTAATCCTAATGCAATTGTTCCTTATGCATATTGAAATCAGTTAGTCACAGACATAGTGACAGAGGGGTTAGTGTGCCACAGAACTGCCATTCTAAATATATATATTCAAAATTCTTCTGTTAACTTTTAAGGCTATCCACAGCCTTGCCCCTCCATATCTGTCTGACCTCCTCCATGTTGCCATTCTCTCCCGTACACTTAGATCCTTTTCCTCCATCCACCTGACTGTCCCCTTTGTCTGTCTTACCACCATGGGGAGCAGAGCATTGAATTGCTCTGCTCCCCAGCTCTGGAACTCACTACCATCTGAGCTTAGAAATGCTGAATCATTTTCACTTTTCAAATCTAAACTTAAAACTCATTTGTCTAAGACTGCTTTTTCTCTCTGATTACAATTGCGCTGTCTGATTTTTAATTTTTGTATTTTAGTTTTGTTTATAATGTGTGTTTTATCTATTGTTCGGTGTCCTTGAGTGTTTATAAAGGTGCCTACGAATAAATAAAATGTATTATTATTAGAAGTTGAAGTAGAAGAAAAAGTGATTAATCTGTTGCCAAAACATTTTTTGAAATGTCAGTAGTGAAATTCAATTTACTTCAATTCAAATTATTGTGACTTCATCTTAATACAATGAAAAGTATCTGTAATAGTCCCACTGGGAGTACAGTACAGTATCATGGTAGAATGGCACAGAAACAAAGCACTAGCAATAAACACAAGTAATAAATACCAATAAAATGCACCCTATCAATAGTAATAATATAATTACCAGATATAAACATGCCAACTTTATCAGATAGTATAAATGTCATTCAGGCAGTACAAGTAATGGAGCTCCAGATGGTCAGTGACAATGAATCAGTAGTATAAACAGTTTGGTAGTAAATTTACTGGGATAATGGACAAGCGGATGACTATATGATAGTATGGTACTTCATAGTTAAATAGGTAAAAACAAAAGTATGCCACAGTAGTATTGATTTTAACATTATAGTTTGTTGGATGGTGGGAGGTAAACGGATTATTTCTTAGATGTGTGGGATCTAAGACAACTGTAAAGGACTTTCTTCCTTGCACATCTTATAAATTTATCAAAGTTCTTTCTGTCTGTCTATCTATCTATCAAAAATGTAACATAGTACCTTTTTGTCTATCTATAAATGTGCACAGGAGCTTTACCTCTTTTGCAACAGGTTATATATATATATCATCAGTGACTTCATTATACAGTACCCTTAGTTCTTTTTAAGCATGACGATGCATTATTACTTTTGTAAGGTTCTTTTTTTTTTTTTTTTTTTATTAAATAGCCTGCTTTGTTCAGTAATAAACAGATTTTTTAATTCAGGAGACTTACAAATGAATCAAAATGGCCCTTGGCGGATAAAAAGCCTTCTCATTGTTTCATTAACATGATAAACATGTCATCACTTGAACACAAATAGGGGAGTACTTGAATATTCCCATCATACTTTTTATAATGGCACTGTGCTCCCACTTAGTGTGCCGACAGTGCAATGCTTCATCTACAGCTTGAGGCAAAGAGCCACTAAAAGCCTCCACTGCTGAAATCCCCCAATGGGAAACAGATGCATAGAAGAATGTCCCACACTCATTGAGCCATTTTTAGTACAGCAGATTCCAGTGGACCACGTTTGCTGTGTACTAGACAGCTGATACACACCACCTGTCCTCATGGTTCCAAAAGCACTTTGTAATAATTTGGAAACTCAAAAGCTTTTTTTTTTTAAAGGTTTAAAAGTCTTGAAATGAATGTAAAATATACAAACGGCTTGTAAATAACAGCCACAATCTGAAGGCACTTTACCAGAACAGGACACATACAAACCTCTTTAATATATATGGCTGTAGTAGTGACAGTTTGGGGGTCACCCAGTGAATCCAAGGATGAGAATGAACCCATGACTGTGTTCTTCAAAGAGCTCTAGGACACACTAAATGTACATCATTAAGCCCCAAGAGAAATCTCCCTTATATGCACTGTAGAAGGATCTAGTTAGGACTGAACAGCATTCATATAAGCTTGTATCATGCCCTTGCACTTGCAATTTAATTGTTTTTATGCTCATTCTATTAACAAGAAATGGAACCTAATAACAAAGCATGACTCAATCAAGCAAATTAAATGAAACAGCAAGCTCAATAATATGTTGTGAAGAAAATCTGTTAAACTCTGCCCTCAACCCCAACCCTAAAAAAAGAGAGCTATATGACTAGACAGCTCCATCTAAAGTGGTTCTTCACATAGAATAAAACAGCGAATAAAATAAATGTTCAGCAGCGGTGAGATAATATAGAACATTACTTTTTGTTGATTCTAGGATATCTACCATTCCAAAAAAGTGTCATCTACAAACTTACTATGTTTAAAGTCCCTCAAGTTATAAGTTGTTGCTTAGGTTTTTAAGTCAATTTTGCAGCCATCTGCACGCATTAATATTATAAAAAGATTATAAAAAGATTTTAGTATATGTTTAATGAATAAAGGCCATTCTGCCCAACAAAGACTGTCAATCCTTTATGCCAGATTTCTCCAGCATAACATCATGTCTAGTTCTGAGGATCCCTAAGGTTCTACTCTCTACCACACTACTTGTTAATGTATTCCAAGTGTCTATGGTTCTTTGTATGAAGAAAATATTTTGTAATGTCTGGCCAATTTTTGCCCTTATCAAGCTTTCATCTTTGTCCCCACGCCTCCTGTTAAAGAACTCATTTGAAAACAGCAGCTTGGTTCCACCATACTAATTCTCTTCATAGGTTTTGAACACTTCAGGGATGTCACCTGTTAATTTCCCTTTTTCTTAAACCAAAAAGGTTCAACTCCTTCAATCTTTACTTAAAGCTCATACCTTGCAGTCCTGGAATCAACCAAGCCTTTCTTCTCTGAACTTTCTTTAGTGCAGATATGTTTTTTTTTTTAATACTATGGATATCAAAACTATACACAGTACTCCAGATGAGGCCTCACTTGTGTTTGATACAGTATAACTGAAGCAGGACTTCCTTTGACTTGTACTCCACAGATCGTGCTATATAACCTAATATCCTATCAGCCCTCTTAATCACTTGTGTTCACTGTGTGGATGTAGATCGTGATAAGTCTGCTGACTCTTAGATCCTTCTCATAAGGGATACTTTCAAGTTTTAGACCTCCCATTGTGTATTCAAATCTAACATTTCCCTTCTTATTTGTAATACTTTACACTGGCTTACATTAAATTTCATCTGCCAAAAGTCAGCAGAAGTCTGAATTCTTTCCATATCCATTTGTAATGACTCTGCTGATTCTATATTATCAGCCATTCTACCAAATTTAATATCATGTACAGACTTGACCAGCTTGTTATTTATGTTCTGCAGTCACTGTGCAAATTATTAGAAACACCTCTACACCTACTTATACTTGCAGTTCTTTAACCAACCAGTGGCAACAAATCAATGAATAAAATCATGCCTGTATACTCCTGAACTCCAGTTAATGTTCACATCCAACAGTGGTTTTGACCATTTCATGATTGCTGGTGCTAGATGTGCTGGTTTGAGTATTTCTGTAACTTCTGATCTTCTGGGATTTTCACACACAGCACACTTTAGCGTTTACTCAGAATGTTGCGAAAAACAAAAACCATACAGTGAGCCGCAGCTCTACAAAGAGAGAGGTCAGACTGGTATGAGATGACAGAAAGGCTACCGTAACTCAGATAACCACTCTGTACAACTGGGATGAACAGAAAAGCATTTCCTACTGCACAATACAATGAACCTTGAGGGGGATGGACTATGGCGGCAGAAGTTCCACTCATGTCCGCCAAGAACAGAAAGATGAGGCTACAGTGAGAACAGGCTCAGCAAAACTGGACAGTTGAAGACAGAAAAAAGCACAGTCTGGTCACCAAGGCACACAGGTGGTAAGGTCAGAATTTGACGCAAACAGCATGAATCTATGTACTCAGCCTGCCTTGTGTCAAAAGTCCATGAGGATGATGGTGGTGGTGACGTAATGACATAAGGAATGTTTTCGTGACACACTTTGGGCCCATTAGTACCAATCAATCATTGCTTGAATGCCACGGCCTATTTGAGTATTGTTTGTGACCATGTGCATTCTCCTTCATGTCCAGAATTTACCCATCTTCTAATGGCGGCTTTCAGCATTATAGTGCACAACCTCATAGACCAAAAATTGTCTAAAACTGCTTTGATGAACATGATAATGTTCTTCAGTGGCCATCCCAGTCACCGGATCTGAATCCAGTAGAGTATTTTTGGGAAGTGTTGGAATGGAAGATTCACAGTATTAACGTGCAGATGACAAATGTGCAGAAATAACATAATGCAGAATCTCAAAGGACTGTTTCTAATATCATGTGGAGTCCATGCCATGAAGAACTGAAGCTGTTTTGAGAGCAAAAGGAGGCCCTACTCAGAATATTGTTCACAGTGATTTGCTCAGTGAGTGTCAATTCTTGTTGAATACTGAAACTGTGTGCGTAAAGTGACGATGTAACTCAAATCAAAGTAGTAAGATAAGAATTTTTATTTACTTGCATTAATCAGTGTCTTTCACTTTTGAAAAACACTTTTATGTAGGTCATAAAGTGTTGCATAAAAGCCTATTTTTGTGCATTTTTGATGCCTCCTTTCATGTTTGCCCTAATACAGGTGCTACCTCTTTAGGTCTCCCTTTTTTATAAGTAACAGGCAGACTTCTGCTGCCAGTCTGTAAAACCTAATCCCTGAACCAATGTGAAATCTTTATTTACCAGTTTAAAAAGAAGAATTATAAAGGGACATAAACAGTTAACTGACTAAAGTGTCATACATCATCATTAATTATCTCTTTTTGGCAGCATTATATTGTCCTTGTGTGAGTGAGAGTGGCTACGTGTCCTGTGATGCACTAGTACCCCTTACAGGCCTGGTTACTGTCTTGCTGCTGGGATTGGCAAAAGTTTCCCACAATAAGCAGATGGATAAATGGTTAGAACTGTTAAATTACTTTTTTTTTTTTTTTTTTTTTGAGCAAATGTAATTGACCCCAAATAACTCCATATGTTTGCTATTTAATGATTTGTATATCACCCTCGAAGATTAAAGTTACAGCTTGTTAAGGTTAAACAAGTGAAACATATTAAATCAGTAAAACTGTTCATTATAAGAATAGTAAATGTTTTTAATTTTGGTTTGCATAGCCTACGCTTTGATGCCAGTTTAATGGAAAAAGGGCTGTTCTTCATTATCATGACAAAAAAATGCCATAACTCTCTAAATTTGCTTGAAGCTCTTTGTTAGTTAGAAAGAATGAATTATAGTTCAGGAGTAGCCATTTGAAAAGAGCAGTCAATTGAAATCAGATCTGAATAAATTAAAGATGGGTATGATTACAAATGCAGCCATGAGCTGGCGCTCAAATTTTCCATTAGAGCTTCAGAAGTCCAATTACTTTATCAAATTTAGATTAAACCTTAATTTCTTTAACTCAATTATTATTGAAGGCAGGCCGGATACATCAACAGAATTCATTTTTGCTTACTAGTTTTTTTTTTCTCACTCATTTATCCCCTTGTGCTCATTTACTGAATCATTTGCCTTCAGTTTTTTTTTTTTTTTTAATATTGTTCCTCATCTCTCTTTTTTTCCAAGCACACCTGTCACTTATCTCCTCCTTTTTACTGTTTTTAATCTACATCTTTATTAAGTTTTTCAAGTTTTTCTTGTATGTTCATTCATTGATGTCTGTTCATAAAACAACCTACACAGAATACCCCCTCACACACACACACACACACACACACACACACCATTCTGGTTTGCTGTCTGACTCCTGCACCATCCCTCGAAATTCGAGATAGCTTTCCCATATCAGGTGGATGACACTCAATCTCTTTGATTGTTCCTGATCATGTCTCATTACTTTGAATAGAAGTAAAAATATAGCACTCCTTACTTCGGGACTCACTGAATTGCTTGCCATCTGCACTGAACTGCAGAGTTGTTACTTGAGACGCAGTTCCAAAAGCTGCAAGTTGCACATAGTAATAGTACTTATGGAAGCTTTGTGTTGTGCAAAAAAAGAACTTCTGTTTACCTTCTGATTGTTTTGATTATTACCTTCTAAATTTGTTTAAATTATATGAAAGAGATTCATATTTATGACTTTATAGAATAAAGTTGTGGAAAGTTAGAGTTCTTTAAAAATATGTTCTAATAGTATGTTTTTTCCTTCCTGTGTAAAATTGAACATCTACTTGAATTACTCGAAATTAACATCTAAACTAAAGTCTTCATTGCCTCTTTTCAAATATTTCTGTGACAGAAGAGAGTAATCCATTCATCCTTAAAGGAATACCTGATATTTCTCCATGTGGTTTGTAGTGATGGTGGACACAATATCTTGAATCTCATGTTTTTATGGAGAACAGAGAAAAGAAACATTCTGATAAAATGAACACCTGTAGTGATCTGCTCTGGACCACAGCAATATGAAGTGCATGGAAGAAAATGTAACATTACTTATGGTCACAATAGGAAAAACACATGTATTTTTTTCTAGAAAATTGTCATGTAGATAGCTTCGGAAGATCAGAGCAGTGCACACCGAGAAAACACGTCCACACGAGTCTGAGGTTTTGAATCGAAGACTCCCTTCCACCCGTCATTCACTGGTCAAGAGTCCTGTCTTCATTTGAAAAGCTTGTTTTTGTGTGAACACATTTCATCTGCATGTTCTGCTCTGCGACATGAGATTTTTTTCATAGACATTTTTATATTTTTTAATGTGGTGCAACATTGGTCACCATAGGCCCACATTCTATCATAATTTTTTTTTCTCCATTCCCCAGGAAAATATTAAAGATTTTTCTGACCACATAGGGTAAGTAACATATAAGAAAATAGCCTTTTTGACTGCAGTATTCCTTAAATGTTATGTACTCTTCTTTTACCTTTCCAATGTCCATTGAACATGTCAACTTTCACCAAACAGCACTGAGCAAAAGGACTCCCAGATTAGATCAATCCAGTTGATTTGAAGAAACATTTATGACAAGATGCATACTGTACAGTTGTGTGATAAACATAAAACATTCATAATGATGACATTCGTTCTAAATCTCAAACCCTGTCATCTGCAGCTATAAAGCTAAAATTCATCTCCCTGCACAAGTTTGTTGCCCACAAACAAGTCCTCCATGCATTTTCAGAACTCATGCATCTGTTTCCCAAGCCTTTATCATCTAATTTTAGGATCATGGGGCATAAGATAACGATGGATAAAAGTGCTGGTCCATCGCAGGGTATAGTCGCACAAAGAGGGAATCATTTTGATTCACTAACTAGCTTTACACGTGTCTTTAGGATCTGCAAGGCAAAATATCCAAGCTCTGTTTGACTCGTGATAGTACTAGGAAGACTGCACAGTCTCTAGTGACATCCACCAGCAAATACTTTATAACCATTTTTTTGTAATCTCATAGTATTGTATCTCACTTAGTTTCACATAGGGTTATAATATAATTTTATTTTTGTCTCCAGCATCCTAATTGTATTATGAATGACTTGGATGTCAAAAACAACAGAGGAGAAGGTGGCACTCAAAAATAGCTCCATACGCAGTAAGCACCAGCCTGTTTATAACAGCAGTAAACTTTTTCAGATTAAGCTAGCAGAAATCCCGTTGCATATTTGTCTCTTTTTGTTTTGTCAGTTCTTTAATCTATCCGCTTGCAGGATAGAAGATGTTCTGTTGGAATAGCGTATTTTGATTGGGAAGTTGAAGGTTCATACAGGCTCCTTCCAGTTGAAAAGTGAGGGATTCATGCAAAAGTATTCCATTGGCAGTGCTCACACAATTCAGCAATTGGTGATAAAGTGCTGTACCACTGTATCATTGATCAGCACTGACACCAAGAAACCCTTCCACCCATACCCCAAAGATTGTCACTGAGTTTGCAAATCGTGTAGAGAGAGGTCTTCACCGTGGCAATTATCAACAACAGCAATGGTTTATTTCTTGAATATCCCAAAATCACAAGCAATGCCTCAATGGGCTTTAACAGGCCAATTTTTTTGACAGCTTGCCAGTCTTGACTTTCTAAGGAGTCAATAAACACTACTAAAAAAACCTTGTAAGAAAAAAAATGGAAGAAATCTTGGGAAAGGCAATCCATAGAAAGACCTCCTTCCAGGTAGGTTTGGTGTGCAATAGTTGGCAAACAAATGGGGTAAATACAACATACAAAACAGAAAACAAGTAATCTTTTTCACAGAGATAGATGGCAAATCTATTGTGCCCACCTCAGAAATACAACACAGCAATCCAAACTACTTTGTTCTTGCACAGCACACCTCACCAAGTGCAGGCGCAGAACATCACAGCAACCCTCAAGGCAAAAGGCCACTAACTAAATACAGAACTATCAAATGTGAGGATAGAGATTTGTTCAAATACATCAAAAACAAATTAGAGTAGTTAACATAAACGAAAAACAACAAGATCTGTCCATTAGTTAATTGTAGAATCACAGTCAGATTGTAGAAAAGGATTCAGACAAGCCAAACATAATCAGAGTCCTGGAGACCTCGCCAACAAGCTGCCTCCCCCCTTTTGGCCATTCTACAGCTGAGTCAGCTGCTGGGCCAGTCACTCTGATGAAAGGACCCTTCTACCCATTGATTCCAGTGATTATCGAATGAGCAGGTGTGTCACAAAAGTCATGTTAAACGTGTATTTCATGATTTGCAGGCTGCTTTTTTTAATCCACCACCCAGTATCTCACAATTACAATACTATCATTTTTTTTTTTTTTTTTTTTTTACATTTTCCCACTATCCTTAAATTCTAGGATACCAAAGAAGCAGAAATGTATTTTATTAATTGGTCTTTGTTTGACATTATCCCATAAGAGTGTACTTAGGTTCTCTTGCCTGCATTAAGTCAGTTCACTGTTACTTGCCAATTCATTCAGTTCATGCATCACTCTGTTTTCAAGTTCACTTTTGTGGCCCAAACTGATAAAGTATCTCAGTTTGCTCTTGCACAGAAAAGCGTCCATGTCAGAAAGTTTCTAGCTGCTTTTGTGAAGTCTTTGAAAGAAAGAAGCTACTCAGCATTTTGAAACTAAACAAGCCTTTTATTATCCACAGTGGACTTATCTCCAGTACATCAGTTGTACTGTTAAATTAATATAATTACAGGTCCTCAAAGATTTCATTTATACTGCAGAACTAAAATAAAAACAAAATTCCTCCTCTTCTTTTTAGATCTAAATGCTCATAATTATCTGGTTGTGATCTGTGTCTGATGCATGCCTTTACACAGGTTACAGTCTCTAAGAATAGACATGTGCAAATATATGACCTCATGTTTATACCAGTAGATTGACATAATGGTCTGTGTGTAAACACAGGCAATAACATGAAATAAGCAAGCATGTTTCTTACTCAATGTTTTGGTTGCCACTGAATATGTGATTGCTTGTAAACTTTTCCGGCTGTGCTAGCAGATACGATCTCAGCTACTGTTTTATGTGCCCACAGGCATAGTGCTAAAAAGAAACTCAGCAGGTCATTTTGTCGTTGCATTTCCAGCCTCCATGTACCAGGTCTGTGGCCCGAGGATTGGACTCCTAGGCACCTAAGGTTATAGAAAATATATAAAGTGCATTTAGAAAGTATTCAGGCCCCCCATTTTTGAACATTTTGTTATGTTGCATCCTTATGCTAAAATCATTTAAATCAATTTTCTTCCCTCCTAAAACAACACTAAACTCCACAAATTGATATTAGAAACTATTAGAAACACATTAACACAAGTATTCAGCTGTTTTTTTTCAGTACTTAGTTGAAGCACCATTGACAACAATTCCAGCATGGAGTCTTCTTGTGTTTGACGCAACAAATTGATTTGGGAATTTTCTGCCATTCTTATCTGCCAATCTTCTCAAGCGCTGTCAGGTTGGATGGAGACCATCAGTGGATGAGTATTTTCAGGTCTCTGCAGAGGTGTTTGATTGGATTCAAGTCTGGGACTGTCAAGAACATTTCCAGAATTAACTCTAAGCCACTCCTGTGTTGACTTTGCTTTGTGCTTTGGGCCATTGTCCTGTCAAAAGGTGAACCTTCAGCCTTGTCTAAAATCCAGAGCGCTCTAGAGCAGATTTTCATTAAGAATATTACTACATTATGCTCTGTTCAGCTTTCCCTCACCCAGAGTAGTCTCCCAGCCCCTGCCACTGAAAAACAACCCCACATTGCCACCACCATGCTTCACCATTAGAATGGTATTGTGTAGCTCATGAACGATGCCAGGCTTCCTCCAGACATGACACTAAAATTAAGGTCAAACAGTTCAATTTTGGTTTATTCAGACTAGTAAATCTTGTTCATCATAGTCTGGGAGTCCTTTAGATGTTTCACTGCAAACTGAGAGCAGACTTTCATGTTTTCTCTTGCCAGTCTCACATCAAACCCATATTAGTGGAGTGTTGCAATGGTGGTTGTATTTCTGGAAGTTTCTCCCATCTCCACACAGATTCTCTCTGCAGCTCAACCACAGTGACCATTGAGTTCTTGGGTACATTTCTTACCATGGCCACTTTTTCCTCATTTGTTCTGTTTGACCAGACGCCCAACTCTAAGAAGACTTATGGTTGTTCTGACATTTAAGGATTGTGAAGACCACTGTGCTTCATTAAAGTTTGAATTTTCCTAAGCACAGCTGGCAATTTCATTAACCTCCTGGCTTGTGTTTTTGCTTTGATGCACATTGTCAAGTGTAGGACCTCCAACAGAATGGTGTGTACCTTTCCTAATCATGTCTATTTAATTGAATTGACCACAGATGGACTCCAAACAAGGTGTACAACCCCCTTAACAATGATCAATAAAATGGGATGCACCCAAGTCACTTTTTCAGTGTCATAGCAAAGGTTCTGAATTCTTGTGTCAATGTAATATTTCAGCTTATTATTTTTAATGAATTTGCAAAAATTTCTAAAATCCACTTTTCATTTATTTCAGTCATTGTGGGGTACTAGGTGTAGTTTGATATGGGAAAAAATAATTGTAGCAATTTTAGCATAAGGCCGCAACATAACAAAATGTATGAAAAGGGGTCAGAATACTTTCAGATAGCACTATAATCTTGATGGACCTTATTCATATTGGGTGGCCTTCAGTGATGAAAAGATGGATCCATTGACCTCAAATATGAATGACTGCACCCATCCATCTGTATGTTTGAAAAGAAACATGCCAGTAAATGACCCTAATTGGCTGTATCTAGCGTGAAGAAGAATGTTTGCAAGCATCCATATGTATGTAAATCTCAAATCTGATCATGGTCTATATATTTTTTTTTTTTTACACATCAAGGGAAAAGAAATCTTGTCTATAGTAGACATTCAGAAAGTCAGAATCGGGTGGCATATAATGAACGCTGTGAAATTAATCAGGAGAAACACCCAGAAGATAATGACACAGACCCAAAGTGATTCACTGGACACAGGGCAGCTTCTACATGGATCATTATTTTGAGTATCCCCCACTTCTTGCTATTTATCACTTTGGATCATGCATACAAGCAAGGTGTTGGGCTCCATTATTTGCGCCTGCTTACTTTCCAAGAGATTTTTATCTTACTATACTGTACTGTATTGAATAGTTCTTCCATGTCAGGTTCTTTCAAACACAATTGTAGTGGAAGCAAGCAACTAGATGCTATAATTTTGTCCTTAAAGAAGAATTACGCTTTATATTTCATATGCAACTTTAGTTCAAAAACCAGTAGTATTTGCAAATAATTTACCTGATTTAAACAATCTATGAATAGATGGTAGTTTTTAAATCCTTTTAAATGGCTAAAGAACTACAGAGCATCTCATGTTCATGATTTCTGGACCAAAACCAGTACAGTTCAGCATAAGTACAATATAAAAACATTCAGCTCTTAAATCTGTTTTTTTGTGAAGTACAGTAGAATAAACTTTGGCAAGCTTATCTATGTAAAGCCTTTGCAAACTTGTACTTTATCAGCCGAAAGAGCTTCATTATGTGTCTGCTTGCCAAATGTGTAATGTGCTGCTATAACCCGGAATAATGCCGCTGTAAGCAATTATGCTTTCATTGTAGCACATTAAATCAAGGCTGTACAGCCAAAAAGATTTTTTTTCTAACCTTTTCATTTTCTTTTATTTTTTGCAGCATAATAACCTTTTCTCCCCTACATATACTTTCATTCAGCAAACTAAGGTGTTAGGTTTGAAATGTTACATATTTGTCTGCAGAATCACGGCTTTTTAAATCTAGTCAGCGTTACTTTATATGCTGTGAACAGAATTAACTTGAATGCTCTTTAAAAAAAATCTTTTAAATGGTCTTCTGACAGAGAAAAGCAAATTTACAGTTTGATGGTGCTGCCCACTGGGCTGGTGCTCAGCTTAATGAAAGAAGCAGCTTGGCTCTAAATGCAGATGCTGGGTCCCAGGGTCAGGCAGAATGGGACTGGCAGAGTGCCCCAGTGGCTATTTCTAGTGGCTCTGACTCATAGTAACCCCTGGTTACCATACAGACACAAGTGGTAAAGCGTCACACCATGGACTACCGCAGGCAAAAACAAACAAATACAAATCAGGAGAGGTGTTCTATTCTAGGACAGCGGATGCTTTGGATTGCAGCCGTACACGAATGTGAACCCCGTGAACATGTTTAATTTTCCAGAGCTCCATTTTTTTAAGTTGAGTTTTACAATGAGAGAGTGTTAAACCTGAACAGTTGATTTACTGTAGCATCACATATGGATGGAAAACACTGTTTATTTATTCTTCCCTAAGACTGATTTTATTCTCCTAATGGGTAGTAGTACAGTATTCAGTGGTTAGTGCTGTTGCACAGCAGTTCCAGCACCCTGAGTTTAAATTCTGCACCTGCTCCTTTGTGTGTGTTTTTACTTTCTTTTTGCATTTGTGAAGGTTTTTTTATTTTTCTTGGTACTCCAGTTTATCTAACACATCCCAAAAACTTGCAGTTTAGGTTAATTGTCTACTGTAAAGTGGCACAGTATGAAAACCACAGGAAGTTAGGAAAGACTGAACGAGGTCTAAGCATCTTTAATTGACAGTTGAATGAGGAAAACAAACTGTCGTGTGTTAAAAAAGTGATTTAGAGAAAGTATTATTGTTTTAGAAGAAAAACTAAAAGTAAGGAAAATAGTTGTAAAATTGCTATTGCTATAGGTGTTTTTATTTTTTGTTGTTTTATTTTTTGTTTGTGCAGAAATATGTTATTCAATCTTTTATCCCGACTCAAATGTTAAATTTGTGCCACTATATACTTCTATTGACCACCATAGGTTGATAGGGTCATTATTGTCACATGTGCACAGTACAGTGAAAGTTCAACTTGCATGTGCTAATCAACATTCAATGCATCGCCGCTCTCGGGCACTATGATCAGTGAATGTAACGACCAAACCATAAGACTTCTGTCTTACTTAACAGGAAAACTTCTGTCTTCCTCACCTCAAAACTTCTGTCGTCCTTACCTCAAAGATTTTGCTCTCCTTCCCTTGAAACCTCTCTTCCTTAATCAAAAACTTCTTTTGTCCATATCTGAAAGAAAAACCTTACGTTGAAACTTCGCTCATCCTTACCTCAAAACCTCTGTCTTTTTTAATCAAAAACCTCTTTCTTCCTTATCTGAAATAACAACCTTACCTCATGACTTCTAGCTTCTTTACCTCAAAACTTGCTTTCCATACCTTGAAAGCGGTCTTTCTTAGTCGAAAACCTTTGTCAACTTTATCTGAAATAACCTTACCTCAAAACATCTGTCTTTCTTAGTCGAAAACCTCTGTCATCCTTATCTGAAATAACAGTCCTACCTCAAGACATCTGTCTTCCATACCTCAAGACTTCTGTTTTCCTTACCTTGAAATCTCTGTCTTTCTTAGTTCGAGCTCTCTGTTTTTCTTAGTCTGAAACCTCTGTCTTCCTTATCTTTAAAAGTCTGTCTTGCTTATCTTGAAATTTCTGTTTTTCCATACATCAGAATCTCTGTTTTTCTTATTCTGAAACCTCTGTCTTCTTTATCTGAAATAACAACCTTACCTCGAAACTTCTGTCTTCCTTACCTTAAGACTTCTGTCTTCCTAATCAAAAATAAGTACCTAACCTCAAAGAGTAAACATGTGACAGGACATCGAGAGTAGAAAATCAGCTATGCACAGTTCATATTAACAGTGCAATAATCAGCCTGACTATACATCTCCGTTCTCTGTAAGATGCACCTTTTGTGTCCATATTAGTGACATGGGGTCAGGACCAGTTTATCACAATTATTATTGCTATACATTTTCATAACCACTAACAGAAACATGAAAAATACTACATGGTAGATTATTTTGCACAGAATAATTGGGGTGCAAAAAACTGTTTTACTTGCTGGCTATTTTCGAAAGGATGCTGCAAAAAGTAAAATTTTCAGTTTCATTTCTGTTTTTAAATTTAAATAAGTATGTTTGTGCATCTGTGTACAGACATTCATAGTAAATGATAATTAATAATAATAAGTTTTATTTATGTAGCGCCTTTCATACACTCAAGGACACTTTACAATTCAATAGAAGACAGTAGAAATTACATACATGAAGAATAATACTAAGAAGAATATTAAGAAAAATATGTTGGGCTATTTTCACAGTTACTTTTATCCTCCTCTTTCTCTTTCAAAGGACAAGATTATTTACCTTGATCACAACTACTTATTCATAATTTTAGTAAATTATGAGGATTTAAAAATGTGTCTTTTTTGGCTTTTTTGGGAAAAGGAGAAGACTTTAAATATTTTTATTGATGCTTTCATATTGAAATTTGCCTTTGCCTTAACAAGAAGGTGTTTGAATTGTGTAGCTTTTCCTTCCTGATGTTGATCAAATGCTCCCGAGAGAGGCTCATACTCCAAGTGGTACTTATTTTTAGCGAGTGGTAGTAGTTTGCAGTCTTTTGTGAGGCTTGTCGGTGATTGTGACTCTCTTCATTATGCTTAATCTACTTTGACATCCCTTTTTAAGTACTGTACTTTAAAGCTTTATACTAATTTTAAGACTTGGCTTTTTGGACATAGAGCCTTGTTTTGGCATTTTTTTATTTTGGGTGACAATGAACCTGATAAAAGAAACATTGCTGAGAAGAATGAACAGCACTCCTTAGCAAGACTTATTACTCGCAGCAAAGGACCTTCTACTTGAGGCTTGGGGAAACCAGGAATTCCTTAAAGGATTAGTGGATTAGAGATCTGAAAGGTGATGCTGCTACTCAGTGAAGGAGAGTAAAAAGAGTAAAACCTACAGTGGGAAGACCATCAGTTAATACATCTCTCAGCTATAGCCTTTTTAATTAAAAGCCACTGATTGAAAGACATTGGGCAGGATTAGGTACACTAAGGCCTCACAGGCAACATTGTGTCAAAATGTGAACCTTTATTCTCTGCACTTCTACTGGTTTGTACTACTTTTCACTTTGGCTGCCTGGAATAAGTTTTGATTCAGATGAGGCTCTGCTTCTGTGTATGGAATTTAAACTGTTTTTCAATGTATTGTGTTTTACTGATTAGAAAAGTGGAGTTGTCTCCTAGAAATTATACAGTAGATGAAAAGAAGAGGGTGCAGTTTTTCGGTCAAAAGAGGGTGCTCTTGTAGCACGGCCTACTGATTGGACTTTACAACAAGATGTCAAGCAGAATGTATTAGCTGTACACCTGTTTTGAGACTTCCCGTGATAACATAAAGCATGTGCATAAATAAGCATGCAGGGGAAATATTTTCGTGACAATGAGAACTAAGCATTTAAGAAATGTTTCCATTCTGTGTATGGTCTGTCTACTTTGCTGGTTTAAAACAATAAAATAAAGTGTGTGTAGACTTAATATCCGCTGTGTTATTCTAAAACATAATCACAGTTCATTTTAAGGGAAAAAATGTATGCAATCCTAAGTTCTAAACTTGATACAGATTTTTTCCTAAAATAACTGTAGATTTCATTAAAATAAACACAGTGACTTCAATAGTTAATAGTAGTTACTAGAAAAACACACTTTGCCTTTATTAATGACTCAATAACATGACTGTTTTCTGACTCCCATTAACCTCGGTCATAGGTGCTATATGGTCCGGTGTACACTTACACTAGCAAGCAAAGAAAACATATGATACTCATTGTTGGATGTGCCCTAAATATGTCCTTTAATTTAAAAAAAAATCTAGAACAACGAAACAGTAGGTGTACGGAAAAAACAAGAAAAACCATCAATAACTCACCCTCCAATCAAGTTGATGACAATGAGTGGTGGCAGCATTATTGCTGTCAGCTGGATCGTGATTGCAGTAATGAGTGAGAAGGAAAAGCAGGAAATGGAGAACAGAAAGGTGAAGAGGATGAGATTCATAATTCTTCCACTGAATATTACTGGATCATTTGCATTTTCTACCATGTGCTTTTTTGTCCGGTGCAATGGAAGCAAAAGTGAGTTCAGAAGTTAAAGTTGAGAATGAAGATGTGGGGGCAGTAGCTGGTGGAATTAGCTGCACAAAGGAACATTTCTTTGGTACATCTAGCTGTCTGTAATATTTAATAGAAAATATCTGATTGATTCCCATGACTGTGAAGAAGATGCCTTGTAAGTCAAAAAAGGAGATTGACTAAAACAGCTCTTCTATCTGTAGGGAGGCATTACATGTGTACTTGTATTTTAGCCCTTGGGAAGTCTCTAAACGGCCCAACGGAGGTAAAAACACTGACCACAATCACTCATCACCTCTCCCCTCATCCCTGAAGAACAGAGGAAGAGTCCAAGGATGGGTGGCAACATCACTACCGGTACATTTCTAGAGGAGCAGTCTCTTCATTAGATATTTAAACAATGCCCATTTGGAACACTGTAGCCTAAGGAGAAGAACACAGTAACAGGGAAACCTTTTTTTGTCAAGACCCGAAGCATCCTACTATTCTAAACTTTTTATTTGTTATTACTTTCAGTTTCTTTATTAAATGGGACACATAACTGATATATATTATGATGGGCACCCGGGCATCAGCCTGCCCAAACCCGACGCAATCACAAAAACGCAGTCCTTTATTAAAATAAACAAAGGTTTTATTTTAAATACTTCCAAAAAAGTGTTACATATGCACAAAAGACTGGTTTCTCCCTTTCTACAATAATTCTCTCACCACCGCACTGCCCTCCTCCAGTCAAGTATTGCCTCCCTACCACCCAGCTCTGACTCGCCTGAATAAGGGAGTGCGGTCCCCTTTATTACAGACCCAGGAGTACTTCTGGTGCCAGGGCGATTGCCTGATGGAAGTACTTCTTGGTCACACGGAAGTCCATTATTAGAGTAGGCAGCTTGTTTCCCTGGAACACACTGTTGCAGCACCCCATGACCCCAGCAGGGCTGCCCTGCCAGACTACATTTCCCGGCATGCCCTGCTGGCTTCCCACTGGGTGGGGATATCCGGGACTGCTGCCATCTAGCGTGCTGGGAGAATAACAGTTCCCTAGTTATCTTTCTACTTCTATTTGGGCTGTCTGAGGTCTGCTTCCTTTCCTGGCCGGGATGTCCATCCAGACTGTGTGGCATCTACAATATTTATATGTATATTATTGGCCAAGCAAGGTAATTTAGGTCCCACAGATAAATGCTAAGTGCTAACCCATTCGTCCCTGTTTAATTCAAGTCAAAAGAAACAAATGTTACACAGACAAGGGCCACTATGCATGGCAATACAAACAACAAAAAAAAAGCCAAGATAGAAAATCTGTGGGACTCTGAAACCAGATTTCTTTCTCTTTTCTCAGATTGTAGGGAACTCCAACTTATCATGCATTCTGTTCACAACTGACAGACTCCTTCTGACAGCTGCAGGCTTTATGGGCAGCAAAACAGAAGCGGCAGAGTCAATTGCCCTTCACTGGGTGTCTTCTCAGTGCTGCAGAGGGAAGAAAAGAGGAGAAGGTTAGCTTGACCCAGGGTGGTAATACCTGCTTCTAATGAGCCTGGACAGTGATTCATATAGTAATAGAACCAAACAAGCCAAGAAGGTGAGTTACGGTACCTCCACAGTAAAACCCCATTTAAAAATGAAAGAAAAGCACCAAAAGAGTTAATACAAACAAGTAGGGAAGCTGTTGTGGTCCAAGGACAATGCCGTTAAAGAAGTTGCTTGTGTACTGGAGCTGCTCCTCTCTCTTTCCAAAGCATATTTTATAATGACAAAGATATTCTGGTGCTTAGCAGAGTATTTCGTATGCCCTGTTTTTGAATCATCATATCTAAACTGGTTATATAACATTTAAAATACATTTGGTTTTCCAGCCAAGTTTTTGGGCTTGATTGGATAATGCAGATCAAGCTGCATAATAAAAGCACAGTAACTTCTCGCATGCAATAGAATTTGAACATATTCATAGCTTACGGTAAAAACCCTGTGTGTGTGTGTGTGTACATTAACTAACAAAGCTTTCAAACTCCTTAGATGAAGTGTTAAACATTGATAAAGTGCTAATTCTTTGTCACAAGAAGTATGTACTTCTTTCCGTTCTGTCTGCAAGTTCCTAGGGTCACTTCGGAATGTTTGCTGGAGTAATTGTGGCCACATCGAAGTCTTATATTCTGTATAAAGGTTAGTCTGTTTGAATGTCTTATTATGTTTAGCTCCTGTGCTCTGCCGTTGGCATACAGCATTAGACTTGCCGTCATTATTTTTTATTGCTGTGGGGCTTAGTAGACAGCAATGTTACATCCCAAAACTGTTTGATGTTTCAGAAATAACAGAAGGGAAAAGGCAATGTGGGTGATGAAAAAATAATAGATTAAAAAATAATAACAAATGCAAGTAGACCATCTAGTTCTGTGCAATAAATAATACATCAAACCTCTAAGATCAAAGCATGATCCATCTTTAACAGTGTGTAAATGATCTCTGCGGCATGTCTGTAAAAGTATGTTGCATTTCTTTCTATGTTGACTTGCTATAGGTTCCTTCACTACAACAAGGTGTTAAGAACCATAAAACCTGAACTTGGTTATAAAATAGTTAACACACGAAAAGGCAAAGAGACCCCTTTGTCATTTGAACTTGTGATCAAGAAATAATTAAACAATATTTAATATAAAATGAAGTAGTTGTCTCTTTAGAAATTATATAGATATACTGGATTCAGCTTACTAAGCTCTCAAAAACAACAATTTTTTTAAGAAACCTGTAACAAGTATGGCCAGGAGACCTGTAGTTTCAAATCACATGAAGCATTAAGGTACAGTCATGTTGTGTCATTTTCTAACCCATTTAATCCAGATGAGGGACACTTGAGGTGGGCTTGAGCCTAGCCCAGTTAGCATAGTGCTCAAAGCAGGAACAAACCCCTGGACAGGGCACCAGTCCATCACAGGGCGAACACACACACACACCAAACAAGCATACACTAGGGCCAATTTAGTGTTGCCAATTCACCTAACTTGCGTGTCTTTGGACAATGGGTGAAAACCGGAGCACCCAGAGGAAACCATGCAGACTCCACGCAGGGAGGACCCAGGAAACAAATCCTGGTCTCCTTACTGTGTGGCAGCAATGCTACCACTGTGCTGCCTTATTAAGGTACAATAAAAATCTAAATATTTAAAAATGAATTATATGAATTCATATAATAGTATATATAAAAATATAATTTTGGGTTCAAGTTTTCCCTTTGAATCAGTCAATGGAGATGAAGCAAAAGCTAACTCCTTGAACGAAGCTTTCCCCTTTACTAGTCAGTCAATGGCCTCAGCTATGGTCTAGTTTTGGAAGTCCCTAAAGTCCTACTGTCTGCCAGACTACTTGGTAGCTTAATCCATATGTCTGTAGTCCTCTGTGTGAAACATAGACACGTGAAAGCAGTAGAGTTACAAGCAATTAAAATACGATTCTGAGCTTATGTGTTTATAAAAATTATACATAAATTCTACTCCCAGTTTTTCCAGGATATTCTTCCTGTTCTCTATAAGATTGATTTTAAAATCTTAATTTTTGATTTTATTTCATGAATGGTTACGTCCCATCTTACCTTACTGGCCTCTTACAGCCTTATTCTTCTTCACTGCCACTTAGGTCCTCTCACCAGATTGTGTTGCTCATGCTGTGGTGTGGACTTAAGCACAGAGGTGACTGTGCCTTTCCAACACTTTGAAATAGTTTTCCCCTTTATATTCAGTCTATATTTATTGGTCTATTAATGGAAACTGTACAGCACTGTCGTTACTGCCGTTGTATTAAATGTGCTATATAAATAAAATTGACTTGGCTTGGCATTGGCCAATTGTGAACTAAAATTGGATCACAAAAGTTATGGAATATTATGTTATATTGACACTTCCAAACATTTGCCATTATTTTATTCTGATCCCATTCATAAGACTCAAATAACAGGGTAAAAAAAATTTGAGACAGCCATAACTCCAAAATACACCACAGCGTATGGTAATATTCACTGTACCAGGTTAATTTGGAAAAAGTCTGACTTTGAGCCGTCATTGGTGGGGACTTAATTCCAAAGTCCTGTTTTAACTCTTCTTATTTTGTTAAGAACCGTGACAACAATGAAACATGACACTTACTGGCTAAATGTGTGAAACAAAGACAACAACATGTACTGACAAGAAGTGGAATTGTAGACCTTCTGGTTTAAAATTACATGCAGCCTCCAGAAACGAAGCAAAAAGGAATGTAGTAAAATATGAAAAAAAATGTTAAAAGGTAATTACTCATAATATGTTTTAGGGAAAATAAAATTCTAATTTTAAGAGTAGAATTTTGATTTAAAGAAAGTAAACAATAAAAAAAGCAGCAGCAACTACCTTTTCAGTACAGGATCCCTTAAAACCCGAGTATTGCAATATGAGCAAATTTTATCAATGAAAAAAATGTTAATGTAGTTTGTGCCATTATTGACTAACTTCTGCTTTTCCAGTTCCCTTCTGTTCACCTAGAATGAAACTCTTTAGGCATAGATTTGCAATTTTGACCTCATAGAGGACCTAAATGGCTGCTGAGGTTTCCTTAAAAGGATTTCATAGGCTTTGGAAAAAGGCTTACAATTTACTGGTCAATCTGTATCTCCATTATCACTTTTGAGTCAAAATCTCTGATCAGTGATTGAAAGAATAAGTTTCTGGCTACAGCTGCTAGTAATAAGTTTTTGTGGAGGGTTTCTGGGTTAACTCTTTATAACGCAGGAGGAGAGTAACAAGATTGGAAGAGTTTGTGAGTTTGTCTGTCTAACATTGTATGCTACTGCCACCTTCACCAAGACAAGTGAATCGAGAGTGAGTCATTGACTGTGTGATTTCCTAATCAGTGAATAATTCCTGTCTTCAGTGAAACACTTTGTTTTTTGTAAGCGGAATGCTTTTTTCAGCTGGGTAAACATGTTATTTACCGTTATATGTAATTTAAAAATATGGTTGTTGTCTATATAATTTTTAGAGTGCACAACTCTGTTCATGATAAGGTCCCTTGCAATATGACCCACTGCTTCCTGTGTTTGAGCCAATTCTGCACCCCTTCCCACAATTACCCTGAACTCCCACTTATTTTACTTTGATGTCTAATCTCTCATGTGGACCTTATCAATTTGCTTTCTGTAGTACTAGGGTGTTGTACCGTGTTAGCCATTATGAATGTAGAGAAGAGCCAAGCAAAATGACACCTTTTATTGGCTAACTAAAAAGATTACAATATGCAAGCTTTCGAGGCAACTCAGGCCCCTTGA
>JANRMT010062835.1:25892912-25974134 GCA_026402145.1 Polypterus bichir lapradei | reverse complement strand
TCAAGGGGCCTGAGTTGCCTCGAAAGCTTGCATATTGTAATCTTTTTAGTTAGCCAATAAAAGGTGTCATTTTGCTTGGCTCTTCTCTACAAATTGCTTTCTGAAAGTCAAGATAAATAATATCATATCCACCACTGTGATTGTATCCTTTTGTTGCTTCTTTATAGAATTTCAGCATGTTAGTAAAACATGACCTCCATGCTCTGAAGCGATGTTGACTGTTTAGTAAAACTCCTGTTCTTACCATATGCTGCCCAATCGTATCCTTAATAATTCCTTCCTTTAAATTCTATCACTATCATAAACTTTGATTTTCTCATTCCGGGTGAAGACACACAATTAAAAATTTTCCTTAGCCGTCAGTACAAATTACATGAGATGAGTAACATGTCAAAGATGAATCATTTTAGTGTGAAGAATTCCTTTAAGGAATTGGTTTGAGTGAAAAATGCCAGCCATTGAAGTGGCATTAGTTTAGGTTTTAAAGGGTCATTATTGTCACATGTACAGTGTACAGTGAAATTCTTACTTGCATACGCTAATCAACATGCAACATGTCGGCCACTAGGGCTAGGTTAAACGTGTGCCTTCCATAATCTACTTCTTTAAAGATTTGAGTGACACCATTTCACTTTAAACATGACATTTTTCTTGTCTGGCTGAGCCCTGACTCTACCTTGAGGTTGAAACTAACCTGCCTTGCAGGGTTGTCACCCATTGTTTGAGAAGACTTTCTCTTCATTTTGAGGACTGTGTGCTTGTTATACATGAGGGCATGGCAAAATCTTGGTGGTAATTACATGCTATTGTTCAAATGTGACAGTTAAATCAGCCAGACTGCATGAGGTACAAAAATGAAAACAAAATAAATGTACCATTCTGGTTGGCCTTAGGGGGCAAGGATCTATATTTAAGATTTAAGTGACTGCCTTTCATCCTTAACTAAGGATCTTGCACGTTCTACAACAAAACAATAAAAACGATGTGTAATGCATGTCTGTGGAAATGAGCCTGGATTTGGCACAGCAGCTTCTACACAATAAATATATTTAACGCTGTAGCGAAGCTCCAAGAATTACAGTGGACTTAATTCATTCAGCTCAGCTGTTAGTAGGATGTACACACAAAGAAGAAGGCAGGATTTTCAGGCTGTTTTGAGCTGCACGATACTTATTCCAAGCTGCTTAACTTTCCCTTTTAAGGAGAAATCCTGCACGGTAGAGACGTGAAAGCAGGATCAAGAGTCATTGTGAGTCTCATGGAAGAAGGGATCATGTTTTTTGTATGTTTTTTCACAGATCTGTGGCAGCAACAACAGATTAAACAGCAGAAGATCACCCCCCCCCCCCCCCCCCAAAAAAAATGCTTTCACTGCTGTCAGTACTTAACATTTTTCATAAATTATAGGAATTGTCAGCTTTCCCTAGTCTCCAGTTGTAACAGTTTTAGAAGTGAGGCTGGCATCTCCATCAGCCATGCCTGTCTGCTTTATGACGTTGATTGTGATAAATCTGAGCCTTTATTTGGCATGTCGGGTGGTCTGCCCGAGAACCTTGTGTAGATACTGTTTATTATTTCAAATTTGGGTTGCCTCTCAGGATGAACATTTCTCATGGTCTTTACATAATCTACCAGCAAGGCATTGGGATTAAGATCTGGAATTGAAATGGATCTTGATTTTTGGTATACATGTATGTGATTTGGAGAAAGAACGAGATCACGAATACAAGCGGTTGAAATGAGTTTCCTCCGCAGGGTGTCTGGGCTTTCCCTTAAAGATAGGATGAGAAGCTCAGTCATCCGGGAGGGGCTCAGAGTAGAGCCGCTAACCCTCTGCATCAAGAGGAGTCAGATGAGGTGGCTCGGGCATCTGATCAGGATACCTCCTGGACACCTCCCTGGCGAGGTGTTCTGGGCACGTCCAACTGGGAGGAGGCCCCGGGGAAGACCCAGGACACGCTGGAGGGACTATGTCTCCCGGCTGGCCTGGGAACGCCTCAGGATTCCCCTGGTAGAGCTGGAAGAAGTGGCCGGGGAGAGGGAAGTCTGGGCATCCCTGCTCAAGCTGCTGCCCCCATGACCCAACCTCGGGTAAGCAGAAGAGGATTGGATGGATGGATGGATGGATGGACATACAAACAACCTGCAAACATTTGATCCTTCTATGGCTTTCTCCACACACTCGAAAAGTTCAATTTTTGAACCAGTCACATATAAGTCTGTATGTGTTGCTGCAGCAGAATGTTTTGTACCATGTTGTGCCCATAGAATTGCATCTGCCTTGGATAACCTTTTTGTCACAATAACCCAATAATTTTATTTTTGTTTTTGCTTTTGTTTTTTTTTTTTTGTTTTATTTCATTTTAATTAGAATTTAGTTTTAATATGTTTTATAGCTCTGGGTTCTGTAATTTAATTATCCGCTTATTTGCTATCAGTATTGAGTTTGTCAGTGTGGACTTTATCTGGACACTATCTTTTCCTTCAACATCTGGCAGGTTTTTGTGTTATGTTTCCTTGTGTGTGTAAGAGCAGCTGATTGTATGAGAGTGCCCTGGTGTCCCAGCCAAGGTTTGCGCCTGCCTTGCTGCCCAATGCAATTCCCGGAAGGCTATAACAGAAACGTCTGACCCATCACAATGGACGCGAGTGCCACCAAATGGCATGAGACAGTCCACTTTTGTGTCTTTGGTATGGAGATAACTTCTTTTATTTTGAATCAGGTAGAAGCTGTTGATTCTTTAAGCAAGGCTTTAAAACAATATCCAGAAAATTTGTTACTTGATTGGTCAATACAGATTTTTAAACATTTTCCTTGACCACAACATCTGGACTAGATGCATTATGGACATTGATTTGTTTAAAAATGTTCCTCACATGCATCACAGAAATAGGGAAGGCTGAATCATGCGCTGGTGTCACACTCTAGGACTATTGTTGTTGTGATCAATGTGGACATAGACAGTGTTAAACTCATCCAGGAGAGAAAATGCAAATCCGATTTGATGAGTTCTTAGTCTGTAATTTACATGTGTCTGTAGTCATTGAACATTCTGTTTGCATCATGGGTGCTGCTATGTTCAGTCCTCTTTACCCAAATAAAAGAATTCAGTAATCTGAATTGCTTTCCGGAGCTCATACCTGGACTTGTTAAAACTTTAGTAAAATACAGCTGTCACTGGTGATCTACGTTATCTTGCAGTAATCAAAAGATGACCATTGCATATTCATTCAGTTTTGACACGGAACCTATAAACAATTTCATCCAGCCATTTTTTTTATACCCACTTATCCAGAGCTGGGTTGTGGGGAAGTTGGACCCAGTCCCAGCAAGCAACAGGAGCAAGGCAAAAACAGTCCTTTTACAGGGCTTCAGCCCATCGCAGGGTGAACAAGCACACAGACACACGCATTAGGGCCAATTTAGAATCATACACCTCTTTTGACAGTGGGAAGAAATCTGATCGCTCTGAATGGCATCCCGTGAGGACTTAGGAAAAGCATGTTAAACAATTCTCAGTCTATAAATTAACAAGCAATACCGAGTGTGTTTTCCTTCTGCTCCTTAGCCTGCATTGTACATCTTTTGTTACTGGCTGTTCACACTGAGAGAAAATCTGACAGAATACTGGGTAACAGGCACCTTTTATCAAGACATATAACCGTGACAGTGTGTTAGTGCTCCTAGGGGGCACAGGAGACATACTGGTGATGTACAGGTATATGCAGTATTCTTTAAGTCTGCTTTGTTGAAGCTCTCCCCTGTGATGTAAACAGATAGCGTGCAATCATTAAGTACTCCAGATCAGTTGGGCAGTTCTTTGAAAAGATTTTTACATTTGCACAGAGTATTGATTAACATTAAACACTGTAAAAGAGGAGACAAACAAAGGTAAAGCATTGAGGAGCACCACCATGGGTGAACTCTGTATATTCAATGCCAGGACATTAAACACGTGTGGAAAGGTCTTTGCAGACAGTAGTTCTAGACCAAACTTCTCTAGGTTGATAACCCTCTGGAATATGTAGGTCTTCGACAAGAAGGAGAAGGTCCAGGATGACGGACAATGGAAGTGAGGTCAGCACTGGAGTGGTAGTTAGGCTTCCAGTCTGCAGAGGGAGGAATAAAGAAGGTATTAAACCACAGACCCAAACTCTGGTTCACCGGGTTATTACCACCACCTGAGCCCTTAAGGTGTCCCTCTTGCGCAAGAGTGTGACAACACATTATACCTACTGTACCTTTTCTTGATAATTTAGTCTGGTCCATTCAGTTGTTTGAGAAAATTGGTATGGCACTATATGAGTCCTCTTGTGGTAGACCACCTGGATCTACTGCAATTTGCCTATTAAACAAAGATTGGAGTAGAAGATGCAATTATCAGTTTGCTCCACAAGTCTTACTGTCACCTACACAACACTGGCAGGATTTTGTTTTTTAATTTCTTCAGTACCATCAAGCCATCCCTGTTAAGGAGTAAAATGGTGGATGACCCAGTGGTGTCCTGGATAATCTGTCTGACAGAATTTCTATCTATCCAGAATAACAATTCCAGCAAGGTAAGCATTTAATGCCAGCTAGTAGGCAAATCTTCAGACTTTTCACTTCTGTCTACACCTGTGCAGCACTGCTTAGCCTTGGCACCACATTATGTTTTGAGGTGCTTGCCAACCTGATATGCCAGACACTTGAGTAATTAATAGGTGCAAACATTTAAACAGTCCCTCAGCCTCAATCCAGCACCCGGTCTGGACTACTTTTTCTTTCTGCATAAACTTTTTGTCCCATTTCAGCTCTGAATTTCACAATGTGATTAATGTCTGGTAGCTCATGTCTTGCCTCCCCTGGAAAAAGAAGTAGTTCTGGCTTCCCACTAGCCTGAAGTGGATTAAAGGAATTTAATAATGGATGGATAAATAACATTCTATATTGTATACTTTTTTTTAGTTTTTGGTAAACCGTTTAAAAACTTCTAAACTGGGTTCTCTTTATATTGCATAATGGAGGCTGCAGGAGGGCATTGACATAAAGGAAATAATTGTACAAGCCACATGTGCCCATTACTTCACTAGAAATTCCCTAAATTAGGATGACTAAAGATTGTGGGATCTTTATTTTTAAATTTCATACTGGCAAATAAGAGCATGGCCAAGGCACTGAATTGTAAGCACAAGCTTGCTAGTTCATATCCTACCATTGGCTCACTGAGTGTGATTCTGAGAAAGTCACAGAACCTGTCAACTATAATTATAGAAACATTTAAGTAGGTTGAGTGGTAGAATGCATGTATGTATGTGTTGTAATGAATAGCAAAACAAGGTGAAGAGTTGCAGACCACTTTGGTAACCCCTTTTAGTAAGTGAGATGAAAACAGAAACCAAAAATAATGGAAAATGAAAACATCATGGGTCCATTTTGCACTTCTTTGTACAAGGACCTCCATCCTTTACAGTTGTGGGTTAACCAAGAAGACTTACTTTCCGTCTGACATTTTCTTAAAAATCTGGTGAGGCAGAAGGGGTGGGGCTTTCAAGATGTCAATGGAAGTGCCATTTGAGGTCCTCCCATGATTGTTCCTCCATTCTAGGAGTCAACAGCTCTGACACCCTACTCTCGGGTTCCAC
Organism: Polypterus bichir lapradei; assembly: GCA_026402145.1. Classification (NCBI taxonomy): domain Eukaryota; kingdom Metazoa; phylum Chordata; class Cladistia; order Polypteriformes; family Polypteridae; genus Polypterus; species Polypterus bichir. The sequence continues at coordinate 25,968,509 of JANRMT010062835.1, read as the reverse complement.
CGTTCTTACTGTATAAGAGCCCTGAATACACCCACTAAGCCCACGTGTCCGACAGTATGTAGCATATTGACTTCAAAGTCAACTTTGATTTTAAGTCTCCTATATACCATAAATCAGAGTTTCTCAAGCACTGTGTCACAACCCGCTTTTGGTGGATCATGAGTTGCTTTTGTTTATATTGGTAGTGGGTCGCCGCTCCAAGGATTGAGGCCAGTCTCCCTCCTACTGTAACAGTTGCACTTGATTTACCAAACGGGGATCATGATGGATTCGCCAAGAGGGAACCTACACTCCCTGTCCCGTACTGACCAGTGCACCCTATTAACCAGTTGGGGTTCTAATAATTGCACTCAATTACCTAGGGGGACTGACCCCACCCTTGTTGGGTACTGAAGACACTTGTATGTGAAAAAGGGATCATAACACTACACTAAAAAGATTTAGAAACATGGCTATAAGTTATTATTATCCATCTACTCTTCCTTTTTCAGAACTCACTTAATCCAGTTTCATGACCACCGGAAGCTAGTCCCAATCTCAGGAGCATTGTGTATATGGCAGGTACTAATTCAATCCATTACAGAGCACTGTCACTCAAATTAAACAATTTAGACTCTCTAAGTAAATTAATCTTCTGTTATTGGCGTATTGGATGTATGGATTCTGCAGAGACACAGGAAAGAACATGGAAGCCCCACATGAATGGTAACCCGAGTAGGATTTGGTCTCAGTCTCTTGAGTCAACCTTGTGGTTTACAATCCACCGCCTTTGCCTTATAATTTAATATAAATGATGTACAAAATGCCACTGAGGTGGGTAAAACTGTCATGAAAATGAAAATCTATGTTATTGATTTGTGCAAAATTTTAGGGATTATTGCAAACCCAGGTCCAGCTAAATCAATACAGATAACTCTATTCAGCATTCAGAGTTTGGGTGATATGTGCAAAACAAAGTTTAAATAAATCAGTATGAAATTGTACACTTAAGAAATAAAATCTAACAAATTACGCAGACATAAACAATAGGCAGCTATTTATCTTACGGCCTTATCCAGCACAACCTAATGTTTCAGTCTTTCAAGTGAAGTTCTTATAAGATTATTTTGTGATAATGATCGCTCCATTTATCCTGTTCAGATGAAGTTGATAAGTTTCTTCTTTCTTCAACCATTTAAAGCTTTTTTATCTTTGTTAGGAGAATACATTTGGGGAAATGAAAGGTATGATTTATGACACCTTCACAGAAACAGTATTAGATGTTTTATTAAGTGGAACCATAAAACTTTTAAAAGTTTCTATGATGAAGACTTCTGAAATCACATCAGAGACAGATGCGTTTCTTTAAATTGATTTTTGAAATAGCACACGCAATATACAGACATGTTTTTCTTTTTTTTTTCCCCCATGGTGATTTTACTACTCATTTATTTATTTAGTAAATTTAGCACTTTTTAAGCAGATAATATTAACAATAAATTAATATAAGTAATAGAGCAATGAAATGGCAATCCCTTTCTATACTTTGCTTGAGCTCCTCATCATTTATTATAATGGGTGATGAGACAGTGAGCATTACCTGCACATACTTTAAAAAGTAAGCCTTCATTTACAAAAGTGTGATCTGATGATTAAAATGTTGAATATTAAAGGTGAAGTCCTGCTTCTCCCCCTCATTCATTGGTCAAGATTCCTGCTTTCAATTCAAAACCACAACTTCGTGTTAGCAGGTTCCCTGTTTGTGGACTACTTTATCTAAAAGTATTTTACCAAAAAATGCATGCATTTTGTAAATAGTGTTAATTGATGAAATTCGCCTTATTATTTTTTGCAGAGAATTTGCCGCGATCGCCAATGACCTTGTTTGCTAAATGTTTCCCTGTATGGCCAGCTTAGATTTAGCCCCCCCCCCCTAAACACAAGTACATCATGATGCTTTGTAAGGCCAGCATGACATCACAGAGTTGTAGCAACCATGTCAGATGGAGATTTCATTACACAATCTGTGCCACTGGCCTGATTTGCGTCGCACATGCACAGAATTTTAACACATGGATACTGTAAGCGTAGTCCACTTCATACTTTATGGTGCTGTACAGTCTGCTTCGTGCATGCATGAATAATAATTTATTGCATATACAAATGTGAGATGACACTGCCCACTCGGTACTGCTGCCGGATTTGCACCGTATATACATTCATTTGAGAGATGTATTAATTAACCATAATAAAAATATTTTTCTCTTCAATTGTTTTTACCAGTGCTCCATGATGTGACATCATAGAGTTGTAACAGCCATTTTGAATGAGGATGTCACTCCCAATTTGCCCAACCTGTGTCGCACATGCTGAAAACTTTCACATATGAGTACTGTAAGCGTACTCTACCTCATACATTATGGTATTGCTCAGTCTGCTTCATTCGTGCATGAATAATTTATGAGTATACGCACATGTGTGATGTCAGTACTCCAGCTGGATTTGTTGATACTCAAGTTGGATTTGCACCCCATATGCATACTGTATATGTGAGGAGTACTTTAGTTAACCATAATTCCAATACTCTGAAATTCTGCATACAGTCATTGTATGTTGTGTCTTCACTGCTATATTATGCATGTCCTGTTCCGCGCTATGTAGCACTGATCGAGTAGTGACAGCGACAGCCCCCCAAGTACTGTATATAACACAGAACCCTTGCATCAGAGGCTTCGTAAGTGTGTGTTGGTGGTAGTGATAGGAGCTCAGGAGACGTCCAAAGAGATAGAGGACTTAGTATATAATGATATCTCAGGGAGACATGGTGATACATTGGTTAGCAGTGCTGACCCAGAGCCCAGGTCACATTTTTGGTTACAATAATCAGTCCAGCTTGGTTGGCAGATTCTTCCATACTCCTCAGGGACACTTAAAAGACCATTGCACCATTATAATCAAATCAGAACTACTTCAGTTTATCCTTCACCTTTGGCATCAATGTTTGTTGAAATTCCAGAACTTTTTCCACGGTTTTACCAAACTTGAGGTGAAGCAACTCCATGGGGGTTTCCCTTATTACTAGTTGTGAACATCCAACTAGATACCTCAACATGTGAATTATGCAAGTAAAGAGTAACATGAGATTTTTTTTTCATTTTGTTTTTTTTTTTTTTTTTTGACTTCTTTTTAAGACTTTTTGGATATTGTTTACTGTTGTCCAGTGTTGATCACCATAGGCTCCCATTCTATCAGAAACTTTATCTCTGTTATCTCTTTTTCTCTGCTGAAACTACAAACTACATCAGATAAGTATCATATTAAAAATAGAATTTTTGGACAGAATTCTCCTGCAATAAATTTGGCTAGCTCTGAGTCACTTAATGTTGCTGCACTCCTGTTTTTACAAAAAATAAATAAAAATGCATACAAAACTTGTGCTCTGCTCCACAATATTGAACTTGCTAAAGTGATTTCATAAATGGTGCCAACCCTAGACAAAATGGCAGTCCATTGCAGGTCACAGTCATCCACACATCTAAAGCCAATCACACCAGAGATGACTGTTAATCCAACACACAAATCTTTAGGATGTGCAACAAAAATGGGATATCAATGAAAACACCGTAGGGACACTGGACAATCCTGCAGACTGCATTCAGATGCTGATTTAGGGCAGGATTCAAACTTTTAATCCGCAGGATGTGAGGTTGGGGACACAAACCTCAGCTTTAAGAGTAAAGTAAGTTGACTTTATCTTTCAACAATTCTCTTTGTTTAATGTGAGGTAAAACAGGAATGGAGATATGTAGTTTCCTGATATTTGAAAGAGGTTTCATTCTCTTTAAGTTTATTATTTTAGCCCGAGGGAGGGAAAATTTAAAACAAAAAAAATTACAATTTCAGTGTCTGAAAAACATCTATTATTCAGATATCTTATAAAGATTGCTACCCTTGTTGTTTGGTGCATTGAAGTTGTGGCAGTTCAGTGTTTCCAGAAATAGATGTCTGCAAGAAATTAGTTTGACATTTTCATTCTCTGAAAAGGTGATCAACTTCAAGGGCATTTGTGAAAGCTCATCTTGCTATCTGCCAACTGCCACAAGTGCCAGATCTCTGCAGAATGACTTTACAATGGCCATGGCGGCATATCTTGCTAATGTGTAACAAGAAGCCACCAGTCATGGCATTGGCAGTGATGCTATGTGTCTGTCTTTTGGAACTGTGGTTATGCAGTCACTGCTTTGCATGCCAGCTTATCTTGGATGGATGGGCACATCTTTAGCTTACCTTTGTCTGCCCTGAATTCTGCATTTTACTGCTGTACAGTTTCTGTAAATTGATTCTGTGTAGCTGCTGGAGGGACTGAGGTTGATGTACTCCACCACACAAAGTATGACTCAATGGGATTGAAGGGTAGCTGTTTTAGTTGCTCACCACACCCACACTCACAAAACTTTCACTCGACTGTGGCAGGAAAATTGGAAAGTGAATGGACCAGCCATATGATAGGCCATAAACCACATGGAAAGTATACTCTGTTTGGCCATTTCTTACATTGTGGAACTGTTACTACTCAACTGAAGGCATCTGGGTGTTCAGACAGAAGTCAGTCTCAAAGAAGTATTTGTAAGTGTTTTCACCTCAATGCAACTTCTGAAACTGAGACCAGTAAATACAGACTGAAACATTGAAATGATGCTTATATATTAGCACAAGGAAACTATAAAGGCTACTAGTGGTTTCCCTATAATATGCAACACTTGCTAGCTTTGCTCTATATACAGTACTGTATCATCCATTTGTCTCATTTCTGATGCGCCACAGATATACTGCTTTGAGTTACATTTTTATTTTAACATATAACACAACAAGTCTTTCTCAAACCCGCCTAATCACATTCATGGTCGGGTGGGGGGACCAACACAACACAACATTAAAAGCCCTGGACTTAGACTTCTCTTGCTCAACTGGAAGAATCCTAGCCCACCTCTTTTAAGTCAGTGGGTAGCTGATGTTATATACTATTTGAAATTGGAAAATTCTTACTTAGAAGGATCTGTTCAAAATGTTTGTAAAACCTAGCAGGATCTAATCAATGACATTTTAGAATAAACATTTATATTGGAGAAAAGGGTTCTGTTCCATCTTTTCTACTCTTTTTTTTTTATTTTGGCTGTTGGCCTTCCTCTCCTTCTCTTGGGTGGGAGTTGAATTGAACTGAATTTAGTTTAGTTAAATTTGACTTGTTTGTGTGACTTGTTACTTGCTTTTAATAAATTCAATAAAAAAAATAAAGAAAAAGAAAAAGCCCTGGACTGGATGTCCAACCATTGCAGGACTTATTAATGCACACACCCACACCCACACCCACACTCACTCAAGACCAGTCTGGAATCATCGCTCAAACTGACAGGTACATCTTTTGTGCATGCAGGAGTAATGAGGTTAGCTGTGTAATTCCTTGATGCATTCGAAAAGTCACTACACAAAATCCAGAGGACTTGAAAAGACATGAAAAGAGCAACATTATCCTGTTATGTAAAAATGGTGATCAAGCAGATCCAAGTAACTGTAGACCAGTAAGCTTAACATGCAGCACAGGTAAATCAATGAAAGGAATTATTAAGGAAAAAATTGAGCAGCACATGTCAAGAGCAGGTGTATTAGCAAATAGTCAACATGGGTTCATACGAGGAAGGTCGTGTTTCACTAATATGCAGAAATTCTATGAGGAAGCAACAAAAGGGTGAATTTAGGGAAGTGCATAGGAGATTATTTATGCTGATTTTCAAAAGGCTTTTGATAAGGCAATACATCCTCCTCATGCCATATATATAGGTAGTTGAGGTTGGGTGCAGAAGGTCCTGTAGACTGTTCATGTCCAGCTTTAATCTTTATAAAACCAAGAATTATAATGCATGTATAATATAAAAGTATTTCATAACTACCCCCAGCCTTATGAGAGTTTTTTATTTGGTAAATTAATATGAAAAGTCACATTTGTTGGCTTTTATTGTGATCACCTGGGTGTTTAGACAAGAAATGTAATAGCTTTAAAGGAAACTTAAAAGTTGCCTTTGCATAAAAGGAAAGCGCCAATTGGACCACAAACACCAAATTGAATAAACCCTCTGCAAAACTAACTGTAACCACAGAGGATAAAAAAAGAAGATATTAGAAAAGCAGTCAAGCTTCTGTGCTGTAGAGCTTTTAGGCGGAAGTTGACCTGAGCTGAAAAAACAAAACAGCAGCAGCATTTGGGAAACTGAGCCAGAAGCACTCAAGGTTGTGTGGTCTGTAAGTTTATGCTTTTGTCAATATCAGTTTTAACCATGAGTTTATTTTTAAATTTGTTCTAAAATGTGTTAAAACAAACGACGCCTATTTTCTCCTCTCCTTAGCTTAGATTAGATAAGAATTTGTTTGATAAGATTACTTGCAGGTTCATTCCTGAAATGGACCCTGGGAATAACTAAAAAAAAAAAAATGAAGATAGGGCTTACTGTATCATGAAACATTCGGTGCTGTCCTTGCATGGCAACTTTAAAAATTCACATTTGGAGTTTTATACATATATTAGTGAAAAGATCTTTATTGCGGATATTTACAGTTTGTGCTTAGTATATCATGAAACAGAGATTATAAAATTAAATTAACATTAACGTTAAACACAAGTGAAAGATGGTTAATAAGCTGGATGGTTGGATGTAGAGTATGGATGGATGTATAGATAAATAAAATCATTAAAAGCTTTGCAAAACAATCTGCCTTGTGATTTAAATGTGGGAAAATATTTTTGACCACTAAAAATGATAGCAAAGGCCAATTATATGTTGACCAATACTGTATAAATTCACTATTCCATGTTCTTCTAGCATGTTGATGACATTTATGTTAGGTTAATTGGCAACTGTTTATTGAGTGTGGCTGTGTGTACCAAAGTGCCCTGTGATGGCTTAATTTTCACCTTTCACTTGTCTAAGACATTTATTCATGCAAGTCAGGATAATTGGGAGCCAGCACCCATACCCAATGCACTTCACAACAGGTAAGCAAAGTATGTTCAGGCCCAGCTGGCACTTGGATGAGATGCCATCTAGGGAAAGCTTGGGTTACTGCTGCAAAAGAGCTGTTGGTGAGGCCAGCAGGGGGCACTTACTCAAAACCAAGGTCCTGACTTGTCTTTAAAAAAGATGCCCAGGGATCTTTTATAAATAAAGAGCAGGGTATATCCCGATGTTCTGGCTAAATTACACACACATGGCCTAGTCATTCTGGCCTCCTAATCATCCCCTGTCTCTGATTGGCTGACTGCCTCTCTCACCTCTTCACCACTGTATAACTAATGTGTGGTAAGCATACTGGTGGAAAAATGGCTGCTGTCACATCACCCATGTGGATGCTACATTCTGGTGGTGGCTGAAGTGGCTCCCACTTCTCTATGTAAAGTGCTTCCCAATAACAGCCATCTTTGCCTGTCTGCTACTGTCCATGCTATGGAGATGCTTCTTAACAGCAGGGATAGGTATACTGGTCAGAATTGAGGGAAGAATTAATGCAGACAATTTTTTGAACAGTTATGTGTGCTCTTGAAAAGTTCACAATTCAAAAATTGCTGAAAAAGTGGCATACTACTGGCTTTGTGATCAGTACACTGCAACCAAGAAACCCTTCTGGCCGTGACTGTGTCATGTATGCAAAGAAGTCCTCATAAGTTGATGTAGCCATGAGTCATGAAAGTCAGGTCAGTAAGTGTATATGCCATGATTTGTGGGCTACATTTTCATTTGGCACCAAGTCGAATACATATGTAGACCCAAAATAAAATGTACCTACTTTTTTATTTTTATAAAACAAAATCTTAACAGGGAAAAAAGTATCAAATCCCAAAGGCTTAGTGTATTTATCGCATGTTATCCTTCCTGTGTCCAGGCGGATTTCTTGTTTATTACTTTGTGGTAAAACACATTTACACTTTTATTCTTTTTGAACTGCAGCATTATTGAGCCGTGCAGTTTCAGTATGTGGTTGACAGCTAGGAGTGCCTGTTATCGGTAAATAAATAATAAGATTTTCACAGCACTGGAGGCAAAACAGAGCATTGTAGGATCTTCAATCAATATTCCAGCAGGAAAAAAAGGTCTTATTGCTAAAGACAAGCTGAGCAGACCATCAAGTGTGCTGATGAATTAATACAACTGCAGATGATTATAAAAGGAAAGCCAGACTGTCGACTTCACTTGAAGTTGCCCTGCTAGTCTTCATCTGCTGAAGACGTGGAGTAATGCAGCCTCTGTGCTGTGACTTGTAGAGGAGCTTGACGTCAAGTGTTCGGTTTCTTTGTTCTGTGGCACAAAGAAGGTTAGCATTTGTGTCCTTACAGTTAAAGGAGACTTGCACCCTTATTTAACTCATATTCTTGCAAAATGTATCAAATGCTATGTATTTTTCATTGATATTACTTTGTTTTGGCCTTGGAACCCCAACTGGCTTTTTCTTTCCCAATTTTCCACCAACCAGAGTCCTTCCTGGCCATCTGAGTGTCATTTTTGTCATAAAGCTAGACATTAATTCTTTACTCTTTTAAATAACAGTTCTCTATTGCAACTGTGATTAGACATTATTATTAAACACTTTGAGCTACTTTCTAGTATGACAATTTGCCATATAAATAAATATTTTATCATTTGTGCCTGTTGTGTCATTACTCCCCAGACTATATTGTCCCTTCACATTTCTGCACCAGTGGAACCAACATCAAAATGTTTTAATTGTACTGGAAAATCTAGTGGCTATAAATTGCATTAAGATGTACGAGGTAGAGTCAAGTTAAAGTTAGAAAACGTGATTTGTTAGAAAACAGAACAAACCTTAATAAAACTCAGTGCACTTGTGCCACCCATCCAAGAATCTTTCTATTCGATGATTCCAGTGCTCCCAGTATTTCTGATGACTTTTCTATGTGCACAAGAAAAGCTAGGTAGTAGAGCAGTGGCACCAAGTGCCACAAGAAGATATCAAGAAGATAAAGAGAGTAGAGGAGCATTAGTAATATTTTTGTACTACTGACTAACAGGGATGCAATATGCACAGCAGTTCTAGTCAGGGTATGCCGGACTAAAGAAGTAAGACTTCAGCCTGAATTTAAAAGCTGAGACTGAAAGGGGCACCTCTTATACTGTATTAGTAGGCAGATCATTCCACAGATTTTGATGCTCTTTAACTAAAACCTCATCCTTCATATTTTATTAATGTTTGGAATCTTATGTAGGCCGGCATCTTGAGATCTTAATGCATACTCTGGTTTGTAAATAATAATAAGTTAACATTAATAAGTAGAGTTCTGGCCATTTAAGTTTTTATATGTTTAAAGGAAGATTTTGAAATCATCCCTAAATTTAACTATGAGCCAGTTCAAGGACTTGGAATCCGAGTTATGTAGTTGTACTTTCTAGTTCTTGTACTGATACTTAGAGCAGCATTTTGAATTCCCAGAAAGCTGCATGAAGAACGATTTGATCAGCCTGTGAATAACACACTACAGTAGTCAGTATTACTAGAAATAAACTAATGAATATATTGGACATTTGACACTGTGACACCCTTAGCCTGTTTTATTTTCACCTTCCTCAGGTATGGGCACAAACCCTTGTACTTCCAGTCTCATTACAGAGTTGAACAAATTAACAAATACAATAATAATTATATGCACACAGACACACTTTGATATTTCATAAGAAATGCTAACTTGCAACTTGAAATTATCACGTAAAAAAATATTTTGCTGGGAATGTTTACCCAACTTAGAACCCGAATCTGACATTTCTGAGGTGTATTGCAATGACGTCCTTATTTTCATCTGGCACAAAGCATGTTAAAATTGTAGCTACAATGCTACTTGCAGCTCCTTATTCAAAAGACGTTCATTCTTTGAAGCCGAGCAGATTTGCAAAACCAAGTTTTACTTTTTAAACTGTGGTTTTAATGAGATTTAGAATATTTGTAGCATTTTGAAATGCTGAGATAAAGTAAGCTAAACTATGAGTTTAATAAAATGTTGTAGTCGTAAGTCAGTTTTTTTTCCTTTGTGTTAACTAACACTGGTAATTTAAAAAAAATGCATTCTGATGGTTTAATGGTTGTCACAAGAGGAATGTTAAGATAAAGCAATGAAATAAAGTTGCAGTATGCTGTAAATTTGATGTTGTGTAACCCTTCTTACCTTATCTACCTAGCAACTAGATGGCCATTAATGTATTCGAGTTTGTAGCAGCCACATCCATGCATTTGCATTTCTAGCATCAGAAGCAGCAACGGAAATTTTTGGGGCCCAATGCTAAATTTTCTGTTTCTGCAGAAAAGACTACAATGTGTACTGTACAACTCTGTGTATACACATACACCGTAATGCATTCTTTTAAACACATTCCTATTTTGTTTGAAGAGAATTTGATAAATGATAATATTTTCAGAAAATTGAGAGATATTTATAAACTTTTGTGCCTCCAAAGCTAAAGTAACTGGCTGTCCTAGATTAAGATTAAAATATATCTGCTCTGTGTGGTTCTCTATTTTGTTTATGTTGTGAAACTTTTTGTAGTTATATACCTGTAATTTTTAAAATAAGTTGATAAAAAAATAATAACTAATTAAAAATGCTGTACTTTTTTGTCTTCATAGATCTATGAGAAATCTTACAAACCTGCTGAGCAAAATGAAGGAGACCATCAGGTGGATTTTCTCAGAGAGGCTGTGAAACCAAAGTACCAGTCCAAGAACACTTCCCATCATATGGAGTGGTTGACAACACCAGCAGGAGGTTCTCCCTCCCAGGGCATTTTAGTGGACTCAGAGTCAAAAAGTGGACACTGCAAAAGCCCAGCTACAGAAATTGGAGGAATTCTTCCAAAGCCACAAATTAAAAAGCCTAGTGGAAGTCCCAGTGTCAGTCAATTTAGCACTATTACCAGTCAATTGTCAGCCACTTCAGTACGTGCACCAGCCATGGGTCTCGTATCTCAGGCTGTTGGTCAAGGAGAAAACACCGTGAAGACAACACCCACTCACAAGGATGATAGAGGGCTGCAGGAATTGACTGAGCAAATGTTTGGCAACATTAAGAGAAAATATGGTAGAAAGGACTCAATGAGAAATCTGATTAATCACAGCTCAGAGGCACAGTGGAATAAAATTGTAGCAAAAGAGACTGAAATGAAAATTTCAGAAACTATTACAGAGAAGGAAGTGCTAGAGATTGAAAAGAACCATGATATGTCTCAAGGAGAAAACACAAGTACTGGGATTGCTCAAGAAAAGGACGAAAATGTTTTACAAGGATCAGTTTCCATCCAAGCAGAAGCTGCTGGCTTTCCAGGACGCAAGAGGAAAAACCGTAAATCACTAAAAGGTCAGGTACATTTTGAGAGCTCCTCAGAAAAAGTGCAGTTAGAATCTGAATTGAATGAAAAAAGTGATGGCATTGTGAGTGGACTGTCAGACTCGCAGCAAACCCGTCTTAATAAGAATGAGTTGAGAACACCTAGAATAGCAGAAAAGGATCCAGAGTGTGAGCCTATGGGTAATCCTGAAGTTAATACAAGTGAAACCACCGAGGCTTGTAAAAGCAGACTTAGAAAACCTGTAGTTGTCGGAAAACTAAGTATGTTTTCAGACCTGGAACAGCCTGGCAGCAAAGTGTCTGAAATTAAGCATCCAAAACTGAAAGCAAAGCAAAGGTGGACTTCAAATAAGTCCAAAAGTATCAGCATCCCAAAAGATATATCTAACCCAACAGCAACCATTGTTGACCCACCGTCAGCTTATCCTATCACACCCTCTAGTCCTCTCTACACCAACACAGACAGCCTAACAGTTATTACTCCTCTAAAAAAGAAAAGGGGGCGACCCAAAAAACAGCCTCTGCTAACTGTAGAAACGATTCATGAAGGTACGTCAACTAGTCCTATAAGCCCAATAGCTCATGAGGCATCCGGTACTCCAAAGAAGAGAAGAAAGAAAAGAAGCCTGGCAAAACTAGTGCATATTTCCCCTTCAAACGAGTCTCCGTCTAACCAGATTAAGCTTAATAAAAAGGTCAGAAACTATGGTGTTCTTGATAAGAAGACAATTAGGACAATAAACAAAATGAAAATGGTTAAACGAAAGAATATACTGAATGAGATCTTGTCATGCTCTGCAAGCAGCAGCCTGGTTTTAAAGTCCAAGGTCCCCACATCCAGTTCAGTTTCCACCGTAGCATCAAACATTGAATCTCGCCTAGGAAAGCAAATCAATGTAAGTAAGAGAGGGACCATCTACATTGGCAAAAAAAGAGGAAGGAAACCAAGAGTTGAGCTGCAGCTTCAGCAAGATGAGCACAAAGCAAGTGAAAAGCACCCTGTGCCTGTTCTGAACATGTCTGAAAACCCAGCAGTGCCTTCCAACCCACAGTCTACAGCCAGGATGCCTTTACCCATCACAGCACAGCTACCTGCTGACAAAGCTGTGGGGCCAGGTGGGAATTTAAGTCCTACAACTGCAGATACAACACTGCATGAGCTCAAGACCATGCCAAACTTGCAGCCCATTAGTGCATTGTCCACCAAAGCTCCCAAAGGCTTGCACAGTAGTGGCTGGAAGCTTTCTCCTCCCAGGCTCATGGCCAACTCGCCTTCTCATCTGTCTGAGGTTGCTTCTCTCAAAGAGGTAACGCTGTCTCCAGTTAGTGAGTCCCACAGTGAGGAGACAATTCCCAGTGATAGTGGAATTGGCACAGACAACAACAGCACATCTGACCAGGCAGAGAAAGGACCAGCATCCCGTAGGAGATACTCCTTTGACTTTTGCTCTCTGGAGCCTTCTGAAGCTGCAGCGTTAGAAGCCAGCAACAAGGCAAAACGGGGACACTGCCCAAAACATGGTGGTACAGTAGCTGTAGAAACATTTTTAGCTCATGATGCCCTGAAAAAGCAGAAACACCGTCGTAAACGAAAAGGCCTTCAAAGCCGAGATGATTTGCAGTTTTTGGCAGACCTTGAGGAACTAATTGGAAAATTCCAGGTTTTCCGCATCTCTCATCGCAGCTATACATTTTACCATGAAAATTCCTATCCTAGCATCTTCAGGGTCAACTTTGATCATTATTACCCAGTTCCATATTTTCCATATGATCCCCTGCACTACCTTCGTCGGAATTCTGAAATAAAGTCCAAGAAGAGGCGTGGCAGACCGGCCAAAGCCAACGAGCCAATGACAAAGATGCCTTTCCTTCAAGGGTTTGGATACCCGATCGCCAGCGGCAATTACTATGCACCTTATGCAATGCCTTATACGTCAATGCCTATTGCCACTAGTATGATGAATCTGGGTTACTACGGTCAGTATCCAACTCCTTTGTACTTATCTCACACGCTTGGAGCAGCAGCTTCTCCATTTATGAGACCAGCAGCCCCACCACCCCAGTTCCATTCTGGTGCTCACATGAAGTTGACCACTACTGCCAAACATAAGACCAAACACAGTGCTCACCAGATACCATCTACAGGAATGAACAATTCCACATCTACACTAGTGGCTCCCAAGATGGGCAGCAGCAACTTGCCAAATGTCCGCCTCCATAAGCGTAAGCACAAGCATAAGCACAAACATAAGGATGATCAGCAGTCGGGTTCTCAGAGGGATGATCTTGGAGGACTCTTTAGTGGAGCAAAGAATTCTAGTTACTTAAGCCTTCTGAGTGAACGATTATGTATGTCTGACAAAGAGCCTTCTCTCCCTAAACATAAGGAGAAGCAAAGGCTGCCGCAAAATTTGGAAACTCCACCAAGGAGTTCCAAAAATATTTTTGAAGTAGACACTCTTTCCACATTGTCAATCTCAGACACCCAACAGTGGAAGCGCACTCATGAACGTATTGAGCCGGTTAGTGATTTCCATGATCCCTGCATCCGACGACATTTTGACAGTACACGGAGTCGGCAAGAACCACCTTCTGATCTTTTTGGGGACCTACAAGTTTCGGGAATCAATGAGTCAAGCCTTGGAGGTAGACGGCGAACCCTAGAGAGTTTTGGGGTGTATAGAGAACAAAACTTGGCACCCCTGAAGAGTAGCAAGAGAGACAAAGTGTCGCAAATATTTGACTCACCAGGTGTAGCATCAGCAGGTAAGAATCCTTTGTGGATGAAATGTGACTTTGTGAATGTTTGTAAAAGAAATGAAGGCTATTTGAAATGTCATTCAAAATTGTGAAGGTTGCGTACTTTTACTTTTTTGTATCTGTTCCAAAATGTGTACGTGGGGAAACGTTCTCACCACGTTTAGCAGAAAAACTATATTTAATAAAATGTCCTTAGCCATTACCTTAATGTTGCCCATAAAACTGAAGTGAATGTGGTTTTGCCTATACCTCTGAATATGTCATATTTCTGTACAGTATACACCAATGCATCAATAGCCTCAATTACAAATGTATGTTTTTGCTTTAAATTCAACATTAATGAAGGTTACATCCTATTTCATGGTGAGATAAAGGGAGAATACAGGTGAAGCGCACTATGTTCATTTAAATTTTTTGCAGTCTTCCTTGTTTTTAACTTTTTTAACTTTGCTTTGCCATCTGGTTAAATCTGAATATCCTTATGTCTAATTTACGTATGAGAGGTTCCACTGTAATTTTTCAATACTGGCTTAGTCTTGCTGGGCGAAACTTATATATTATATGTCTAGAGATGACCGTCAATGAATTTGGCTTAAATATAGGTTGGAACAATTAGATGGTTCAGTGATTTGTGTGTATTTTCTGTACCAATCCAATGCCTCATGAAGCAGAGGCCAAATTAGGGGGTGGTGACTTTGTTGTGAGTACCATAAGCACATTAAATATATTGAAAATAAGCACAACCTGTCCCCAAGGAACAAGCAATTCTGTGAAACCCGATGTAACTTTAGCATTTGAAGACATCCCTGGGCTAGTGGTAAAATTGAATGATGCATTGCCGCAGTTTTCACAGTTATGATATACAATCTGAGTAAATTTGAGGGTAAGGGAATGGGCAGCTATAACCGCAAAAAATTAATCCTCAGATATGCATTGAAGCTAAAAGGTGCACAATCACACCTACTTAATAGGAGGTAAAATGAAGTCCCGTTAAGCAAGGACTTTTTGCTGTTGATATCAAAGAGTCACAGGAGAGGCAAAATCCTATAGTCTATATATGTCTGAAACCAAAAATCTACCTAAATTTTCTGATACCAGCAGAACCATGGAAGAGGCCGCACAACATCCTTGTTAAGAATGCACAGCTAAATGAATAACTAAAGTATGGTTAAAGTTATCATGTAACTGCAAATGCCAAGCATGCCATACCAGAATAAGTTTGAACCATAATACTGAATCAAGCATTATTCTTAAGATCCATTATGAAACGTTACCTTTAATGTTGACTTCATATTACAATAAATAACAATCAAGATGTTGCTTCCCTTGTTTTTTCAGTTGCACCCTGAAAATTTACAGCGCATGGACTGGAGGAAATTGGGGGCATGCATTTATTACTGATATTGCCTTTTCAGCTGTGATTTTCCACATTATCTACTACCAAGATTTTAGCGATTCTTCTCCAGATAGGAGTTCTCGTTCTAAGAATCACATCTGGACCCGTTAGGCTAATATTAACTGTATATCTGATAAACAGCTTAAGTGTACCTTCAGTCAGTTCATTTATTTCTAAGGAAGTCCTCTTCACTGCAAACTTGTAGAAGCAGCTACACACAGGAAATGTCAAAAAGAGTTGGGGCACCATAGTGGTCCCTATATAGTGTATGGCTAAATAGAAAATAAGGAAACAATTACAATTATCAAAAACCATTGTGTTCAGACATGAGCCTTCTTCAGACAGCCCAAAGATGGCATTAGAGCCAGTTATGATGGCTGTAAGTGTCCAAAAACCAGGGGTGACATCAGAAATGGAGGAGCTGTCAATCATTCTTTCTGCAGAGGAGAGAAGAGAAAGGACCTTAGACAACAGCTCCACTGTCTGGTTCAAAGTATAACAGTTATTAAATGAGACTTAAACCACACTTAATATAGATTCCTTGTCTGAGTCTTGTGACCGACCAATCAAAAGATCCCAAGATTCTGCAAAAATGATATTATCCAGGCAAATCAACAGCCATTTAATGGAGATGAGCTCATTTTAAATAAAAAGAGCAAGAATATTCTAGGAAACATAAATAAGAGGAGACCATTCAGTCCATCAAGCCTATTTTTAGCTAATAGCTAAACTGTCCCAATATCTCATTGATATTTTTCTTAAAGGTTGTCAGGGTTTCTACTTCAACTACTTGTCTCGGTAGTTTATTCCAGAATGCCTCTTTGCATAAAAAAATGCTTCCTGACTTAGTCTTAAATGGACTTCCCCTTAATTTCCACTGATCTCTTTTAGTACTTGACCAGTCTGATTTCTCCATTAGGTTGCATGGATAAGAACTCATAATAATCGTGTCACCTACAATCACAGCAGCCGAGTTCCTTCATTCATAATAGTAGGAAGTGAACTGCTCGCCTCAGGTGTCACCCCCCTCTAACCCCGCCACTTTCCTGGTGTCCCATAGACAGACCTGGAAGTGGTGTCACTCATAGCTTGAACCTTTAGGGGCCTTGCACCTCTGGTAATCTGGTGTCTGATTCTCTCCTGAAAAGACACACTATGCTCTGAGGCATGTAGAGTTCCTCATCCTTTCCATTTTGGGTTTTTCCCTGTATCCCTGATCTCACAAAATCATGAAACAAACTGTCATAATAGATCATCTCAAATATCTAGTTAAATAAATAATCAGAGGAAAAAAAAATAAACCTCTAGGGCAGGGGCTCCCAAGTTCAACCCTGGGGTACTGCTGTGAATGCAGGTTTTCATAATAACCAGTTTCACAGATAAAGGGTTCAGTCTTACTTCTAAATGATCTGATTGTTTAATTAGTCTTTTTTAATCTTATTTTGCTTTCAAAAATGTGCGCTTGTATATTTACATTTAGGGAAAATGTTGAAATTTGGATTTTTTTCCTATATCTTTAAGTGAGGTGGCTCTGAGGCTAGGGATCTGCGCCGTCAATCAGAAGGTTGCTGGTTCAAGTCCTGTAGAACGCAAGAAGTAATTCCACTCTGTTGGGCCCTTGAGCAAGGCCCTTAACCTGCAAGTGCTCCATCCAGGCTGTGATGTTAACCTGCATCCAGGCCTGCAAGCAGGTCTCCCAGCTTGCAAGGGAAAATTTGGGAGTTGGTGGCAGGAGTAGCACTCCAGCCCCTGTAAAAAAAAACAAAAAAACCTCACACTGTTCCATTCCATTCAAACTAGTGTGGCACTGAGGTGTCACCCGTTGCACGACTGCGCTTGGATCCTAATTTTGGACCCTGAGGTGGTTCGTCGTGTGGCGTGGGAGGCAGCACACTGTATCGGTGCATGCTCCCAAACTCACTCTGTCTCTTGCTTTAGGTGTTAACTTTCTTTTACCATATTCTTTTTAATGAATCTTTTCCTGTGGAGTTTACTCCCATAATTGTATTCATACACTGACAAGTAATTATGAGCTGTACAGACACAAGTGCAGCTGATACTGACTGATAAAGCAGAGCTGCTAGTTTCAGTATAAAATTCACTTGTGAGTTAATTATGACCAAAACATAAAAAATCAAAAGCAAGAAAATGAACAATAATTAAAGTCACACACAAATTCTTGCTGCATTCCCCCAAAAAATCTGCAAACTCATTTTGTAATTTCTGGATAAACATCAAAAGTTGACCAAAGTGCTGTACAGCCTGCATTAATAAATAAGTGCATATATAAATAAACTAAATACACCAAAACTAATTATATAAATAGATTTAATAATAAATTAATTAATAAATAAAATAAGTTATAAAGCTAAGTAAAAAAAAGGCTTTTAGGCGAGATGTAAAAGTAACCAAAGTTGGTTCTGGCCTAATCTAAAAGGATAGACTTTTCCAAAGCTTAGGGGCAGCTACTGCAAAAGCACAGTGCCCTCTAAGCTTAGATTTTGTTACAACCAATAACTTCTGGTCAGAGGACCTCAGTGACCGTGAAGAAGAGTATGGATTTAAGAGATCAGTAAGATAAACCCGGGCTAAACCATTCAGGGACCCAAAAACAAAATTTTAAACTTGTCCATGTAGTGAACAGGAAGCCAGTGAAGAGAAGCTAAAATTGGTGTGATGTGATTCCATTTTCATGTTCCTGTTAGAAGCCTGGCTGCAGCATTCTGGACTGATTTTAACAAGGGACAACTGATTAGCGGGGTGGCACGGTGGCGCAGTGGTAGCGCTGCTGCCTCATAGTAAGGAGACCTGGGTTTGCTTCCCAGGTCCTCCCTGCGTTGGAGTTTGCATGTTCTCCCCGTGTCTGCGTGGGTTTCCTCCCACAGTCCAAAGACATGCAGGTTAGGTGCATTGGCGATTTCTAAATTGTCCCTAGTGTGTGCTTGGTGTGTGGGTGTTTGTGTGGCCTGTGGTGGGCTGGCACCCTGCCCAGGAATTGTTCTTGCCTTGCGCCCTGTGCTGGCTGGGATTGGCTCCAGCAGACCCCCTTGACCCTGTGTTAGGGTATAGCGGGTTGGACAATGACTGACTGACTGACTGACAACTGATTAGCTTCAGTGTATACAAATGCATTAATTCATTTTTCAAAATCATCTACAGCAAGAAACGGCTTGACTTTAGGTAATACCCTTACATGATGGAAAACAAACTTTAACAATGGAGTTAATTTGCTTATCAAATTTGAGGGCATTATCAAAAAATCACACCAAGGTTTCATGTGAAGAGTTTACAGTAGGTTGTCAAAGGGCCAAGATTACTTGCAAGAGCAAACTTAAGATCAGAAGGTCCAAAACACACAATCTCTGTTTTTTTTTTTCATTTAAACTAAGAACATTTTCTGACATCCGGATTTTAATGGGTTCCTGGCATTCCAATAAAGGTCTAAGAGAATTTGATTTGACTTGTTTCATACCAGAAGATATAACAGGGTTGGGATGAACACGTAGCCCAACCTTCTATTACTAATTAGAGCACAAATGAATGTAACATTGAAGGAGTTGCTCTGCTTTACCACTCAGTGTCATTTGCACCCGTGTCTGTGCTGCTCACCAGTTATTATCAGTATTTAGATATAATTAAGGGAGTAAACACTACAGGAAATAGTAAATTAAAAAGCATGTGGCAAGATCAAGTAAATCTTTAAAAACATATGGCAAAAATGCAAATTCCTGGCTTTTTTTTGTTTACTTGTAAATATACTTGCACTAGCATTTTGAATCCAAAATAAAGGAATAAAAAATGAATTAAACATGTCAACCATTTAGAAGTAAGATTGACCCTTTTATTTGTGTAATTGGGTGGAATGGAAACCTGCAGCCACGATTGCACCCCAAGACTGAACCCTGCTCTAGGGTAAGAAAATCACATTTTGGGTGGCCTGAGCAGTGTGGCAGCCCTCCATCTTAAAGGCATCCTACCGTATCATAAGCGACTTTCTGAAGCTCACAACTGTGGTAAAATATAATGATCAGTCCTGATCACACACACCACATCCTGTCTTGTTTTGATGCTGATAAAAAAACAAATCTTGATGTTCAGTTTGATATCACTACAAAATAAACGTTAACTGAATTGTGTTAATCAGTTTTGTTCGATTGTCGACTGTTCAAGGTGTATAATCTCTGCACTAGACCTGTGGCTTTCTCGAATAATGTGTGGTGTACTACATATCTCTGGGTTTAAAGAGCTGGACCACCAGAAAGAAGCAGTGCATGCTGTAGCTGTTTACTTGAGCTGCATAATGGGGAGACATAAAGGGTTTATAAAAAAAAAAGAAAAAGGCCACAGAGTCCGGACGACGAGTGGGACAAGATTTTTCCAGAATCAAAGACCACTTTAATTTGAAGATCAGGAGGTGAAGGATAGGATGGTGCTTTTTTTGATTGGGAATTTGTCAACATGGTATAGTGGGGCTCTATAGTAATGTCCTAGTAAACATGGGGGGGTTTCTTTACTTTCTTAGGCTTTTTGATTTTTATTTTTCTACTTCTGTGTTAATGGTGAGCTTTAAGTTTGAAAAAGCAGAGTTGCTTATTTCACTTGGATTATATAAGTGTGAGGCAGGTGGAGATTACACTTAAAATAGACATGATGGTGTGTTACTTGGATTATCTTTTAAAGGCTGTGTGGTTATTATTTCTCTAGAGAAGCGTTATGCACTTCATAAAAGCCCTATTGTTTGTAATGTTTTTGACTGGAGAGAACTGAGGACATTTTTTTGTTTTACGCTGTTCAAAAAACATTTGAACTTAATGATCCATTTTATAAAGGCTAGTTGAGATGAGTCTGAAAGGTGAGGGTCAGATGCTCCTGTGAACATTCTTAAAGTGCCCTCTGGTGGACCTCACAGACTTCACTGTCTTCACCTCAGCAGACTGCACAAGGTGGCTCTAAATTGACATTTGGATTTCATAATCTGTCAGGTGTGCTGTGTGTACAGAGTAGTAGCTTTTAAAACAATGTCAACAGTAATTAGAAATATTTAATATTATGTCCATGTAAAGAAATATTAATATTTGAAGAAATATATTTAGAGTACTGTTTATGAAAATTACTGATTGTGAATTTATATTTTGCTGTATCTTACTGTATACATTGATAGCAAGAGTAAATTATTTTATTTAAACTTACATACTGAATTAATTACACTGCACAACTAAGGGTTTGCATTCTGCACACTTTTGGTTGTATCTTATAGATTTTAGTTTGCTGATCAGTAAATAATCACCTTTAACTCTTGTTTTATTTTATTTGCTTATTTGTGTCATTTCCTCTCATATTATAAGTGTACATTTACAATGCGATACCCATGACCAGAACATCTTTGGTGATCTAAAAGTAGTGGCACCGCTCCTTGGAAAGCAGCTCAGATAGACCAAGTACTGCATTACATTAAAAAGAACTGGTAGGCAATGGCAAGTGGCACAAAAAACACTTGGCAGTCCAACAAAGATATTTTTGCCTCCTCGTCTTATAAAATTTGGTAATGAAAAATGTTACGAATGTGATGAACAAGGACATATTTTGATATCTGAGTCAGATGTATCCACAAATAAGTGATGCCAAGGTTAAGAAAGGTATTTTTGTTGGCCCACAAATCAGGCACATCATCACTGACAAGCGCTACAAAGATTTGCTAGAGGGGCCTGAGGAAATCACATGGAAATGCATTCAAGGATGGTGTTTCAGATTTTCTTAGCAACTACAGAGCAGCAGACTACACCATGTACAAGTACACAAAACCATGAAGTGCAACATGTTGCTAAAGATTCATTTTCCGCATTCAGGCTTGGACTTCTTCCCTTCTATTCTTGATGCAGTCAATGACAAACATGGTAAAAAAAATTCACTAGGGCCTTAGAATGATGGAACAGATGCATCTGCAAGTGCAGTGCTTGATGCTGTACCTGGGGCACTTGAAGCTTAATGGGGACCACCCAAGGGGTTCAGTTCACTGTTGTTATTTTACAGCATTGAAAGTTTCATGGGTGACCTATCTAGAGTACCGGCACCTTTTGTTAAGCATACCAGTTAATGGCGAGGCAGTCAAGGTTTCAGGGAGGACCACCCCTCAGCAAAACCTCCCCATTGAATGCTAATGTATTACTATAAACTGAGTACCACCAGTGATTTGGCTCCACTTCAAGCAATGGGAAAGTGGAACCCACCAGTGCTGGATAACTAATGTCGGACACTGCAAAGAGAAGCATTAGATGCTGAGTACAAACGAAAATCGACACCAAAACAACTCAGTTGAACTAATTCAGGGACAGCCCCCCAAATATGTAACTCTGATCCCTTCCATCACATGCTCTGTGGGTTTTAGTTAGTCATAGAGATAGGCGTTCAGGAGATACAGAGAGAGATTAAGGACTTGGAGTATAATTTTATCTCAGGGAGGCATGGTGGTGCAGTGGTTAGTATTTGCATTTATGGTCATAATAATTGGTCCAGCATAGCTGGCAGATTCTTCTTTATCCATTAGGGGCACATTAAAGACCATCGTACCATGGTAAAAACTCAAAACTAGTCGTCAGTCATTTTTCCACCCGCTATATCCTAACATAGGGTCACGGGGGTCTGCTGGAGCCAATCCCAGCCAACACAGGGCGCAAAGAAGGAACAAACCCCGGGCAGGGCACCAGCCCACCGCAGCAAAACTAGTTGTGTTTTTCCTTTTCTATTGACCTGAATGCATTTAGCAGAGTTTGCTGAAATTCCCAAACATCTCCCCTGTGGTCGTGCGAAAGATCCAACATAAATATTGGGACATCAGCAGGGTCCCCCTACCCCAGTTTAATTAACAAGAGAAAGTGCAACAAAAACAGCGTGAAATGGCACGTTCAAAACAAAATAAAGGACTTTTGTACCATCTTAAGCTTCTCAGGTCTGGAGTAGAGCTCCATCTCTGTCAAGCATTGGTCTACAAAGATAAGCCACCTTCCAGGAGCACCTCAAATATATAGTCCTCTGACTGGAAGGGGCGGAGTCAGCTGACCTCATTTGGAGTCTTTTCTGTGCTGTGAGAACAGAAAGAGACGATACCATTAGTGATAGCACCCACTCTTGTACTGGGGTGGTACCGATTACCAAGGATGAGCCAGAAGGTGATCCCCAGATGCGCATTTGTGCCGCAGCGTTGTCACCAAACTAAATTCAGAGGGTTTTGCTCATCACTAACTCTCAATTTTTTTGCTTGCATTTATGCTGCTTATTTTGTATTGTATTTCAAGTGGCCTTTTCATGCATGAATATGCTGTCTCTGGAATTTCTTAGTAGTTTTGTCAGGTCAAAAACATTTTTGAATAAAGTCAGACTGGCAATTTCCCAGGTCTGGACCCAGCATAGTTTTCAAAAAGCATACAAGTCATGTCATGTAAGAGTAAAACTGGATGTAAAACACACAAAAAGGTATTTCATACTTATGTAAGACATAATTACATTAATCCAAGTAAACTAACAGCAATAGAATCTTGAAATGACAAATAAAAGGTGGCGACATTTTTGTCAGGTGTGTTTTAAACAGCTAGCTATTTGAAAGTGTGAAGAAATTGAATCAGTTCTTGAAAAGGGGGACTGTGATTCATCCAAACCACAAGATAAATAATAATAACAATAACTCTTTACATTTATTATAGTGCTTAACACAATAAGTTGGGAGCCACTTCAATCACCACTAACGTGTAGCATCCACCTGGAAGATGTGAGAGCAGCCATTTTTGCGCCAGTTCGCGCTACACATTTTAGCTGTTGGGTGGTGAAGTGGTGTCAGAGATAGTGAGCCAATTAGAGACAGGGGAGGATTAGGGGGCCAGAATGACCAGGCCGTGGTGAACAAATTAACGAGGACATCGGGATACACTCCACACTTAATGAAAGATGGCCCAGGGATCTTTTATGACCACATGGAGTCTGTACCTCGGTTTTACGTCTCATCTGAAGGACAGCACCATTTTATACAGTACAGTGTCCCCGTCACTGTAATCGGGCATTGGAATCCACATTCAGACTTTAAGGTAAGCGCTCGCTGCTGGCCTCTTCCAGCAATAACCCAATCTTTTTCTGGTTGATGTCCCATCCAAATATTAGCCAGGCCTGGGCATGCTTCGCTTCCAGTGGATGATCTGTTCTGAAGTGCATGTGGCATGGCTGCTAAATTTTTTAATACTTCTTATTGCTGGATGCCACAATGAGCAGATTGCATCATATCGGTTTCCATATTGGTAGATTTGTTGCATATTCCAACAGTAAACCCAGCAGTGTGCTTGGGCACATCTTGTTTGATATAAAGTGAGGCCAGAGCAAAATTTGGAAACATCAAAAAATTCAATAGCACACATATTTGTATCTGTATTGTTTCCTATTGATTCTTCTATTTTTTTTAGCTTCCCTTCCCAAACATAATTTAGACATTGAGTACATTGTGCAAAAAATAACAGTAATAGAAAGACCAATGCCACTCACCAGTCTGTTTTCTTTTATTCCAGAACAAAAACAACTTTGATCTGAGGCCTTTTGTTCATTTTCAGGCTCCCCACCCCCTTACTTGGGGCTGCCATGGGTGAATGCTATCGACCTGGGAAATTAATGTATCATCCTGATATGTGTGAATAAATGAATGCCTATTACTAGAGCTGATTAAGTATGCAATTTTGCAAGTTTTCTATGTGAAAAGAGCTCCATAGTATTCATATTTCTCATGCAAAGCCTATTTTAACTGAATTTACTACAAAAAGCACTACATTAAATAAAAATCCAAGAACCGCAGTGCCATTTTCAGTCAATAAATAGACATACAGTATGTTTCTGGCCAGTGTTTCTGACGACAGTTAGGTTTCTAACATTTGAACAAATCATTTGAATAAATAGACCTTGAGTAGGAATTGACATAATGCATTCTGTGTAAAATCTGCCAAGGCTATTGTGTGGCTTAACCACAAGAGTTTATTCAGATATATTATACAGGATGTCCATAATGGAAATTAAGTTGTTATACATCAATAAATACTGTACAAAAAAACGCATTATCTTTCAATGAAAATGTATAGATTGTATTTTTCCTTTATACCTTAGAAGATGCCACCGTCATTTAAAGTATGTGTGCACATAAGCCAGCAAACAAGTATAATGCCTGCTTTGGCAATGATATATGAGGGTAATCACAAAGATGTGATGATCTGGCATAGTGGGTTTTTTCACATAAAATTATGTGAAGAGTATTTTGTACATTTAAAGATATATATATCACTGAATTATTATTAATGTACATTTGGCAAGTGACTTTAAGGCTTAGGATCATGCAGTGGGAGTTGGAGCAGGAAGCTTGTGATTTAAAATCCAGTGTCTTAGCTACAATATTGCCTACCTAACTGAAATGTCACAAATCTATAAATCATCTCAAACAGAGCTACACCATATGTGATTGTCAGGACAATTAGAAGAGCGCAGAAATCACTAAAGGCCATGTCATAAGAAACATGAGAAATTTGACAAATGAGAGGAGACCATTCAGTCCATCAAGCCCGTTTGTTTAGCGAATAACTGAGCTGTCCCAATATCTCATCCTGATTCTTCTTAAAGGTTGTCAAGGTTTCTGCTTCAACTACATGTCTTGGTAGTTTGGTCCCGATTCCCACAACACTTGGCATAAAGAAGTGCACTGATGTCCCAGAGTATGTGAGTCATCCTTAAGCTGAAAGAATGTTGCAGGATCAACTTTATCCGTCCCCTGCTCAAGACTGAACAGGTTTAATTCTCTGAGTCTGTCAGAGTAGGACATGGCCCTAATTCTCATGTTGCACTTGGTTGCTCTCATCTGCACAGCTCCAAGTGCTGCTATGTCATTCTTGTACTTTGGTGACCAGAACTGCACACAACACAACATGTGGTCTCCCTAGTGCATTATATAGTTTGGGCATAATGTTCCTTGACTTAAATGAACACTTATAATACAACCTAACATTTTATTTGCCTTTTCAATTGCTTCTGTGCATTGCTTAGTAAATGAAAACGTCGTGTCAACATAAACCCCTAAATCCTTTTTCTTTTAGTATCATCTGAAAATTTCACAAGTTTCCTAACTATACCAGAATCAATGTCATTAATATAAATCAGAAAAGGTCTCATTAGATGACTTCTCCAGCTATTTTTAGTTGCAGCCTCCATTTACATTTTAGCCAGTCAAAGGGGCATTTCCAGGAAGGAATGTGACATACCTAGTGACTCACTCCAACTTATCCACGACTCCATGCACCAAAATCTTGTCTTTAGTCATTGAGGCAGGTCTGTGTGAACAAGTTAGCATATTGTCCCCCATATTTTTTTCTTCACTCTCGATGGTGTCCAGCATCCTTTGGGGTGAAACCCTATCTTTCTATATCATCTGGCACCACCACCAACCACATCTTCATTGGTCCTCCTCTGGACCTAATCCTTTCCACCTTTGTGCACACCTTCACCTAGTCACCTCCCTGACTTTTGCCCCACATGCCCACTTCGTCAGTCATCTCCGGACCAAGTCTTTCTCTTAACTCCACATACATCTTCCTCTCAATCTGTGGACTCTTCACACATTCATCTGACTGCTCTCATCTTTCTTCTTTCCTGCTTTACTTCATGTTCCACTTTGATTGGCCATGTCTCACTCCCATAGAGCAAACAACTCCTGCTCACACAGCTTTCATAAATGTTACCTTTCACTGCCAGAAAGACTCTTGTAGCAATCAGAATGTAGAGGGGAAAAGAAAAGCATCAGCTCAATAAATGCACCTTGAAGCAACACATTTAAAAGGGTACATTTGTTTGCGTGCATGTGTGTATGTGTGTGAGCCCATAAATTGTTGTTTGCACCCTTAGATGATATCTGGAAACAGGACTGTCATTCTCATTTAAAAAAGTGCAGACAACCCTTTGATAAATGCACAGATGGATATGCAGATAGACCAATCAAGTGAAACTTCGTTTTCACTCCCCACCCCCTTGATTTTTGTCAGATTATTTTTCTTCTTTACTTCTCTGGCCTCTCTGAGATATATGATTCTCACATTTTCTGCAGAAATGTAATAAAAAAGGCTTGTTGTGTTAAAAGAGTTGGAATGCAGCCAGAAGTTTAATGAATCCGGCCTATTCCACTGAAGGGGAATTGGAAGCCCTGGGCTCAGTTAGATTACATTCTCACTCCCTTGGGGGAAGGGGTATGACTCACATATTTTCTCTCCCTTTTGCTTGCTGCTTCAGTTCACAGATTTAGCTCTAAAATGATTTTTGTATGTTATATTTAATATATTCATATTTCTACGTATTTCAGATCAATGTGCATACGTATTTGCTGGATGAGGTGAACAGAAATGTATGCATTCTTGGCTGAAGCTTATTTTGTAATCTTTATTAGCTCTTCATTTCCGATAGTATATATGCAACATAAGGTTTATATTTTTCTTCCTCTAAAAAGAACTAAGCCCAGTTTTAGAGGAATGACATTTTAAAGGGTGCTGTCAAACGAATTGGTTGCCATATTGAACAAATAATTAAGCAAGATTCAACAGTAGTCGTATTTGCACTGGGTGATTTGTATCATGTTAAAGCATACACAGTATATTTTCATTTCAGTCGTAAAATTTAAAAGCACTCTATTAAGTTATCTGAGAAAATAAACCCTAACCTGACATTAATCATAAAATTTAAACGCACTATGAAATATTAATAAATATTAATTCATCCGAGACAGTAAACCTTGCACATTGAAGGTTTCTAGAGGAGTTTAGGAATATTTTCTTATGGCAACAACTGTGGAGTGACCAAAAGTGATTTCAAACTGTAAAAAGAATGTGTCTTTTAATGACCGTGTAAACATTAAAGGTTACTCTGAAACCAACTTGTTTCTATAGACGTTCTGTTGAAGACCCATCTGTACTTTCGGTTGGTTTATATTAGAGTGCACATTCACATCATTCTTACTTTTCATTGTTATTATAAGCCAAATAAATAATATTATCTTTATCATTATGTAAACACAGGAATTCCATCGTGCATAATCAATCGTCATAGAACTAGAAAGTCTGATGACACAATAAATCTTGCTAATCTATACAGCCTTTTATTTATGCCATACGGTAGATGAAGTTGCCTTTTAAATGAACTGTCAGCCAGAAGAAGCAGCTGCAACAAGATCCACTGTTCAATCTATCGAACTATATTCATATATAGCAGCATTTTGCTTCTCTTAAAATGATCAAGTGGGTACTTTCATGGAGTCTAAGAACTGAGAGTTATGAAATGGGTCATGAAGTAGCTGGTTAAAAAGTTCAAATATTATTGAATGAGCAGTTCTGTCTTACACTTGGCAGTAAATGGAGCTGTATGGTCATGGCGGTTAGCATTGTTACCACACAGAAAAGTTATTTCAAATGTACCTGAATGGACATTGCAATGATCACACTCCCCCATCCTGGTTTTGTTGTAATTCTGCCCCGGTATATTCCAGCACCCCACAAGCCTAAATTCAGTTGAGTAGGCTGGAAAATGAGTTGATGGATTTATATTTTATGAATCAGTGTTTTATACAGTTAATTTCACAAGCAGGCGGCTAAGACTATGTTCACAGGCCGGAGTGACTCAAATTTGATTTTGTGCCTTATTGTGACACACATCTGATGCTTTCAGGGCTGTGTGGACACAGAAATCTGATCTTTTCAAATCAGATTAGAGTCACTTTCATAAATGGTCCTAGATCAAGTACCTGTCCGATTCTTGGCCATGTGACATGAATGAGAACCATTGGATCGGAATTCATGTGATTTTTCTGCCTATCCACATGGGCCGAACGCTGTTGTCATCAGCCAGCACTGGCAGTGCAGCAAAACAACAGTTCGAGGAGAGCTACAGCTGTGACCACATCACGGTCCCACCATTGCTGGCTTCTTTCTTGTACCCACACATCTCTTGGTGCAGCAGTGTCAGCAATAGTTGCGAAAACCACAAAAGCTAGCCATCAGGCTTTTTTCTCCAAC
The DNA here is from genome assembly GCA_026402145.1 of Polypterus bichir lapradei. Classification (NCBI taxonomy): domain Eukaryota; kingdom Metazoa; phylum Chordata; class Cladistia; order Polypteriformes; family Polypteridae; genus Polypterus; species Polypterus bichir. Next base: position 25,939,909 of record JANRMT010062835.1, on the reverse strand, counting down.
CTAATCGTGTACAGCTAACAAACTGATGTCCTCCTTAGCAAAATGCAATGCATACACTACCTACTAGCGCATCCATTTTGTCTGTTTTAATACAAGTCATCTTACAAATATGACACTTTTTGTTGCTCATGACACAGATGACTTGTGTACAAACATATCAGTGTGCACATGCATGCCGTTTCGGACGACAAATGCTTTCACATTACAGTTAGATTTAGGTCACTTGTACTTATGATTGTGAACCTTCAAGACAGGCAAATCCGATCTGAGCAAAAAATCGGACTTGAGCAATGAAGCCTGCAATGTGATTGTAGCATAAAGTCATGGGACTGACTTTTTGAATTAAAGACCCGCCCCACTCTCTGTGACATCACGTGCCTCGAGCTATGGGTACCCAACTCCTGATTGGGACGTCTAGCAGTTCATAGACTGAGGGAGAACCAGTGAGAGATGGAGGAACACAGATGATCTTTACTTTTCCCTTGCTGGCTCTCGTGCGTTTAAAGCACGTAGATGTTTCTAACATAGTAGTCTAAAACAATACAAACACATAAACGTAATAAATACTCATATAAGATTAAAATGTTGGGAAACCAAAACCTCTTTAATTCAAACAGCACAGTGTGCAGAGGTCATCACAAGCGTGTTTTTCCCTATGTGATGTACCATGTGTCAAAGCTGTGTTGGAGGATTTGGTTTTTAGAAAACTAATGTGTACTTCTGGTACCAAAAACATTGAAATGCTGATACCGTACTATTTTAAATCACGCAACTCTAGTATGCATTATAATATGCGAAACATCTTTTAGTCATTTTAGCAAGTCATATTCTGATTTCTCTTGATTTTAAGCTTTTTAAGAGTTTTGCATAATCTATATATATAAAAGCCAAATACCACTGACTCACTCATCACAAAATGTCAATGTCAACTTTATTTATATAGCACATTTAAAACAACATATAAATGCTATGGCCAAAGTGCTTTAGAATAAAATAAGGAAAAACATACAATTAACATAAAAAAACATAAATAGAAATAAAATAAATGAGCATAAATAAAATAAATAATAAATAGAAGTAATGTTACATAATCACAATGAGGAAACCATCAGTATTACTGAAGGTCACGGAATGCAAGTGAATAGAAATGAGTCTTTAATCTCGTTTTGAACAGTTCAATTGTGGACGACTCCTTTATGTGACGAGGTAAAGAGTTCCACAGGCGAGGAGCAGCAGCTGCAAACGCTCTGTCCCCCTTAGTTTTACACTTGGTACGAGGGACAACAAGAGACAACTGACCAGAAGATCTAAGCACTCTGGATGGCTGGTGTAAAACACACAATTCAGATAAACAGGCAGGAGCGAGCCCATGTAAAGATTTAAAAACTAGCAACAAGATTTTAAAATCAATTCGAAACTGACAGGTAGCCAGTGTAAAGAAGCTAATATTGGAGAAACAGAGATATACTTCCTTGCCCCAACCAGAAAGCGAATGGCAGCATTCTGGACCAACTGTAACCTGTGTATCAGAGATTTGCTAATCCCAGAATACAGCGAGTTGCAGTAATCAAGGCAAGAAAAGATAAAAGCATGAGTAGCTTTCTCAAGATCCCTAGAAGATAAAAAAAGGCTTGATCTTACCTAATAGACAAAGCTGGAAAAAGCAACTCTTGACTACAGAATTAACTTGTTTCTCAAAAGAGAGGTTACTGTCAAAGATAACTCCAAGATTGCGGACTTGAGTTGCAAAAGACAGAGAAAGAGCCGAGAAGTCCAAGACCAATTTGGGCTTTAGCTGATGGATCCACTATAAGCACCTCCATTTTATTTTGATTCAGATCAAGAAAATTTTTTAGCCATCCAGGATCTTAGTTCAGAAAGACAATTGTGCAGTTGAATTATTGCAGAGTTGCAGACAGGAATATAAACCTGAGTATCATCAGCATAGCAGTGAAAAGAAATGTTAAATTTCCTAAAAATAGCTCCAATAGGGTGAAGGTATATAGAGAATAAAATAGGACCCAAAATGGATCCCTGAGGAACACCACATTTAAGAGGAGCAGTAGACGAAAAAGAGGAATTTAAAGTCACTGAAAAGTGTCTACCAGTTAGATATGACCTGAACCAGTTTAGAGCAGCCCAACAAGATGTTCAAGCCGCAACAGCAATATCTCATGGTCAATGGTGTCAAAGGCAGCGGACAGGTCCAGGAGGGCAAGGACTGCATCGCCACCTGAGTCAGTAATAATAGAGAAATCTCCTGAACCAATAGGACTTGGGACTTGAAATTTGGAATGTAGGTTACCCTTGGCCCATAGGTGCTCGCTAAGAAACGGTTTTAAAAAATTTTTGGTCCAAGCTCAAAATTTCTTATAGTTTTTTAGACCCGTTTGTATGTCTGTCCGCTTTTCATGAGCGAACTACTTAACGGATTTAGATCGGGCTTTTTTCTATAATTTGCTTGAACATTCCATTGATTTTGCGACTTTCTCATCGCGCTAAGTATCATAGTTGGCTTGTGGTACCAATTTATTAGCGCAAATCCGAGAGAGACTCATCAGGCTGCGGGGAGGGGGGCAGGGCCCTCCTCACTCACACGTCTGCTTCGGGGCGCAACCTTAACTCCGCTTAGTTAGCAAACCAGAGAACTACTTAACGGATTTAGATCTTTTTTCTATAATTTGCTTGAACATTCCGGTTGTGTTAAGAATCATAGTTCACTTGCAGGAGCAATATATTCCAAGACAGAGGCTGTGGGCTGAGGGCAGGGGAAAGAGTGACGTCAGGAGTAGAGAGCTGGGCTGGGCCCTCCTCACGGTCCTGTTTCACTAAAAAGTGGGCGAAGCCGCGAGGGATGGCAAGTTAAACATATTCACTTATTTTTTTTTAGAAAATGGTATCATACAGGCATTCAAGGATTTTCTGGATTTTTGGCTTTGTATCTGGATTCTATATTGCGATTGTGTTTGCTTTATTTTGCCTTATTGTTTTAGTCCACTCTTTTTTGCCTCTTGTACTTCACCGAGATTCTTTTGTACATCTGAGCATTCAGAGAAAAAAAAAACATCTTTTTATTTTCTAAGGGTTCTGTGTTTGCCCTTATTGTAGCTGGGACTTGGCAGTATACCCCCCTCTAGTGGGCATTTTGGGAATGTTTTTGGAGGATTTAGGACTCCTAGTTCATAAGATCTGCATGTCATCACACGATTTGCCATCCCCTGCGATTCCTAGTCATGTAATCTGACACTCTGAAGGCGATGAGGTAAAGTAACAGCAGTCATTACCTTTGACGTCCTCTCCAACTAAAAGTCATATAATGTGCCGCTGCTTTTAGGTGGCACTAATGATATAAAGAAATGTTTTCCATATTTAGAAAAAAAGCTTCAATCTTATAGCCCTGCAATCAATACATAATAACACTGTAGTTATAATTTTGACACTGTTTAAGCAGTTGGCATCAAGCATATTGTTAAAAGCTTGTGACTATTAAACTATTTATAGTGAATTTCCATTATTTCATTAAGCATTTACTGGACCTTTCCATGTTCCAGTTGCACTGGTAAAGATACTAAATTTGTCACAAAGGATTTAATTTCCCTTGCATTGTTCAGCAACTCAGGAAAGCTTGGAAATTTGGACCACTTAATTTTAAATGGCCATAAACCATCCACTAAATAAGGGCCAGTGGTAAAGCAGAAGAAGGCATGTTTGACTGTGTTTAATTTGTTTGCCTGGGTAAATCATTCTTGTTACATCAATCTGCAATCAAAAGCACTTGCAGCTTCCTAGTATTCCACTTTTTCATTGTTTTCATATGCATAGCCCTTTTTATATTCATTTAGTACTGTCTTTTATTTCTTTATTTTACACAAATTTAGTGCGGTAAATTAAAAAAAGACACGAGTTGTGAGTCATGTTGACTCACAAGCAAGCAGCACTCAAGCACTTACTGTATAATGAATCACTGAATCAAAAAAAATTATTTAATAATGCAGTCCACACTATTACTATAGAAAAGAGCTAATGACAGTATACACAGAATGGCAAATCCTTTTATCCAATAATTTGTTTGTTTTAAAAAATTAAATAGCATTTTCACCTCCATGACATAAAACTTTTTAACTCATAAAAAGCACATAATAACAAGAATTGGGTTAAAATATTTCTTGGGTGCACAGTGATTGCTTTTTGTGTGGAATATGCTTGTCCTCCTCGTATTCGTATGCATGTATTTCTGGAGCCTGTTATTTCCTCCCATTGTTAAGGGCACACAGCCCAACTACCTATGCCAGTTCCTACCTTGTGCCTGCTGCTGCTGTGATACGATATGCTTTAGTCAGTTGAGCAAGGATAAGAAAAAGGGAAGTGAGCTTTAGAGAAGTGAATGCCAGTCGATTTGGATTAGTGAAGAGATTGACATCAATTCAGGTCAAACATCACAAGTACTCAAGAATCACCTCAGACTTGCAGCTAATATCTATGTAAAAATAAACATAATGAACAAAGTTAAGTTCTAATAAACATTAAAAAGTGCATAAATATATTGAATCAAGTATTACGTGTAATATAGTGATGGGAGACTAGAATTATTATACAGCATAATATATTTGATGAATACAGAAATTGCACTTTATCAAAGATTTTGTACAAAGTATTGATTACATATAAATAAGTGATTCATTATACATTAAGTTTATTCATATTTTTTCAAACTGCATGAAAACCTCTGTTTTGTATCCTTTCATATTAGTAACAGTCCATGAAGACCGTAGCTACAAAAATCTATAAAGCAGTAGGAAGATCGTCATCATCAGCTATAACAAGATAATGCTACCCTGAAATGACAATCTTTCCCTTTTATTTAAATTCCCACAATTTAAATTTTGAGGCTGATGCAACCAACCTAATATTGGCTGTCAGATCATTCTAGAGTGTGGCGTTTATAACTAAGGTATTATGCAAGCACACTAGCAAAGAAAATTTTTTAAAGGAGATTGGTTAAAAAAATGTAGTCAAAGACAGAAAAAAAACGAGAACTTCTACCACATCATTATCAAAACCAAAATGAGAATCAAAAATCTTAGTTAAAAATTCAGGCACAAGTACAATACAATACAATACAATACAATTTATTGTTGTATAGCCCAAAATCACACAAGGAGTGCCGCAATGGGCTTTAACAGGCCCTGCCTCTTGACAGCCCCCCAGCCTTGACTCTCTAAGAAGACAAGAAAAAACTCCCAAAAAAACCCCAGTAGGGAAAAAAAATGGAAGAAACCTTAGGAAAGGCAGTTCAAAGAGAGACCCCTTTTCAGGTAGGCTGGGAGTGCAGTGGGTGTCAAAAAAAAGGGGGTCAATACAATACAATCCAATATAATACACAGAACAGAACAAATCCTCAATACAGTATACAAAAAAAGTCAAGTAGTTTGTAAGAAGGTTTGTTTTAAACAAAAGTCTTTTGGAATCCACAGTCTCAGATGAAGAGGTGCCCAAAATGATGATCTTTTAACTGCTTTCTGTCATTACTGGTCGGTTGGTCACGACCACTTAGGACACACCACTTGATAACGCAATGGAGTCCCAATGATTGGTTAACTAAAATGATGTTGAAAATGGTACAGAATGTTTCACAACCACAAAAATAATCTTTCCATTAAAAAAAAAAAAAGATTTGGAATCTATGGGTCCAGAAACCCCCAACGCAAGTGTTCAGCTTTGTAAATTGACTAAGAAAAATGTTTGAAAAATTAGTAAGGAACATAAAGCATCTGCCTCCCATATTGGCATAACTTGCCCGTATAATTTAAAGGTGTCCTGCATCTTCTGCCTATTTGTATACTCTGAAGTACAGCTATTACTAAACTTTATAAGCCATCTATGAGTTTGTGTCAGGTGGAGGATGTTATGATTTGCTTAAAATGTAACTGGAAGTCTGTGTAGTGATTTAAGAGCTGGAGTTATATGGTCATACTTCTCAGTTTTACTTATGAACCTTGCAGCAGTATTTTGAAATACCCTTAGCAAGTGAGCAGCCTGGCAATGAAGAATGAAAATTATTAATATGGCTTGATACAAATTAGTGAGCTAAGTTTTCAGCATTGTGCATATCAAATCATCTTAATTTTGCAATTTACAAAATGTGGATCGATCTAAAAATTAAAGGCCTTATACATCTGAAAAAGTGAAGCTACTTGTACCCTTCGGTGAGCTAGCTCATTTTAATAAGCCCCCATCATCTGAATAATATACATAGGTTTAAATGCCTTCAAAAATCTCAAGTGGTACTTTGTTTGTTTTTTAAGATTATTGTACAGGGAGATTTAATCGAAAGAGGCCCCGAATATTCTATTATAACTCTCACTGGGACAAAGCAGTCTGAACGAAACAACGTGCAATTTGCTCCTCAGTATATGGAGCTTTAAACAAGCTAGGATGCCCCTGCATCGGAGCGATGGGGTACGCGCTGGACAGCCATCGCAACATTTAACCTCCATTTGCAACTTGTGGGTGCATACAGCCCATACCCCTTCACCCAGTCACTCGACTTCTCATCAGGATGGTGGTGTACAGTATTGAGCAGCGAGTCTTCATGGTGCAAACCTATTGGGTCTCCAATTCGTTTAAGCGATGTCAGAATCAACTGGATAATCGTGAGTTAACAGAAGGTTACTTCCAGCAAGATGGAGCAACGTGTCACACATCAGCAAGGAGCATGGCAGAAATCAAGTCCTTCTTCAGCAACAGGTAATTTCAAAGGGGCTTTGGCCACCATGGTCGCCGGATCTGACACCACCGGACTTCTCCCTTTGGGGTATGCACAAAGGAAAAGTCTATCGGAATTAGCCACGCACTGTGGAAGATTTGAAGGAAAACGTCCAACGTGAAATTGCTGCTATTTCCTCCAAGATGCTTGCCGATACGTTCTGGAATATGGAGCACCACATCGAAATGTGTCTGGCAGAAAACGGAAACCACTTCCAGCAGGGTAGTGCAATCGATTACACATATGTCAAGTATAGAGCGTATTTTTTTGGTTCAGACTGCTTCTTCCTAACAGGAGTTGCAACGGAATATCCGGGCCCCTGTATATTTAGATAACATGTTTAGCTATGACCGCATGGCTACTTTTTCATTTAAATCCATGTTTTTAAACAAAAACATTCTATGTCCATTCACTTTGTTTAAAAAAGTATCTCTGCCCACATTAAAATGACTGAATGTGCATATGGACTAGCCATTTTCTTACACTGGGCTTGTGCATATCGGCAAAAACTGGAATAGGAAGTGTCCAACATTTGCAGCTTTCATTTACACATGGAGGACAGCAATGGAAAATACAAAAAACAGATTGTTTTGTTTGGACTGATGATGAGGTGAAATTGTTGTTGACAGTAACACATGAGTATAAGGCGAGCAACACAGCTGAGAAAATGTAACGAGCAAGGTCCAACTGGGGTAAGCACAAACCAATCAGAGTGCAATTAGAGTCTGCATTTTCAAAACTCTGTGTTTTTACCCATCCGCACTGCAATGCTGAGCCGGCGTTTTAAAGAAATGTACGGCTCTGTAGAGTGTTCTCAAAGTCTCAGTTTTCAGGCCTTAAAAACCCTGAAGTGGTGTGGATGAAAGGTGAAAACACAGACTAATGTCTGCATTTTTAAAGTAAATTTTGTAGAGTGGACGTAGCCTTTATCCAGGGTGACTTTTCAAGTACAATTGTTTATATACTTCTTTACAATCGGAGCTCAGGTGGGTTAAGTGGCTTATTCGGTGTCATGCAGTCAGTCTGTGGGGAGAACTGAACTGGTCACATTAAGGTCTGAAGTACAATTCCTAAGCCATTACATTACATGGGTCTGGACCTGGGTGTGTGAGCCCCAAATTAGAAGTTTCCCTAAATGATATGGGTAATCTACAGTATTTTTCCTAATTAAATTTTGTATTTACCCACCGGCCCACAGAGACTCCCACCCTTTATCCCCTTATAAACTCTAAGCCAGTATAAACCTTTGTGAGAGTAATCGGACCATTGAGATCCTCATGGCTGAGCACTTAAATCGATGATAGCAGTGATTATAGATAGATAGAATTCTTTATTGTCATTATGCATACACATAATGAATTTTTTTGTTGGTAGGACTCGACTTCAAGGCAGAATGCTTAAAATACATAATACACTGTAAATAATAAAATAAACATAATAAGTATAAAAGACAGCAGCAATAAAACATCATCAAGTCCAGACTTTTCCCGAGGTAGTACACCTGCAGAGACCAGTGATCTGTGTGCGTGGGTCTGCAGGGGAGGAATACGAGTGTGTGTGTTTGATTACGAGGGAAAGTGTGTGTGCATGTCTACAGGGGGGCAAGTTGGGGTAGATGTAGATGTATGTTTGTGTCTCAGCAGGGGCAGATGGACTTCACAGCTCTGAGGAAAAAGCTGTCTTTCAGTCTGCTGGTACTTGGTTTTATGTTTCTGTACCGCTTTCCCGAAGGCAGTGGTACAAACAGTCCATTTCCCAGATGGGTGAGATCTGCAGCTATAAATTTGGCCCTCTTTTGCACCCTTCCAGCATATACAGAGTCCAGGTCTAGGAGAGGACTTCCCACGATCCCCTGTGCTGTTCTCACCACCCGTGCCAAGTCCTTCCTGTCCTGTGCTGTGCAGCTGCCATACCACACTGTCATACTGTGACAGAGAATGCTTTCTATAGTGGATCTGTAGAAGTTTGTGAGCAGCTGAGAAGAGAATCCAGCACGTCTCATCTTCCTGAGGAAGAAGAGTCTTTGTTGGGCCTTCTTTACCAGGTGAGATGTGTTCAAAGACCAGGTCTGATCCGATGTGATGTGGATACCCAAGAACTTGATATTGTCCACACACATTACAGCCTCCTCATGTATGAATATAGGAGCATGTTCTGTTCTTCTGGACCTTCTATAGTCCACAGTGACCTCTTTGGTCTTGCTGGTGTTCAAGATGAGGTTGTTGGCTGAGCACCATAGTGCTAGGTGTTGTATCTCCTCTCTGTAGTGAGTCTCATCATTTTCTGATATGAGATCCACCACAGTTGTATCATCCGCAAGCTTTACAACCATATTTGAGGCATGGATGGTAGAGCAATCGTGCGTAAATAAGGTGAAGAGTGCTGGGCTGAGCACACAACCCTGTGGCGTGCCTGTGTTTAGAACCAGTGTGGCCGATGTATATGTCATATAGCATGAGTGTAATAAGCCTATTAGTGAGGCTAAATCATATGATTGTATGTATTCTTTATTTTTGCTATAATTTTCATTTTCAAAACTGTCCACTGACATCGTGAAAGTTTGGTAAAGTAAGTAATGAAAGTCCTTATGATAAAGGCACATGCCACCAGCTGCATTTAAGGTTGTTACAGTATATAAAGATGAAAAATCAAAATGAAATTTAGCTTATGTCAATTATTAACATGGAAATCATTCAAAATTAAATTTTATCCTGTCATTTGAGTGCTGCAGGTTTTTTTATTTACTAGGTACCCTCAAGAGAATCCATTATTTATCATGTGCCAGATCAGTTACATACCCGATCTTATTAGGTTTGTTATTTACTGTGTGACATGTTAATGTCAATCATTCCAACCACTCTGAGTATTTATGATATTAAACTTTAATACAAAATAAAGGCTAATTTATTATTTACCACAGGAACATTCATTATTTACTTTTTGTTATTTTTCACCCTTGTGATTCTCTAACCAATACAGACACCAGAAAATCATTCAACAGAGAGACAAGGAGTACATTACATTTTATCTGCCCTTTTTAAAACAAAGGATGAAGGTTTCTTTACTCAAATTATTTTATACGTCGGAGGATGCAGCTTATTGTTATTGCTGTCATGCAGTCATCTGTATTCGTGTTTCAATATCTTTGTCAGAGTTGTTTGCTTGAAAAGCTGTGCCGGCATTTCAGAGAACATCTGCACAAAATTAGTTCCCTTTCATTATGACCATCTTAGACTCCTTATGCTTGTTTTTCATTTTGTCAGAGCAATACACCTTTTAGACACATTGTTTTCTGTCAAATTGGCATTTTATTTATGAAGAAAAAGCATACCTTGAGTGTTTTTCTTTGCAATCTTCATATTGTGTTATATCATAACATCTTTCCACAGCTGCCGTATACCGATCCAGAATATTTATAGCAGGGGTTCAATAAAATAAACAGTGAACGTACAGTTGAGATGTGACATTGAAAGCAGAGCATAATGAATTAAATATGCAAACTGGATTACCCTAGCTTGTAACAAATGGCTGACCATCTGTCCATTTAATGAATGCAAAGACCAATATTACATACCATTTATGGATTATTTTGCATTTTTTACACTTGTGTTTACAAAGCAAAAAATCTTAAGTTTCATTACATTTAGTTTAGCTGTTTTCAATGAAATCAGCAAAGCAGCCACGGCTGGTCATCATTTCTTTAAAGCAATCCTAGCATTTCACAGCGTCCACATCTAGTAGTCTGTTCTGATAAAGAGAAAGGTGATAACATATTATTTTTTATTATTGTACATCTGGTTGAAACCTTTATTCTGGGCACCTTAAAAGTTAAGACATACGGCTCTACAGCATACAGACAGGTTCAAAGTAACACAAAGAGTCAGAGCTGGCTGTTGAGCCATTATTTTGGATGTGATTTCTTTGGCCTTCTGTCCAGCATGGTTACTAAAACTGGCAATTTGCTATTTTCTTGAATAATCTATGACTACAATTGAAAATGGAAAGGCACAGTGGGACAGGGAAATTCAGTGCAGGGTTATCACTTGAAAATGTGGCACAGTTGGCTGCAGGGCTGATGATGACTGTGCCCTTGTTAGAAACTTTGTCAGCCCGAGAGTTGTCTTTTAAAGATAATAGCTGTTTATAGCAGCAGCAGCAGCCTTCTTTGTAGTCTTTTATCCTGAGAAGTAATCCCTGGAGATTTATACAATAGGTTGTTAGTGCTGTCATTATGTCTTAGCTATTTGCTTAAATCAAAAGTCAGGAAGGAAAAATTCCTCATTATGTTATTACCATCTGTCATTTAATTAGGAATACTGTTAATGCCTCCAACCTTGAGGTAGTTAGGAGATTTAATATTTCACAGGGCTATTTGCATTGTCCTTTCATGGAAACAGTAGGCCAGTGCTGTGCGGTACATCACCCATGGTGAACATGTGACAGCCATTCAGGTCTTTGCAGCACATTTGAAGTGGCTTTTTTTTTCTGAATCCTCCAGAGATTTGGTTCTTCCCTGTGCCTTCTCCCTCAGGGTATCCTAGACTATCATTTTGTTGTTTGTTCCCCAGAGTGCATTGCAAGAGATAAGAGCCTGTACAGTGTACCTGCTGAGGCCTTGGAGACAAATCAGTGCATCTAAGGTGTTGACACAGGCTATTGACAAAATCAATTTTACCTCTGGAGTGTAGCAAAAGCAACTGATATATTTAATCCACTATTCAGCAGCTGTGTCCATTTTTGCTACACCACTGACAATTGTTTTTTTTTTTTTTTCCTTTTTTTCCTTTGTGTGTTTATGAATCGTAGAAGAGCAATATTGACAAGCAGCAAGTGTTTGACACCGTAAAGAGTGATAACCTGTGTTAGCAGGTGCATTTTTACACATTATGGCACCCTGTTTTGTGGATTTACTAAAGCAGTTTAGTATCCAATCTTCTAACCTTGATCCATAATTATCATTGTGATCAAAATCATAGCAAATTAAAGCTTATCCTGAAATCCAAGGCTCGCTAAATAAGGTCCACACCATGTATGAGGTGCCAGTTCTTTCCAGGGCACACTCATTCATTCATATTAATTCCAGTTAATCCTAAGGATTGTTTCGCCCTATGTGATACTTTTGTCTTTTCCACTGACACGGTTGCTGTTAGTGAATAGAAAACACATTTGCATTTCCACTCACGTTAATTGTGCTTGTTTGATCTGACTAACAATGAATGTGGTCTGTGTCCTCCATCACTAGCATGTTTACACCTGGCATTTTTAATGTGGTCAAGTGCCATCCAGTCCTGCTGCACGTTAGTGCAGGTGTAAACGAATATACTGTGCTTATCTACAAAGTGTGACGTGTCCTGTCTGACACTCTCATTCAGCTTGTCGTGCTGACTTTAATTTTTTCACCCAATGCTTATTTTTGGCCTGTGGCTGCTGTTAGCTTTCCTAACATACTGCAATGTCCAAAATAAAGAGACAAATAGGCAAACACCATTTCAAGAGAGACTTGAAGAAGAATAAGCAATTGTGATGAGTAGAGAGGTGCCTGTGTGTCTTGTCGGTAAAGAAAATGTGGAGGAAATTGTATTTAATATATAAAGTGTTATTTTTAACCCACTATATTTGAGTTTAGATTAAAGGATTATTTCAACTGACAACTTACCTTGAAATAATAATTTGGTTAACTTTTTTATATTAAAAGTCCTAAATCTACTCTATATATATAAAATCCTAAGCCTAAAAGTGCAACAATTTTATGTGATGTTTTTATATCATCTTTTTTGTCACGCATTAAAACCTACATATATATGTTTGGTATCATTCTTTTCAGAATTTATCAGACTTTAATGTGATGTTGTTAGATTTTCAGATTCTTATTCCATTTTTAAATTATAAACTAAAATATCAAGAAAGTCGTGAGGCGGCCTACTAGGCCGCAGTTGGGGGGGCTTGTACCATATCTTTAAATACAATCGCTTTCTCTAACGGAGCAGCTCAGCTGCGGGAGAGATGGGGGCCCAGCACCCGCCCCCGGGTTTGGCGAGGAAAGTGAGCAGTGGGCGGAGCCTAGTTACTATATAACTATATTAGATAAAGTTTTTGTTAATTATTTAAGGACTGGAGTGATCCCATTCTTGATTTTTGGAGTGAAGTATCTCCAAATTTAAAGGAAAAAATGGAAAGGTTTTGCATCTTTGTCTGCCATATCAGAGAGACAGTCAGTCTCAAAATGAAGCGACACTTGGTGAATCATGCAGGCTCCAGAGGGGACGTTCCATGACTACATAGTGATGTTAGAAAAGCTGTTTGTAAGATTGTCTTCAAGGGTGTCCATGAATCTCATCTTCCGGTTACTTTGGGTTCTTTGATATTGGCTCAGTCTGAAAGTTGAGAACTTGTGGGGCAAGAAGGAATTTGGACATTCAGAAACATTAAGCCATCCAGTCTTCACTGGTGGATGGTGGCATCAATGCTGGCTTTTGGGTCTCTGAAGACGCTGAAATTGGTGTGGCAATCCTACTAGATCTGCAGGCAACTCACATGGAATCTGTCTAGACAACAAATTGTATTTGTATCTTTAACTTATTTCTATAAAAAATATTTGCCTTTGGTCGTAGTGAGAAGTCAAGCAAAATGACACCTTTTATTGGCTAACTGAAAAGATTGCAATATGCAAGCTTTCAAGGCAACTCAGGCCCCTTCTTCAGGCGATCAACTAGAAATAGATGTGTATTGTCACAATGTCATTCTCCTTAACCTGCCATTATTGTATATGGACTAACGCTGTTAAACACACACTCAGGCAAAAGTACAAAAAGTTTAAAAAAACATCTACCAGTACATGCTGTGTTCATCTTTGTCTAGACCATTGAACTTAGTCACCACATGCACTATGCGTAAGCCTTGAGTGATCTAATCAGGGTCACATGGTGTGTAAGTAGCAGCTATTAAATCAGTAACCTTGTGGTTTATGGTTCAGTGCCTTCGGTGCTTTGTCATGCAATTCTGACTTTCTAAATGACTTAATGGAATGTCAGTGCATGGTGGTCAGTCCATTGCTGGTTACTGAAGACCAGATTTCTTTATTCATGGCCTATTGACACAGACATTGTGTCAGTGCAAGACATGTGACTGCTGAACATTGCCCAGTATTATTACAGCAGTATTCGCTCAGTAAAAAGAAAGATGACCAGTGCCTAATTTTTGCTGTATGATGCATTTATTGGTGAACCCTTTATGCCTAATAACTGAGATAACCAGCTATGGTTTATGAAGAGTTCAGCTCCATTTATATCTCTAACTCATAAAAAGTATTCAACCACCTTGGACGTTTTCATATTTTATTATTATACAACATTGCATCACTAATTTGGATTTTTGGACACTGATCACAGAAAAAGACCCTTCAGTGTTAAAGTGAAAACAGATCTCTGCAAAGTAATCTATATTAATAAGAAATATTGTCACATATGTGTGACTAAGGAGTTGAGCAATACCACCCCAGGATGAAAGGGGGTGCCGTCGCTAACAGTCTTCTTTTTAATGTCAATGTTAAAAACAGATCTCTGCAAAGAGATCTAAATTAATTACAAATACAAAGCCTGAAATAATTGATTGGAAATATATTCACCTCCTTCAAGTCAGTATTTAGCAGACACGGCCATTGCAGCCTTGAGTCTGTGTGCATGCGTCTCTATCTGTCAGCTTTGCTCATGTGGCCTCTGCTGTTTCTCCAATTCATCTTTCTTTCCATCCCCTGATTTGTGCTTTTAAATCACTTTTTCACAGAGTTGCTCAGAGCGTTCTTTTCATTTCATTATGTACGTTAGCCCACCATACTGTACTTTCCATGTTCAGGTGCAATTATACTACAATCAGTTGTAACCCCAGACAGGTGATGTCCAATGAGCTAATTATATGACTGTCCACACCAGTGATGATTTAGGGGTGTCATATTAAAGGGGTGAAGACTTATGTGATCAGTTATTTTGTGTTTTATATTGTGACCAGTTTGAACTTGGGGCAACCACAGGTGGAATGGCTGGGACACCAGCTGAGTGTTTCCCCGTTTATTCAATAAAGAGTTTAAAACGATAACAAAAAAATGTGCCAGCAGTAACTGCAGGCAGGACTTCTTGGATGGTTTGCTTCCACAAAGTATTAAGGAGCTCCATCTGTGCTCTAACCATTGATCCAAATGATCACCCACTCCTGGTGGAGCAACGGAATATGTAGATCCTGGCCTGGAAGGGTGACGGAGCGTCACATAAGAACCAGGGGTGTTTCGTCATTACTCTGCTGGGCATTTTTTTACACTTCTGGGAATGAAGATGAGCTTGTTAGCACCATATAATGTAACATATAAAAATATAATTTTTGGGTGGAATATTCCTTTAACAATTGGGAATACACCTGTGAGAGCAACAACAACAATTCATTTCTTGTATTGGCCGCAATCACATTAGGGATGCCTCAATGGTCTTTAACAGACCCTGTTTTTTGGATGCCCCCCAGCTTTAATGACTCACTAAGAAGACAAGAACCAATTCCTGAAAAAATTTTGGGAAGGACAATTCAGAGAGAGACCCCCTTCCAGGTAGGTTGGGCGTGTCAAAAAATAGGTTAATAACACATGGAGCCAATCACAGTAATTTAAATTTGCACACACCAATATTCATTTATGCCAAAGATAATTTAACGTTGGCAGTCAACCAAACAGCCAATGTTTGGACAGTGGAATGAAAATGGAGCTCCTGGAGAGAACGCACGTAAAGTGTCAGTGAGTATACATCTATACTTCATATAGAAGGCAGCCATTGCTGGGAATTGAACTCCATGCATTATGATTCTGTGCCACCATACTGTTCTTAAGCAAATATTCTAATAAAGCAAAACTACTTCCGCCTAGTAATGAGTCCATTTCCACTTTAATCAATCAGTCAGCTGTTCATCCATTCTTTGAAAGTGCTTTTTCCTTTGCAGAATTACAAAAAGGCAAAACCTATCACAGTATAATGAAGCCCAAGCCAGGATCCAGCAGTAGACTTGACGTTAGCCATTCCGAGTGCACATTCACACACACATCCGCTCATTTTTACTCATTTCGGAGCTGTCTGTTAACCTAATATGAATATCTCAGTGTCTTAAGCAGAAATCGGGACACTTCAAATACCACTGTTGCATACTTGAGAGCAGCTTTGAGGCACAATCAGTTTAGATATTCATATTCTAAACCTGCTGCGGTGGGTTGGCACCCTGCCTGGGATTGGTTCCAGCCTTGTGCCCTGTGTTGGCTGGGATTGGCTCCAGCAGACCCCCGTGACCCTGTGTTCGGATTCAGCGGATTGGATAATGGATGGATGGATGGATTCTAAACCTGCTTATGTCAGAGCAGAGCTGCAGGTTGTGGTTCAAAATACAGTTTAAGCTTAAAGTGAAGAGAAACTCAAATCAATCACTCAGTGTTTTATTTAGTACCTTTTAAACAGTACACTGTTGTATATTCTTCACGATCACACGTCACCTCATTCAGCATCCAACAAAGATTGTGCTTTTGAATGTCCCAGGATACTTTTACTTTAATTTGTCTTTCTTTCTCTCTTTTGCAGCCATATTTATATTAATTAGTAAGCCAACCCTCTTTCGAATAAATCAAAGTTAACAGTTTGGACTTTAGCTGTGGAAATTCACATTTTTTACAACCATGAATTAATGTATTTATTCACATTGATATAGTTTCACAATACCAACTTCTGAGTCATACTATTTTATTACTTTTTCGAGGTGACTTCAAACTCCCTGTCTGTGGTTCACAATCACCAAGTGTAAATATTACAGTCATGCGTAAGAGATTAAGTGCTGTAACATCTATTTTTAGACTAAGCATTCATAAAACCCACATTAAATATCCTCTTTCATCCTAAACCAGCAAGCCTTATAATCCTGCATATTTGCAGACTGAATGATGTTTGCAGAATTGATCAGAGTACACTGAATTTCAGCTTTCTGTTTTGATTTACTTCCTGTTTAAGTCACTGAAGAATTTACTCTTGTGTTTGAAATACCCCACACATATCGATCTGTTTTATTGGCCTGGCTGATCCTATCCTGATAGCGTCAGGTGCTAAAAAAGAACTCACTTTGGGTGTTCAGATATTGAATGTATTGTGTACTAGCCAAAGTACCCAGTATTGCTTGCCAGTATTTGTGTAATGCGTTATGGCAAAAAAGCAAATATTTATAAGGGGTTGAAATGTTGATCCTTTTATCATTAAGTGTGTCCCATCCGTCAACTACAGTACCTCTCTAATAACTATTTCTCTGCTCTTATTGGATTCAGTTATTGCAGTATCTCCTTGCTGGATTGGAATCATGAACGCTACTACTTTGTGTTTCCTAGTTTATTGTGGTTTCAAGAATAAATGTTTAGTCACACATTATTAAACCAGATGACTTGTTCAATAATTGAATCCATGGATCATGGAAAGCATCTGCAGTTGCAAAAACTGAGAAAGATTGGGGTTTAATGACATAATTGCAGATTTCCGTATCATAGGAGACAGCAACTGTGACAATATGTGATAATGTTATAAAGATGATTTAAAATTACTTCAAATCACTAAGCTATATTGACATCAAAGCCTAAAATTATAACTGCCTCATCATAAAATGGACTTGAATAAATATCTAACATCACGAAATAGCAAAGTTACTAATGCTATAATCATCCTTCTTTTTCCATCCTGTTCGGGAGAGTGATTTGGCGTATGCTTAAAAAAAATCACATTTAATTCTATTTCATCGTGTTTTATCCTCTATAACTCTTAGTAATAGCATTGGCTTTTTCAGAAATGTAAGGTTTTGCTTCGTTAGAAAATGCAGTGTCGTCAATTCATTTCAGAGTTATTGTCACGTGTACACTGACTTTGTCCAGTGACCTGATTCTCACTCTGTTGGTCAAGTGTAATAACCATCCATCCATCTATCCATCCATCCGTTTTATAAACCCGCTTACAATATAACATCACAAAATAATAGATAGTGGTAAATTAAAAAGTGGAGATTCTTTTCACATACAGTTTCACAAATTGACACTAAACTTTATTTCACAACTGCAAAACTCACTAAAAAGGGTGGAAATAAAGGAACCTTGCTCCTTAAGGGATTGTTAACACTGTTACACCCCTTTTGGACCCATATATTTCACCAAAAAGGGTCAAGATAAAAATAAAAAAGGTAAAAACTATCTTTTGGAAATTCAACATGTTTGAATACAACCTAACCCTAACCCTGCAGTTTAGATAAGATTCCCACTGACCTGGAAGTTCATTCAGTTCTACACTTGCATCTCCATTAAACACTTCAAGGTCAATCACAACCCTATAAACCAGTTTCCCTAGATGATTCCCTAGAGCCTCCCTCCAGTGAAGCCAAACCTTGCAGCTGCTGAGAATGCTTATTGGAATTACGACTCCTAGAAAACTGTATTGTGTTTGCCCTTTATGGAACTGGAAAACTGGCTTAGAATGCCACTTCATCCATCTTTGTATTATGGTAAATCCTCCCTATCTGCGGATTCCATGCCCCTGGTTGCACTTATCTCCAATTATGAATGTGTAATTCATTTAGCAACAACTGTAGTTTAGTTGCACCTGTTTGTGGCCATGCACAGCAGAAAAAAATTCAGAGATGCCTATTGTGAAATGTGTGATTGAGAAATAATAGGTCTGTGATGCCCTTAAATGTCTGGGGCTTCAACGTGTTACACTGAATGGATCATCGTGTGCCTACCCAGCGCAGAGATGTTAGTGAGCCATTGAACCCCATTTCTGATGGGGACCAGGGCTTGCAATTGTTCCCTAAGACTGAAGAATTCTCAGTAAGTGTGGGTCATAAACTCATACTTATTAATTCCCTCCCCATTGTACAGACCATCCTTTGCTATTACCAGTTGGATGGTTTAATGAGATCCACAGATCAGACTAGAAGAACCATGACTATAGAGGAAGTAAAAGTCCTAACAACTTTTCCTGTGGTGAGATCATTACAGAGTCTCGAGGGGCAAGAGCAGTGGCTGGCATCTGTCCTGCCAGTTCTTCCCCCGAGCCATCGCTCCGCCGAAACCTAACCCCCTTTTCCTCATAGGATAAATGCTTTAGTAGCCTCAATTTTTGTTTCTGCTGGCTTTTCCAGGAATGTGACTCCTGCAGATGATGAGAATTGACAGTATTTTATTCTCAGATCTGGGGAGCATTCTACTCTACATCCCACCCCTTCCTGCCAAGTTCTAGTCTGCCAATCTTGTGACATTTACAGTGTGTGTATCTGTTTATAGTGTATCTTGGGTGCAAGACAAAGCCCAACCCTGAATAGGGTGTGGGTTTATTACTTGAACCCATACTTGCTCATTCTAGGCCAATCAAACTAACCTAGATGTCTGTACCTTTGAGCTGTGAGGCAACAGCACTAACCATGAAAAACACATTTATGACTTATGCATTTAATACAGACTCAGTAAACTTATAAAAGCTTCCTTAGGTTGCCACAGCTCTGAGACTTAGAAGACCCAATATCAGATATAATGCATTTCCTTTTTATCTCCGATATAAGTGGGTTGCCATGTTCTTTAAACTACATTTGAAACAGAAAGCATATTGTTTATCTGCTGGACCGGAAAGCAGGTGAAAGGTCAGTTGGGTTTTCTGTATGAAGGTCAGTAATTGGCCAGCGAGATTCCCTAACAACTGATAAGTCTTTCAGAGTAGAAAATATTGACTTGTCTTTAAAGCACAAAGCTGCAGAGTAGCTGGTTCTGACCTTTTGGTATCCTGCAGAAGTCAATAAAAAGAAACACGGTTAAAATCTATGCTTTGACACTAAATTTGTTCAGGGAATATTTTAACCTTGAACTCTAGGCTTTTGCTACCATGACAACAGGAAATCTCGGCCTGAGAATTCAAGGATGGAAAGTGCACGAGAGCGAGGGGGAACAGAGACAAGTCCATAAATCAGTGTCCCTAATGAAAACGTGTTGTGCAGGTAGAGATTTCAGGGGATAAATGGCTTGAGACAGTCTCTTTGAAAATGAATGTCTCTTCCACTTGATTTGTTGGCACAGGGGAAGACTGCAGAAGGTCCTCTTTAGCGATTAATAGAGGTCAAGGAGCAGGAAAGAAAAATTAGGTGTGGGAGATAAAAAGAAGAGTTAGCTGTTTAATTAAAACCAAAAGAAGAGGTTCTGTTTGTGCACATGTCACTAAATACACATTTCTCTAATTCTAATTGTCATTTTTGGATTTCATAATTGCTTTAAATTTTTTATAACTGAGAAAGCAGCGAAGTTATAAGAATTTAAAACGTGAGGTTCAAAAGGGAACCTCCGAAAAAGTACACAAACAAAGCAGTTTTACATTTCACTTTGACTGATGGAATAAGTAAAAGAGAGAATGATCACAAGAAAAAGTGTATTCATCTCTTACCCCAGGCCGCCTCGAGGTCTCGGATAGCCAGAATCAAAGAATTGGAAATAGTAATACAAATAGAGATGACAAGGGTAGGGTCCAGGGTGGATTTCCCATTTAATATATTGCTCAGTCAAGTTGCAGATACTTTATATACAGTGGACCGTCACAGTCCTGGCTTTCCAATGCTAGCTTGTTAAGCAGTCACCCCAGAGGGTCCTGCTGTCATCTTCTTCTGGGTTGCATCACGTTTAAATAGTAATCTGGGGAAGAAGGGCGAGACTAATGGCTGTAGAACAGAAGTGATGTTGAAGCTTCTCATGGGTTTTTTCTTCTTGTGACTGTGTGGCACCCAATTCAGGTTCATCCAAATGTTTATCCTGAGAGCAGCTGTTGAAATGCTCCTGTAGTACGCGTGCATAACGATTAGTGAAATTTTCTTCACTGGTAACCTTGTTCACCATATTTTTTCCCAGAATGTTTTTAATGTTTTGCAAGGCCAGAGTGACATCACAGCAGCCATGTTGGATTGGGGATGTCGCACTCCAATCTGTACTACCTGCCCAATTTGTATTGCGCATGCACAGAACTTTAATACATGAGTACTGTAAGCATACTCCACCTCATACCTTATGGAACTGCCATTGATCTAGTTTGTGCATACGTGAATAATTTACAGCATATACATGCATACGTGATGTTACTTCCCTATAAGGACCCTTTGCTTGATTTGCACCCCGCATGCATTTATATCAACACAAAACTTTGCAGTATTTTCAGTTGAAGAATACATTAGACAATATATAATAAGAATATTATGAAAACTACTTTGTTTTTTCTGCTTAGATTCATTATATTAGGGTCATTCAAAAAGTTTGCACACATTTTTTTAACTGCTATTTATTAAGGATTTCAAAAACAAACCACATCACATTCTACGTAGTCACCTTCCTTTTTTCCCAGCGTTGTACCAACTTTTTAATGCCATCAGCAAAAAATATTTTTGGTTGAGCATGTAGATGCTTTTACATCATCATCACATGAAAATCTTCTTCCCCTTAAAGCTTCTTTGAGTGTCCAGAGTGCTCTGCATCCATCACACTAGTACAGCCATTTTCGAACATTTCAATCCACTCATAGACGACTCTACAAGAGAGAACTTTATCCCCATACTGAGCACACATGTGGAGATGAATTTGTTGATCCTGGCACACCTTCTGCCCACAAAAGCGTATGACAGAATGCTGTTCCTCTTTGGTGTAATTTATAAGTTGTGCAGCCATCTTCACCACAGGGTGAGAACTCTGATACTAAATTGCAAGACAAAACTAGTCACATGACACTCTCAGACACGACCAATTACTACTCCTCCTGCCTTCACCGTTTCCAACGAAAATATAAAAATGCGGAAACTTTTTGAATGTCCCTCGTGCATTGTGTCTTCACTGCTGGATTAAGCATGTCATGCTCCTTACTGTGTAGTGTAGGTCGTGTAGAGACAAGAACAGCCCTTCAAGTATATAACTCTGATCCCTTGCATCACAGACTCTGTGTGTGTTAGTCGTAGTGATAGTAGCTTGAAAGATGCAGAGAGAGATAAAGAAATCGGAGTATTGTGGACTCAGCATAATTTTTTGCTGGGGAAGCACAGTGGTTAGCTCCACTTCCTCGCAACTCCGGTCACATTTTTGGGTCCACCACATTTGCCAGATGCTTCTGTACTCCTCATGGAGACTTAATAATCCATTGCAGATCTGAGGAGTACGGACATATGAACAGTCTGAATTCACTAAAGTAAATTCTAACAAATGTGAAAGTAATTGAGCTTATAAAGACTGAGATAATTTGCATGGCATAGCTGTAAAACCTATCATTCTGCACTAATCAAGATAAAAAGAAGAGTTTATTACATCTCACACCCTATACCATGCAAGTATATGAAAGGTGCCAAAGTCTGTGGGTAGTTTATGGGAACCAGCCATTGTACTGCCACTAGCTGCAGATGTAGTACTTGGGCAATGTGATGGCCACCCTGGAGAAACCTAATGTAGGTGAAATTGCACTAAGTGTTTGCATTGATGCATCCATAATTTGATCAACAAAAGCTAAAGAACACCTAAGAAACTTCCATTTGAACAAAGGATAAAACAAACCACTTTTTAAGAAAAAAAAGGTTTTTCCAGTTTTTTACCGCTTTAATTTTGGTTTTGACCATTGTGTATGACAATGGCCATGCCTCTGTTTTACCGCAAAATGAAACAATCTGTACCACTTGGGCTGACCGCATTTGGGTTGATTACACAAGATACATGTAATAGTGGACTGCAGAGGCATCTCCAAATACAAAAGTCAGCAAAGAAGGGCACAAATATTAAAAAAATATAAAAATGAGAAAACAAAGTACAATTAAAAAGACAAAACTAAAAATAGCCTATGACCCATACGTTCTGCAAGCACAGTTAAGGACCTCTGTTTATTATGTGGGGTGGTTGGTTCCATCAAGCCCTCCTCTCTCACCTTCTACTAAGCTCCTCTCCATACTCTGACCTCTTCTTCCCACCAGTTGCGCCCTCGCCAAATGCTTACCTCTTCACATCAAGCCCTAAATATTTACTTGGCCACATGTGCGCTTAAACCCTGGGCCAAGAATCATTTCAGTATTCCCACACACTATTTTTTGGGACCTCCTTCTTCTGCTCTTTAATACCATTAATCAGTGTTTGTTGAACTTTTTTTCTCATCTCAAAATTTTGTCTTTTTTCTGTCTTTGAGACTCAGAATCGCCGCTAACCGTTATCCCTTGATCCCTCTTAGGTAATCGCTGCCAGCAGTTATCTCCAGCTCCCTTGAAGAATTGCCTCTGGCAGTCTTCCTATCAAAGGTTCTACCTTGGAGAATCACCAACACAGGCCCATAGCAGAGCAATGGTGTTTGCTTCAACTCCCCTTGGCAGCCCATTGTAAAACACTCTTCAAACTGAATGCAACCTTTTCCCATTCAGTATTATTGTGAGTGATTCTGTGTGACCTAAATTCAGACAACACGCGACCCGTAGTTTAAGAACCTGTGCCATAGATGAAACTACAGGAAGTATAGACAGATTGTCCTCACGCAGTGAGTCATTGTTATCCAAACATAATACAGCGGGACTTCTCTCTGCCTCCTGAGGGTCCTGGGGAATGTCCAGAATACTAACAGGAATTCCTGCACCTCTGCTTGGCTAAATTCAAGATATGTACAGCCCTATATTGTTCCTTTAGCTGCCCCTCTTGGCCGTATAAAGGTTCACTATACAGTATAATTTGAGTGTGTGTGTGTGTGTGTGTATATATGTATATATATATATATATGCAGACAGACAGTAATTGAAATGTAAATCGTAAGTAGATCACTCAGGTAATCAAGATGTCCTGCCATCTCATGACAGCAGTTCTTAGGTACTAAGCATAACCCTGTTAGTTCACTTTCAAACCACCATCCCCTGAAGGGAGTAAGCACTGTGGGAAGTGCTGCTTTTAAGTAGAACACTAAGTACAAACCTTAGGGCACTTTAGTATAGATTGGCTGACAGGGATTAAATTAAATATTAGCAGACCTCCCTCTGGTTCAAGTGCTGCTTGTCAAGTGAAAGTAAATATTTAAAACATGTAACATCATACGTTTTTTTTTTTCTACTTCATTTGACATAGCCAACTGAGATTCATTTCAAGCTAACAATATATTGATTCTGTTTTGTGCAGTTAAGAGGCTTCAACATATGGTAAGATGGGTTAGCCTTGGCAAAAAGCAACCTCCCCAAAAAAATCACAATTTGATATTCTTTACACTTTAAACATTTTGCTCCATCCCCATTCAACAAACTCTAAATTAAAAGGCAAGTGTGAATGGTTTGTAGGTGTGTTTCTATTATTAAAGCATGCTGACGTTGGTCCACTGAATTCATTTTAGGCGTGTTGTCCTTTGTTTTAAATATATTTGATTTAGCTGCACGTCCTTTGTTGCTTCATTCATGTTACTGCCTTTGAAATGATTAAGCTATAAACATTTAGAGACATTAAGCACTGAATTGGATATCTTTATTGACTGAATATAAAAGTACACTAATAGATAAAACTAAAAACAATGTGTGATGTGTTAAAAAAAACAACCAACACTCAAATCAATTGAATAAAAGCAGCTACTGGTGTCAAATTAACAAATGCAAAGAATCTGTCTGGATAACTAAGTGTGTGAGGACAAGAAGGTGATGATAAAGTAAGGAGCTTGAAATTAATCAAAAAAATAAAGATAACGGAAAAGAGATAATAAGAAAGACTAAACGTATACAAACAAGTCAGAGATAATGAGAAACGAGTCACAACAGGAGGAGGAATGAGACAAACATGCTTCTTCCATATAATATGTTTCATGCATGCCAGTTTGATGACTGCTGCCCAATGAAGGGTTGAGAGGAAGAAGTTCGGAGTGAAGCAGAGTAATTATATTAATATTAATATCACACCTTTAGAGACTTGTGCATTTTCCTTGTGTTTCTTTGCACATTGACATTAATGCATATAGATTTAAGCATTTTCATACACTGTTTATCACACATTTTCCAGTTATTTTGTGTTTAAATAATAATCTCCGGAGGAAAAAGAAAATCACTAAAGTCATTTTCTGTCCCATGTAGATGTTTTTGTTGAACCCTGTGACAAATGTTGTTTTGGTGCTTTGCTACCCACTTTGCCAGTAAAGTAGCAATCATGGCAGTGGCAATCCTAAAGATGCATCAGAGACAGAGATGATATTGGATATGCGCATTAGTAGAAAATCTGCACATAAATATCACAACACCTGGTCACATAAACAGATTATTCCCTTTTGATTTATAGGAGCCCACTCGCATTTTCATTCATGACAGAAGATCTGTAGTCTCAGGAAATAGGCCAGTACTTTCTTTCAAAACATCAAAACAGCCAGTGCATACTGTGTCACAAAGCAAAAAAGTTAAAATTTATTTCATATGCAATTTCGTAATAGCAAAATGCAAAGCTCTCTAAAAATGTGCTTCAGGGCAGAAAGCAAGGAATATTTATCTCTAAGGGTTTGTCAACAATCCCCTCTCTTGGACCCATAAATTTCTCAAAGAAGGTGAAATAAAGGGTGGAGAGTGTCTAGTTTTGTGGAGTGTTAATCTTCTTCTTCTTCAGCCACAGCGGATCATCTTCTTCCATATCTTCCTGTCCTCTGCATCTTCTTCTGTTACACCCATCACCTGCATGTCCTCTCTCACCACATCCATCATACTGCCAACATTCAAAGTTCCTACCCTCAGTTCCACTCTCTTTACCTTCCTCCTCTCCTCCTGCCTCCGGACACATCTCCCCCCTCTTCTTCTCCTTCGTCTTCTTCGGCCAACAGTAGCCCAATTTCCGCCAGCACCCTGTTGGCTAACAGTACTGGTGGCGGTTGTTGTTAACCCGGGGCTCGACTGATCCGGTATGAAAATTTGTATTGTTGTCCGCATATTGATTTGGCAAAGTTTTACACCAGATGCCCTTCCTGACATAACCCTCCCCATTTATCCGGGCTTGGGACCAACACAAAGAAACAGTAGGAGTTAAATATGTATGGGGTGACAGGGAGACATATAGCATGTGGTAGACTGATTATCTATGATGGGGCTAAAATTGAGCTTTCCAAATGCAGTCTCACTAATCCAATTGTGCATGCACTAGAAAAATGCTTTTCTATTCTGTTGCATTTGCAGAAAATGGTAACGGATAAGAAGATATAGCAGAAAAATGTTTTTATTAGGGTTGCTTATTAATTATCATTATGGGGTATGATTAACATTTTAAACATTTCTGCAATTACAATTTTTTAATACAGCACCTAAATGCCTTACTTAAATCAAGATCATTTGACTACATTTCACTCCTAGAGAGTGGGAGAAACCGTGTCCGGTACAAAAGTTTCTCAAGCCCTGATGCTACACAACAGATTTCTACCTTTACTCTGGGCGATTATGTCCTCTTTAACCTCATTACGGTTATCTCTGAGATCATTTGTCTACCGCTAGTCACATACACACTGCCTTTACCAAGTTTACTTGTCTCCTATGAAAAGCGGTCGTTGACTCGGTAGCAGGGACAGAAGGATGGAATATGAGCTGTTGAAACGTGAAACATTTGATGAGGAGAGTGAATTGTCATATTAAAGGCATTTCTTCAGAAGTGGCCAGTCACTGCATAATACAGCAGATTTCAGTTTTAGTGAGAGTTAAGAATACAAAGGTGACGACTTTGATCAAACAGTAAACTCTGATGCCTCTTCTGAATGTGCATGGTGTAACAAGAGCTTCAGGCAAGTTTCATAGATCTCCAACGCACGAAAGAGAGTTATCAGATATTGTGAAATTAATTAGGTGCCAGAATAATATATTTTTTTTAATTTTTCATCAAATATCTTGTGAAGCTTTTGCTGTGAATTCAATTTTATATTTCCCAATGTTTTGAAAGAATATCTTTCATGGCAAGATTTTAAGCTTGCTGAAAAAACAGATAATGGGTGCATTTTCATACATTAACATTGATTTCAATGGAACCCTTTCCATGTGTGTATTCACTACATCCATCATTTACCGGATGTGGAAATAATGCAGTCAAACACAGAAGTGTAAGCATGATATTTTTGGAAATTGAAATCAATTTGAGTTAATTTCAGAGAAGATTGCAACCTGAAAAGTCATAATTATAGTCTAAATCAGTTGAGGATTAATTCTTATAAATGATCTTTTGCATTGCAATGAAAAACTAATACTGTAGTTCAAAACAGATTAAACAGCACACTGAATGTAGACACGTGGTGCACAATGCAATAAAGATAACAGCGGAGGACATCAAAGGGCAAAGATGTGAAAGAGTCAGAAAATTAATTCTGACAATTTAAATTGCAGGATGTTGCTTTCACTATGTAATAAAAAAGAATACCCTGAAACTGTTTCAACTGAATAAAAAGTGGTCAGACATACCAAAATAGCCTATGGAACTAACCCATGAATTTAAATGATTTATGAGAAACGATCTGAGTTGTAAAGCATACGTTAAATCGGGAAACATGACCATGATGCTCATATTCTCCAAAAAAATAAAAATAAAAAATGGGGCCCTTGACTCATTTGGATTATCAGTCGGTCAGTCATTCTCAAACCCACTTAGTCCTAGGCCAGGCTGTGGGAGCCTTAACCTAACAGGGCAGTCACAGTTATTCAGTTTAGTTCAATTGTATGCTGAGTAATATTGGAGAGACCTTGAAAGAATAACATCAGTATTGCCATGACAGAATAAATGAAGAAATCACTATACCTGATAGTAGAGGTCAAGGGAAGAAAGATGATCGAGTGAAGTACCAAGTAAGCTTCTTGAAAGATCATTTAAAGCAATTTAGAGATCTCAGAGCCCAAGAGTAGATTAATATATTTGTGGGTCCTGAAGACATCACAGCTAGTTTGTTGTCACATCAACTGCTACCATATACTGTATCTCCAAGGCCTTTGGTTAAAATACTGGGACTGGTTAATTTAAATTTAAGTGGAATATGCATGTTGAGCCTATTTAATCTAAGCAGTACTTCTCCCTCTACAATTTCCAATTCACTCAGTAACTCCATAGTAGTCCATGTTACTGCTGGGAGGATATCCACTTCTTCACATGTGAATATCTCAGAAAAATACAGGTTTAGGGCATTTGCTACTCTGCTGTTTGTGTATTTTAATTCTCCTTTCCTTTTCTTGGTATACTTTACCTCCTCCATAAATGTTCTTTTACTACTAAACATTTGATATTTCCCAGATGAGAGGTTGGGTATCAAACTAAAAGAAGTGGAAGTGCAGTCTTGGGTGTAGATGAGTGGAGAATTGACTAAAACATGGGAAATGGAGGGTTATGGTGTAAAGAACCTTATCTGATTTGGTGCCCCTGAGGGGTCAGTTCTGGGGCCGCTGTTGTTTTTAATATATATACATGATGTGGACAGGAGTATAAACAACAAGTTGGTTAAGTGTGCAGATGATACCAAACTAGGTGGATTGGCAGATAATCTAAAACCTGTTGAATCATTACAAAGGAATTTGAGAGCATACTGTTTTGGGCAGATTTGTGACAGATAACATTTAATGTACTGTAAATCAATGTAAAGTATTGCACAAAGGAAGTAAAAATGTTAGATTTTAATACTCAACGGAAGGTTTGAAAATTCAAAGTATTGTTTACTAGCAGACCACGTGCGCTTCGCTGCAGTCGCTGTAGTTGGAATAATTATGTATCTACATGCGACTTATAGAGCTTCTTTATATACAACATTTTTGGTTTGTCCTCCTGGAGCCAAAATATATACATTTTCTCTATGACTAATTCGTGAACATGCTACATAAAAAATAGAAACGGGAAAAACGGCAACACCGCTTTAAACACTAAGAATCACTAAGTAGAAACACTAAAGGAAAAAACACTATTCAGTAAGTACTGTGTCTAGTAAACAGTAAATCAGTAAAGGAGAGAGGACTAAACACTAAGGAAAAAGAACGGCAAGACCGCGTCAGCTGCGGTGCTCAGCTCGGAGCGAAATGAAGTGAATGAAATGAGGTGAATGGGAGGGGAGATGATCACGTGACTCCCCCACCCGCCTTTACTCTCCATCCCTCCACAAACACAGTCTCTCGGATCCCAACTCTCTTTTATATGTATAGATGAGAGGATCTTAGATGTTGTAGTGGAGTCTTTACTGTCAACTTCGAGACAGTGTTCAGAAGCCATTAAGAAGGCTAAAAGAATGTCAGGTTATAAAGCGCCCTGATGTGTGGAGTACAAGTCACAGGAGATTCTGCTCAAGCTTTATAACGCACTGGTGAGGACTCATCTGGAGTACTGGGTGCAGTTTTGGTCTCCAGGTTATAAAAAAAAACATGGAAGCACTAGAAAACATACAGAGAAGAGCAACTAGGATGATTCAGGATGAGTTATGAGGAAAGAATAAAAGAGGGGAGCCTTTTCAGCTTAAGCAAAAGAAGATTAAGAGGAGACACAAGTGAAGTGTTTAAAATTATGAAGGGAATTAGTCCAGTGGATCAAGACTGTTATTTTAAAAACAAGTTCAATAAGTACACAAAGGTACAGTTGGAAGCTTGTTAAGGGTAAATTTTGCACAAACATTACAATGATTTTCATCATTCAGAGGACCATAGACACATGGAATAAGTTATTAAGTAGTGTGGTAGACGGTAGGACTTAAGGGACACAACTTGATATCATGTTGGAGGAAGTAAGTGGATAGAATTGGCAAGCTTTGTTGGACTGAGTGGCCGTTCTTGTCATTTCTAATATTATCTGGCCATAGTTCAACAATTAATTAAATGACAAATATTGCTGGACTCAGTTTATGTTAATCCATTTCAAACTGGTTTGTTTTCCTGTCTGCTATGTGTATTTATTGTATGATTAGTCATTTGTAAAGTTTGTAATTGCATTGGCCAATGAACTTGTTCTTAGCACTCTATGCCTGCACTCAGTGAAGAGCACCATACAAAAATCAACCAAACTGAAAAAATGAATGAATGGATGGATGAACAAATATTTAATTCATTAAATTATTCATTAAATACTTGCCATGCTCAGTAGTTAGAAAACATCTACTGTTTAGTCAAAGCACCAGTAGTGATTTCTACTTTTAAGAACAATCAGTAAGTATAAATAGCATTAAATTTACAGATTCCTAATCTGTAACCATGGACCTATTACTTTGATGATCACTTTTTTCAGTCAGTTATTCCAGTCCAGTGCCAGTCCATCACAGGCCCCAGTCTCACACACACACACACACACTGAAGCCAGTTTGGAGCTGCCACTCAACCTAAGCTGCATGTCTTTTGCAATTTTGCAATATGGGAAAATTAATTATTTATTTGTACTGGAAGCTTTTGATGTGCTTTTTAGTACAACTAAATTATGATGTTTCCCCAATCTTTGGCATTTAAGGGTTGATTCCGAAACTAACAATGTGTGTGATTCATATGCTTTTCTTAGACCAAAACATGAAGTCACAGGCTGTTTGTTTACACTTTACCTAACCCTTAGGAATAGCAAGAACGTGACACAAAATCCCCATTGATGATGACGCCACTCCTGTTTAACAACCCTCTTGTCACCTGAGATTTTTCATGTAAGGCAGGCAGGCGTTTCAAGCTAAAGTAGTTAAAGTCACTAATCACGGTGCCAGAGAGTCGTGATGTGTTGCATATTGATTAGCACATTCACCTGTGGTTCTACATTCGAAACTCTGCAGAGGCTTTCTCCTTTCCTTAGGCTATATAGTTTGTCCCACCTTTGTGAATTATATATCGTCCTCAGGCTGTGCAGAATTCTTTCTGCTTTGCGTTATACGTAGGCTGGATTTTCAACACAATGTCTACCTGCTCGTCGCTGCCTTCACTGAGGATGTGGTACTGGTATGATGACACATTCTTGGAGTGAGGAGTATCTGCAACATACACAGCCTGTAAATAGCTTTTGTCCCCTTGGAAGATTCCACATTTTATTGTAAAACATCACAATGGAGTTCATTTGGCATTTTTGACACTGATTTAATGTCAAAGTGAAAACAGATCTCTGCATTAATTGGTGGTCTACATTAATTACAAATATAAAACACAAAATAATTAATCGAGTAAGTAATCACCCTCCCCTTAGTATAACACACCTAAATCATCACTGGAGAGCAGCCCATTGGTTTTAGACGTCATAGAATTAGTCAAATGGAGGTCAGTTGAAGGTAGTTGAATGCTTTCAATTGATTGTTTTAAAAATACACCCGTATCTGTATCTCAGTTTAAAAGATATTTCTTCTGATTATTTATCAGTTAATCATATATTATACAATACCTTAGAAACTGAACAGTTATTTTTTAAGGAAGTTAAATACTTACTACAATGAGTGACGTGTCTTTAGGTTTATTTCTTATGTAGTTAATATTTTGTAAACCTTTGACCTTGTCACAGTGCTCTGAATTGATCTGATGTCACAAGGCACGCACAATAATAGCACATGTATGCATTACAAACAAATAGAGACAAAGATAAAAGTAACTAAAGAAATTAAGCATAGTTTCAATTACTGTTAAATATATGTTGTGACATCCAGGGGGCATAGCAGCACCCCAAACTCTTGGCACAACAGCAGTCTCAGGTTCAAATGCAGTCATTTTTATTCTTTCCTGTACCTTTACATGCCCTTCTAGAATCTTCCTGCACAGTACACCACAACAGTACAAATAAGGATCTTCCTCCTTCTCCGAGCAAGTGCTGTCCTCTGCCTCCCACCTCTGACTCCTTTCATCTAGGGCCCAGGAGTCTGTTGGAAGCATTTCTGGGTCATGCGGAAGTCCTACAAAGTAAGGTTCACAAATTCTTGCAGCACCTCCTGGTGGCACCCATGGAACACAACAGGGCCACCCTGCTGGACTACAGATCCCAACATGCTCTGCAGGTGTCTGTACGGGTGCTGTAGACCAGAGATGCTGCCATCTTGTGTCTCAGATGGTTCATATATTTTATCTCTCCCTGGCTTCCCCACTCGGGCAAGTCTCCTTGACTGTGCTCTTCCGGGATGTCAGCATCTCTGCTGCGTCGTTGGCACCTTCTACCCATCTCTTGGTTGAGGAAGGGAGTAAATAATAAATGGTAAAAGTCCAACACTATGGTTAGATGAACATGAGGGGAGGAAAACCAAAAAAAAATCAATTGGCCAGTATGAGGCTTTCAAGGTCAAAAGCCCAAACAGTCCTCATGGGGAATTATACAGAATATAAATGTCTTGCTGATTCTTCTGGTCTAAGTACCCTGGAGACCGAAAGGGTGATGTTACTGGCTGGTTGGTAGAATTTTTCCAGGTCAGGGCCCTTACAGCTGTAAAGGAAGACGAAAACAGAAAGATCATGTTGCTACTTTAATGTCTTCTCCCAGTGTTCTCTCCGAATCGGCCCCTGTAGCACATGTGACACAAAAACACATTTGACATTGTGTAAAGCAACAGGAACAGTCACACTTCTTTTGTATCTGAAATCTCCAAATTGAATGCTCCAACCCACCATAACACACATTCCATTTTGTTGTGTCTATTTATGATGTTCTGTATGTGTCCCTGGGTTGTCCTACAGACAACTACTTTAATTACAAAGCTACTTTATACACAGTAGCCAGAGCATTTGTATCCCTGGAATAAAGAGTGTGTCGATGACAGGCTAACGGAGGTAAACCTCTTTTGGAAAGAAAGCTTCATGAAGATTTAATCTAGATGTTCAGAATTCTCCAACACATTGATAAAACTGATCTGTCAGAATTCTTTCAGGTAAACTATGAACCATTTTACATACACCGTTAATGAAGCACTTCTTCGCACAAAATATTGTGGGAACGTGGAACAAACTACCACGTCAGATATGTAAAGTGGAAATCTTGAGCTTTTTTAAAGCATACCATTAGGATGACGTATTTGGTCAGCTTAGCTAAATAAATGAACTTAATGAACCAAATTGTCACCTCTCAGTTGTCAAATTCCTCTTGTTCTAATCTATTAAAACAAATTTCATTGTAACAGATATGTAATAGAATAGCATCTAATGTCCCTTTTTACTTCTCTTCACAGAACCCAGTTCTCCTTTGAAGAAGAGATTCAAAAGGAAAGAAATTGAGGAGATTCAGTCTGAGGTTCGCAAGATGTGCACGTTCTCCAAAATCCTTTCCACCAAGAAGAATCTGGACCATGTGAACAAAATATTAAAAGCCAAAAGGCTCCAACGGCAAGCAAAAACAGGCAACAATATTGTAAAGAAAAGAAGAGGAAGACCTAGAAAACAACCTCTCCTCTCTGACGAAGAGCCAACGGCTCAGATGCCCGTGCTTGAGAGGTGTGTTGACCTGCCTGGTAAAAAGAATTCTCGTGCCTGTTTGCCCCCTGAGCCCCTGGATTTTTCCAACCAAGACCCCATCATGGACGCAATTGAGGCTGTCGTACACATGGCTAGGGAGCAGCCCAAGGCACCAACGATGAGAGGGGGCAAAAGGCAGAACAAAGAGCAAGAGGAAGCGAGATCAAAAAGACCACGCAAATGTCGTGGCAACGAGAAAGAAGACATCTCTAATACTGTGAGAAAGTATGGCAGCTCTGGCCTCTCTTCGGCTAGCTATCCAACGATGCACTCTGCCCATTGAGTCCTCTTTGCACTTTAGGGTAATTTTGTTGACACATGGGCATTGTCACTTGACACCATTACAAAAAATTCAATAAGATACAATATGTCTTGGAAGAAAAAAAGTGGGAAAAATATTACACAGAGAAGTCGTTTCAGTTTTTGGCTAACTGAAAACCAGCCATGTTGGCGCTTCAAACATTCTACTGTGCTACTGCCGTGCTTGATAACCTTCCCCCAATCCAACCCCACCCCCATGGCTATGCCATAAGTAACCAGCAAGTATCTGAATACCGATCATTTGCTTACACTGCATAGCTTCAGTGACATTGCCTTGGATTTCTCTGTCTGTGACAGAGCAGTGCATTAAGAGGAATGGCAGCCTGGAAACAAAGCCTTTATCCGACAAAGAACTGTGGCCTGACTGCGTTGTGCAGCGGCTGTGTGTGGTATAAAGGAATAGTGGAATGTTGGCATAATTGGGGAATGCTTGTATAAATCTATCCAGGCTGTCACCACATCTTCATGCACAACAAATCAGACTGTAAATATGAGCATTTCTTCATGCGGTACATGCCTTTTTTTTGTACAATGTGTTTCAGAAAGTATTTTTAACTTAACAGCTTAAAAAAGCAAACAACTGAAGAACGGTTGTACCCTAAAATAAAGTAATTACATAAGTTGGGTATTATTTTTAACCAAAAATAGAGCTGGGTGTGACTTAAGACAAATGCATGTTTAGCAGAAAAAAAATGGATCCCGATTTTATTTGTTCATGAGAAGTGGGTTCGCCACACTGTTGGATACAACAGGGTGCACTGGTTAGTTAGCTGCGTTTCAGTTTACTTTTGAAGTTTATCTCTCCTTCACAGAAACATTTTCATACTTCCAGACACCCACATTTTATAAAATTGAATTATAGTTAAAGGCATTAAATTTGTGACATAAATTAAATTTTTTTTTGTGCCTCTTGTTCAAAAATCTAATAAGTAAAGATAAAAGTTGTAATAAACTTGCCTTAACGCGGTAAAGTGTTACAGTTTTTCGAAAATCTAGTAAAGATGTGTTGTTTAAATTTTTGATTTAGCATTGTCAAAACGTACCTTACTTTTTCGAATTATAACGTTAGTTTTTGTACAAATCATTTTTGGTAGTTTTTTTAATTAAAAAAATCTAAGATTAAAAATCATATATAATATTTGTAATGACCTTTTCATTTTAGATCAAAAAAACTTTTTTCAATGTCTGTAAAACGCACGTATTGGTCTTAT
This sequence comes from Polypterus bichir lapradei, assembly GCA_026402145.1. Lineage (NCBI taxonomy): Eukaryota > Metazoa > Chordata > Cladistia > Polypteriformes > Polypteridae > Polypterus > Polypterus bichir. The sequence continues at coordinate 25,905,193 of JANRMT010062835.1, read as the reverse complement.
TTGTCTGTCGTACATTGTTGAAAGATCATTAGACTGATCTCAAAGGTAAAATTTAGTCAAACCTTAAAATAAAAATTATGCCAAACAACACCGTTTAAGAAAATACAACGTGGAACATCTGGCCATACGCTTCTTAATTTTGTCAGTTCAACAAAATGAGACACAAAATGTTCCTGCAAGTGAAATGTCTAACGGAGTGAATGTGAACAACTTTATATTTGCCAAGAATATTTCCTATGAGCCAAACATTCACTCTGCGGTTGGCAGTTTGTTTTGAGCATGGACACTCCTTGCGTACCAAATTTCCTCTTTTTGTCCTGAAATGTTCTAAAAAGCAATAATCTTGTGTAAAAAGGGACAAAAGCATCTAAGCTAAAGGAGTATGTTTTAGTTTGTTAAAGTTAGCAAAGCCAAAGTAATATTAATGTGTGAAATGAAGACAAGTGCTTTATAACAGTAGTCCTCTTTTTATAGGGTGGGATTTAAAAAATATGTATATGTATATATGTATATGTATATATATATATATGTATATATGTATATATAAAATAAATGTATGTACACACATCTATGTATGCATATATATGTGTGTGTGTGTGTATGTATATATTTTGTATCTATTGCTGGATTAAGAAAATAAATGAAGACGTACTTTGAGATCAGCATATGCACTGGATAGTAAATTTTCACTGGAGCATTTTTATCTAAAAATTGATGAAATATGCATTAGGTCAGGTGCCACAGCTTTTTCCGAGGAGTTATGAATTCAAGCCTTAACAATTGACATGCAAGGAGTGCCTTATATTTATTTTCTAAGGCATCAAATTCCATAACAAATATGCGCTTGATAGAGCGAAGCAGAGCATAATGCTTTAAAAAAAAAGTTAACTTAGAAAATGAAAAAAAAAACTACAAATTTATGGATTTTGTTGCCCCAGAATTCCAAGAGTGTGTGATAAACAGAACTCTGCTTTGCGTTACCCAATACAAAAATATCGCATACCGTCAGAGTCAAAACAAGCATTCAGTTAATCGCGCTCTTCCTTCACTGTAGTTTTCACTGTGGCGTTCTCACTTCTAGGTTTGCTATGCATCAGGTATGCCAGCCACGGCTGGTAGATAATAGGAGACGGAAATACTCTGAAGTGATTGAGCAATCAGAAAAATTCAGCTATCTGTTTTGGGTCCACCCTTCCACAAAGATTAATAAGTGGTCTTATTTAATTTTTGAAGAAAAAAATAATAATAATAATAAAGGTAATAATAATCTGCAAGATGTGCAAAAAGAGACTATCATTGCAACTATTACTGCAAATCGATCAGTAGATCGCGTTTGCAGTGGAGCCTTAATTTGAAATTTAATTATTGAAGTAAAAGTGAACTGTAAATACTGTAATTAAACTGGGTTTTGACTGCATGTATGACAACTGTGTATTGAAAACTTGGGTTTCCTTTGCAGTTCCTGACAAAAAAAAAATTATGGCTTATTTGGGTTATGTTAACAATTGTTGACCTTAAAATACATGTCTACTAAAGCAAGAAATATTGGCGAGCACCTCTGTGTTTTAATATTTTCTAATACATATATAGTCATAGTTTTTACATTTTTTTGAATGGTGCCTAATACAAAAGGAAAGCACAGTTATTAGTTTGGGGGAAGCACACACAATTATGCATCTTTACATTTTGTGTTGATGTCCATAATTATATGCAGAGTGTAATGGAATAGGGACACACTGTTGAATACAACAAGCTATGTCGGTCTATCGATATCCCAGTTGTTTTGTTTGTATGCTGTGGCGAACATTGTATATAACAATGAACCACACAAAGGACCACCTATACATTATTAAGAGGTCCGCTTATTGGTAATTCTAAACTGGAGCAATTAGTTCTCCCTTTACCTTCCAGTATAGCTACAGACTCCATTCTTATAAAATGAGGCCAAACTCACACCCATCCCTCATATATGTGTGGATCTCAGCCCATATGTTGTTCATGTGGAGCTTGTACCTTCTCCATGTGACACCGTGGAGGTTTTCCATGGTCATGCTAGATTAATTGGAGATGCTAAACTGGACTTGGTGTGAATAGTGACCTAGCTACTGTCCATGAGGGATACCATGGTTAATGAGATTAAATTAGATTTAGGTATCAGTTTCGACACATCTCCTGCTGATGTGATGCTGGCATATTCTCCCTGTGGCACCATGGAGGTTTTTCTCTGTCATGAAAGGTTAACTGTAGATGCTAAACTGGACTAGGTGTGGATCTTGACCCAGGTACTGTCCATGTGGACAATGTGGTTAATCCGAGGGGCTAAATTGGATTTGCGTATCAATCTCAGCCTAGCTACTGCCCATGTGGAGCTGGTACTTTCTGTCCATGAGGGATACCATGGTTAATGAGATTAAATTAGATTTAGGTATCAATCTTGACACATCTCCTGCCGATGTGATGCTGGCATATTCTCCCTGTGACACCATGGAGGTTTTAATTTGTCATGCTAGGTTAATTAGAGACGTTAAACTGGACTAGGTGTGGATCTCAACCTAGGTATTGTCCACGTGGACACAATGGCTAATCAGTTAGGCTAAATTGGATTTGGGTATTGATCTCGGCCCAGCTGGTGCCTTCTCCCTTTAGCATGAAGGATTTTTTCTAGTTCGAACAAGGGTGGTCTCCAACTCTGTTACCGGATGGCCACAGTGGTGACTGGTTTTCATTCCATTTCTTAGTTAGTATCTAACTACTGCTGCCAACAAACGTACTTTACCAACCTTGACTTTTTTAAGATTTTGAAGCCTAATTTGCTTATTTTTTCCTTTACCCAGGTGCCTTTAGTAAAGAGATTCTCCAGGTCAAAAACGTTTGGATGATGGTCTCAGAAAAAGTGAATAAGTAATATTATAAATATGTGTTGTGATGGAGTGAGCACACTACCAGTCTTTAACTTGGAGATCTCTAACTTAGTTCCTGGGTAGGTTGCGATGGCTTCAGGTTTTCCCTGCAACCCATTTTACAATTTGAGGCCAGCTTGTTCCGTTAATTCTCCATTCTACTTTATTTAAAGGTATGGCTTGACAGTGTAAAGTCTGTTCCATTAGCAGCAGTAATTGAATGCTAGTTTGGAAAGGGGCCATTTCAAATGAGATTGTGATCCCCCCTGAGTTAGACTGAGAGTAGGTGCATGTCAGTGTCTTTTGTGATGCCATCCAACATTGGTTCCTGATTTGTATCTGATGATGTGTGGGTAGGCCCTGACTCCACAACTTTGAGGTTAGGAGGATGGTTGTGATTTCTCGTGAGTTATAAAGACCAGGGACTTCAGCTTCAAATAGGGTAAAAAATTCCTAAAATCATTAAATCATTTCAAATTGATGAGAAAAACAAAATCTAAAATGTAATATTCAAGGGTTTCTTTTTATTTCAAATACATACCGCGCAGCTTTCCCCATTATTGATCTGCATTATGTGAAAATTATCCTGCGTGGTGGTCCTCATATGATTTGGAAAATCCTTATTCTAGCAAAGGTACCGTCATGCTCATCAAAGACTTAATTATCGTCTGTAGCGGACATCTTGATTATGTATTGGCGTACAACTGAATTCAGTGAGATTTTAATTAACTTACATTCAAGTTGCATGTGATGGAGTCACACTGTGGTGTTTCTACCCATCAAATCATTTACTGGTATAGCTGGCTAATAAAATATTTCAAGTAAATGAAAAAGAAAGCAATATAAAGTATTGTTACATTTTCTCTTCATATCTTCGCCCGGGCCAATGACCAAAAACACTCATAGTTTGTCGTTTTCACTTTCCAGCCAAATATTTTGTGTTATCCTTAAAAAAAAAAAATCCATGGAAGAAAACAACACTTTAGAATTTACAGAGGTGTTCAGCTCGCCCGTGTTTTTTATTTTTATTTTTTTTGTGTGTGTGTTTTCCATTTACAAATGTTGCCACTTTTTATTAATATTGGGAGTGATGCCCACCTGCGAAACACTAAAATCCCAAAGGAAAAAAAACAAAACAAAACATGTCAGTTCTGCCACCCTTGTTAACACAGGTTGCTGAAAAATAATTTAAAGGAAAAAAAAGTGTTCTAAAGTTTATAAGAAAAAAGAAAATGTTTCAGTAAAAGAATTACAAAATGAAGTATTGATTTAAAAATAATGTAACATTGTACATTACAGGAGCGCAGATGGTGCTCTGAACAGTGCTGGCATATTTTAGTTTGTATACATAGTGTTTTTTAACCTCTTTTTAATAGAGTGACATTTTTTTTTCTTTTTTTTTTTTCTTTTTTTTCTGCATGTTCAAATTGATTGTATGTATACATATTTTAGACAAGGGGAAAAGTTATTTGTATTTTAATTAAATACAGAGGAAAAACTTGTACATTGTTTGATATGTTTTTTTTTTGTATTGGATTTTTAATTCATGAAGCATTTTTGTACATTATATGAATATTAAAACTGCAAATATTTGGCATATATATGTAAGTATATATTACGTACACATACATATATATGCTGGCATGCTTTTGGTCATGTTTGTTCATGATCTAGTTGTTTGTTTTTATTTCCTTCTTTTTCTGAAAGAGAAGCTCATCTTATGGCTGCCGTTTCTTGGTTAGCAGTATAGAGCACTTAAAATAAATAAAAAAAAAAAGTCAACCTTGTTCATATGTTATTCATTGTGTGGAAATAATAAATGAGTTTATTGAAAGTCTGAAAAGAGACAATCAAATGCTGTTTTATTTCTTTTTCTTCTTCATGTTTCTGCTGTTTTGTGGTCGTCGGATTACCGCCTAGAGTTTCTAGACAGTAAGGCGATGCAGCAGTTAGAGCTGTCGCCTCGCAGCTCTGAAGCTGTGTGTCTGGGGAGCATTGGGTACAAATGTGAACCACACAAAAGACCACCTACACGTCATTAAGAAGTCCACAAATTGTTAATTCTATTCTGAAGAAATCAGTTCTCCCTTTACACTCAAGCAGACACTGTTCCTATAAAATGAGGCAAAACTCACAACCATCCCCACATAACAGTGCCCCGTATATACTCTGCACACGTGAATCTCAGCCCAGCTACTGTCCATGTGGACACCATGGTTAACCAGAGAGGCTAAACTGGGAAAAATGAGTATCTGACTTGGCCCATCTACTGTCCACATGGAAGTGTAATCTTCTCCCTGTGATACCTTGGAGATTTCCCTTTTACCCAGCTACTGTAAATTTGGATACCATGGTTAATGAGGATAAATTGGATTTGGGTATCAATCTCAGCCCAGCTACTGCCCATGTGGAGCTGGTAATTTCTCGTTGTGACACCATAAAGGCTTTCCCCTTTCACGCTAGGTTAATTGGAGATGCTAAACTCAACTGGATGTGCGTCTCGGCCCAGCTACTATCCAAGTGGACACCATGGTTAATCAGAGAGGCTAAATTAGATTTAGTGGAAATGAAGGAGAAGCGTATTTAGGACTGAAGCCAGGATGCACTTCTTTACACAAACAGTTGTGGGCCTCTTTTAACAAACTACTAAGGACAAGGTGTAGAAGCAAAAACCTTGACAACCTTTAAGAAGAATCTGGATGAGATACTGGGACTGCTTAGCTATTAGCTAAATCATTTTTCGTGATGGACTGAGTAGTCTCCACTTGTTTGTCAAATTGTTTGTGTTTGTATGATCAAACACAGTGGTTAGCACTGCTGCCTCTCCGATCCAGCAGTCTGGGGTTGAATCCCGTGCCCTGGCCATTGTCAATTTGGAGTTTGCAGATTGTTCCCATGTTAATGTAAATTTTCCTCTGGGTACTCCAGTTTTCATCCCTTATACCCAAAGACAAGAACATGGGGACAGGCCATCACCCAGCACAAATCGTCAAACCTCTATTCACTAATCTCTTGTAAAATTTCAGCCAATTGAGTTTTGAAGGACGCTAAAGTAATTACTTCAGGAATTAATCAACCACTTCATCAGTTTTCAACCATCACCCAGGTTTTTACACATTTACCAGATCTCTACCGTTCCCTGATAACAGTCTCTCTCTCTATCAACTTTCCAGGACTTAAATCAATTGTCCTTTACAAGCCCAATTACTTATCTACATCATCTTCCCTCAGGGTCCACCACCTGTCCAGTTAGGAGGCACTTTCATCAAAAGAGGACCCTGGAGTCATGTGATTGTCCATGGTATCCTATGGCTAGAGCTTGTGGTCTGTCTCTTAAATCTAAACAGATCCCCCTTTTCTCTGTTAAATGAAATCAAATGTTATCCTACTTATCGAAAGTACACACATAACTGCTCAACTCGTGATGTCTTCGGAGGGCAGGAGATCTCTTTTCGCTGCTTTTAATTCACCCAAGGAACCTCAGCATGCAGCCTTTAATGGTGGCGATGGTGATGGCAGGGAGTTCTATTGGGATTCCATGAGGAGCCTGCAGCACACAGCTACTTTCCCTAATTTTAATGATCACAGTTCAAATAGTAGGTATCTTCTTAATTATTATGCTCAACTCTTTTCCACCTCCTCTGGCCTCACACCTTTCTTTATGAAAATTCTTTCTAGGTAACCTTGCAATACCTTTCCAACTATAATGTCTCTTCTTTAGAGATTCCCATCTCCTTACCTGAACTTAGTCCTCTGAATGCTGGAAAGGCTTCTGATTTTGCTGGCTTCCCTCTCCGGAATTGTTTTCCACTTTTTATAATGAGTTATCCACCTTACTCTTTGACATACTAAAGCAGACCGTTTCTCTTGGAAATGATGAGGTGTGTATAAAAAATAACCGGACTGATGTCATATTTTCACATTTACACAATTTACTTTTCCCCTTTTATATACTCTCGCCCTGCTTCCACACACCGCTGGAGACACTTCTTCCATTACTCAAAGCAGTGTTTAAAGTCTTCTTCTTTGAGCGCTTTCAGAAGTCACCTGGTGCCAGGTTGAGCGAGTATGGTGGGTGATTCATTACCGGGATATTTTTTTCAGTTTGATCAACCTGCTCCAAAACATCCAAACAAATTGCTCAGCAATTTTCCTTCTGAAGAACAGTGAGAACTCATAGAACCATTTTTGCTTGTTAAGTTTTTCATGCAAAATGTTCCACACAGTCATTTTATCAATATTAACCATTTCACTAACACCCTAACACTTAGTGTGGAACGTGGCCCGGACACAGACAGACGGACAACATTTTGTCACCCAGAACAAACATTTTATTTACAATATTTAGCACCAATCCCCCAAAGTCCAGGCCTCTCTTTCCAGTGCCTTTCTTCCGACCGCCTCCACTCCTCTCTCTCCAGACTCCCGTCATCGAATGAAGGGAGGCGGCCCCTTTTATACCAGCCTGGATGGGCTCCAGCTGCTTCCTGACACTCCTCCGCGGACACTCCCCTGTGTGGCGGAAGTGACGGCTGCGCACCCGGAAGCCATCCGGGCGTCCCCAGTCTTCTTCCTCCCAGCAATTCCTGGTGTGGTGGAAGTGCTGAGGTCCAGGGCTCTTCAGGCACTTCTGGCGGTGACCACGGGCCCCTACAGGGTTGAGCTTCCGAGCTCTGCACCCGTGGTCCCCAGTGCAACTAGGGCGGTCGCCCCCTCATGGTCTGGAGGAGGCGTAAGCCCTCCTCCGGTCCTCCTGGGCGTCCCGGCTGGGTACCACTTCCAGCCGTCTGCCACATTAGCCAACGGTCACCTTGCATGATTTCGCTGATTTTCTGGACGCTGTCATCAGTCATTGAAGTTTAACAAGAAATTTCAAGTTGATTCGTTGTTCAAGTTTGGGTGACGACATTTTTCCAATGGTAGCAGAAGACGAAGACCAACTTAAATGACTGCTGGAGTCAGACTGTTCGAGATATTAAGTTGAAACTCATAACAGCATTGTTTAATATTTAACATAAGAGAGCATTGACCCATATTGGCCCTCCTCTTCCTAGAGCAAGAAGAACAACAGCAGTCTGGTTATTTTTTATACACACCTTGTTTACTCCTCCCATATTACAGTTATTGTCTCTGTTCTTCTGAAACAAGACAACAGCCCTTCTCTCTATCAGAGCTACAGACCTCTGTCCCTCATGAATACTGATTCAAAAACTGATGAGCATGTTTCTGAAATTCTGGCTTCAGACCTGTAAATGAATTCACCTGGCTGTTATTATTTGCACTTGCCTGGTTTTTCACAACATGTACAGACTAATACATATTACTGATGCAGCCCCATCTTTCTCCAACCCTGCTGCTCTTCTTTATATTTTTCTCCCTCTGTAGTTGCTCTAACTAGTTCCACTTTTTCTGCTCTCAATCTGCAGATAGTTTATGAAGAATTATAAACAGTTGAAGGAGAATCTGAGAAAAAGGTATCAGTTTTTGATTTGGCAAAATGGAGATTGAATTGTGGTAAAGTTTAATTGGAATGAAGGGGTTTGAAAGGATGGAGAGAATCGAACTCCCAGCTCCTTCTTCAACTCTGTATGCAATAACACCTTAGGATGTCACAAGACAATCAACCTCCAGAGACTGTGTAGCAAAACAGGGCAAGATGGGATGTTGAAAAATAGGTATTCTTTTTCACCAAGGAAAAGTGGAAGAGATTGTTATAAATGTCAGTATGGGAAACGTTTGAAATGCTCTAAGTCATACCTACTGATTGAGGTATTTTGTGTTCTGTAATTATTATTATAGAAATGTATTTTTGTAATAAAATCGAGAGCTTGCAGCATTTGTTTTCAAATGGCTCCCTCTGTTAATATGTATTATGAGAACTACTCTCAACAAATAAAGCCTGGTTTTCTCTCCCACCATGACTTCCTCTTCTCTTGTCAGTAGTTTTCACAGTTACTTAGTATTGATTGCAGGAATAAACGGTTATGAAAACTGAGCTACAGTGGGTGAGCAGAGAAGATAACCCACTGAACTGAACGGAACAAGACGTGTAGACAGGAAAGCAGCCGACCTACAAGTATTGAAATGAAGCTTCATGCATTAATGACATGCAAACAAAACATTTCTCCCCGAAGTACTAATTTACTGTTTCTTTTCTGAAAAACATTTTGAGAACATAAGCAAATGTTGCAGTTACTGTTGTCAGTCATTTGAAAAACTCATCTCAGTGGTCTGATGGGAATTCTCCAGATAAACCACAATATGTTTTATTTCTCTCACCTTAAGATACTTTAAATGAAACAAATTGTTGCAAAATAAATTTCTTTTTCATCTTCTGAATATTTAATAATGTGAGCAGAGGGATTTAACTAGTACAATAGACATGGAAACTATCTATTTAAATTCTTACAATTGCAGCAAAATATCATGTTGAAAACAGCTTCATTATTATGCGTTGAAACTGGTAAGTAACATACCTGGTAGGAACGTCAGATTGAATATCATCGCTCAAAAATAATTTGAACTCTTTAAAATCCATGCTCATATGTAAAAGAACAATTGTTTGGTTTACACTAATTTCGACGTTGTGTTACTCCGCACATGCCATGGGGTTTTATGGAGACCATTTCATGGATCCCTTTTTGCACACTACCTTCAGGATTGTTTAATTCTACGATTATTTGTATTTTTGAAAGGTATGCTTGTATTGTCATTAGTAAATCTTCTTTTTAAACAAACCATTTAACACAGCATACTTTTGGGACATGTATTTCTACCCCACTGCTCCGCATGTTGATCTAGAGTTGCACTAATGGAGATTTTGAAATACTTGTTTTGTAACCGAAATGAATCATTCTACCCCTTGATCTATTCCTTTTCACTCTGATAACCTACACTTACTGCCATTTTAGGTTGGAATGGTTAAGCATTCATTGCAGTAAGCAAAATCATTAAATACAATGGCAGGTAGCTGCCTTAATTAGTTGCTGGTGCTGTGACATGGAGGTCACATGACACACTGAGTTATCGTTCCCTGCCTATTTAAGTTAGCAGTGCACAGTGAGTTGGGAGAAAGAAACCCATGGAGTCAACTGGACATCTGGCGTCTAATCTGCCTAATTGTTGACTTTGATTCCTTTTTTGTTCCTCTATTTCGGTCTCTCAGTTAAGTTTGTCTCCTGCCTATCCCATGAGCATGTTCTAGTCTCATCCCAATATGTTCTACATCCTGGTATTCTCCTTCATATCATCTTTCCTCATTGGTGTTCAGTTTAGACAGATTGACAATGTGCAGCCCCCACCCATACAGCATCCAGCCCAGTAAACAGCACAGTTTCATGAAGATGTGAGATAGCACTGCTTACCTTGGTGAAACCACCTAAAAATTCAGGTACCGAAAAATTAATTTAATGTTAGCACAACGTTAGCTAACAAAAAATATGCAGCAATTGTCCAAAATGAAAAAGAATATCAAACAATAACCAAAGATTCCAATACCAAATGTTCTCCCAATGTCTGAGTTAAAAATGCTTCTACAGTTAACTCTTGCAAATCACAGGGGTTAGGGGCGCAAATGTAAAAATCCACAAATACATTTTGGACTCCCCACCTCACCTCCTAATACTGTACTGCTGACCACAAGCCTTCCCAAAATCATACAGTCAATTATTTTAAAAGTTTAGACAATATAGTACAGTTTTATACATATATATATAGTGAACGCTGGCCCGGACACAGACAGACGGACATCGTTGGCTTCACCACACACTGTTTATTTACACAATATTTACAAGAATTACGTGCACTCACAAACCCCAGTGCCTCCAGCACCAATCCCCCAAAGTCCAGGCCACACAGTTCCACTGCCTTTCTCCTGGCCGCCTCCAGTCCTCTCTCCAGCTCTGTCCACTTCCACCCGACTTCCGCTACTGATTGAAGGGAGGAGGCCCCTTAAATAGGAACCCGGATGGGCTCCAGCTGCTTCCCGGCATTCCTCCAAAGACACGCCCCAGTGTGGCGGAAATGCCGGCTGCGCACCCGGAAGCCCTCTGGGTGTCCCCTGTCTTCTTCCCCCCAGCACTTCCTGGTGTGGCGGAAGTGCTGGGCTCCAGACTTCTACAGGCACCCTGGCGCTGCCTGGCGGTGGCCACGGGTCCCTACAGGGCTGGGCTTCCAAGCCCTTTACCCGTGGCCCCCAACATAACCAGGGCGGTCGCCCCTTCGCAGTCTGGAGGAGGTACAAGCCCTCCTCCGGTCCTCCTAATAAATAATCTATACTAATAAACGGCAAAGTCCTCACTGACTCACTCACTCACTGACTGACTGACTGACTGACTGACTGACTCATCACTAATTCTCCAACTTCCCGTGTAGGCAGAAGGCTGAAATTTGGCAGGCTCATTCCTTACAGCTTCCTTACAAAAGTTGGGCAGGTTTCATTTCGAAATTCTACGCGTAATGGTCATAACTGGAAGTTGTTTTTCTCCATTTACTGTAATGGAGTTCAGCTGGAGGGGCGGAGTTTCGTATGACATCATCACGCCTCTCACGTAATCACGCATTACGTAGAAAGCCAGGAAGAGGTACAAAACGCGTTTTAGAAAACATGCATTATATAATTAAGAAGGCAGCGAAACAATTAGAAGCGAGCGACTGACATATAAAACCATATTCAGCGGCTCACGTGAACTGACGCAGTGCGCAGACAAAAAGTAACAGTTCCAAAGAGTGCTGAACAAAAACCGAATTACACTGCTACGCTCAAATAGATAAACCACATGCAGTGGCGCGATAGTAAAGCATTCGCCTGTAGCGCCCACGTCCGAGGTTCGATTCCTGAGAGGGGATGCACTAAGTATGTACGCGCGCTTCTCGATTTATTTTAACCTCGCATCACCTTAGTTTGAGACGTATGAAAACGCATGCGGTTAACGCAGAAAGACAGATCACCTATTCACCTATTGAAGCTTCATGAATAATGGATACTTTATTCGCGATCAATGATTGTTTTGGTAAAGCCATACTCAGTGTATTCATTAGATGAACGGTAAAAAAGTAAGAGCGAGGGGACGGTAACTTACTGAAGCACACAAGCAAAACCACAATAGCACGCGGGCTCGATGTACTGACTTGCGCGATCACATTCCAAAAAATATTTCTTTTCAAGTTCTATTTAGTCCATATGAGTCAAACTCAAGGCCCACGGGCCACATCCGGCCCAGCGTGTAATTATATCCGGCCCGCGAGATCATTTTATATACTGTATTATTGTTATTAATGGCCCGGGTATATGAAGCGCTGGTAACACAATAAACTACAGATCCCATAATGCAGCGCTTCAGCTGCCTTGCCGAACACTTACCGCGTTGCTGCAAGTTATTG
>JANRMT010062835.1:25880252-25892512 GCA_026402145.1 Polypterus bichir lapradei | reverse complement strand
AAGCGCGGGTATTCTGCTAGTATACTAATAAAAGGGAAAGCCCTCACTGACTCACTCATCACTAATTCTCCAACTTCCCATGTACGTAGAAGGCTGAAATTTGGCAGACTCATTCCTTACAGGTTACTTACAAAAGTTAAGCAGGTTTCATTTCGAAATTCTACGCATAACGGTCATAACTGAATCCTACTTACATACATATATATGTCCATAGCCTGCAGCTCGGCCTCTGTGTGAGGCGGCGTTACGTCCTCCCCCATCCCCACGCCTCCCACGTAATTGGCTGCCTGCCCATATAAGGCCATCCATCGTTCCAGTCTCTTCATTCCCTTCCTTGCTTCGCCACGGTATTCATGTCTCCCTGTTGATAACTGCAGCCTTTTTATTTAATCCACGGCTTCTCCACTGTTTTATTGTTCGTTTATTACGATTATAGTTATTGTGTAGGTATTTTAGACTTAGTTTACTGTTCAGGTACCCATTTCCTTTACCGTTCAAACCTAACCCCCATTAACATGTCTATCAAGGTGATCACCATCGATCAAAGAACTGTCACTTACCGAAACTCAAACCGATTATGACACCAGCAATGCAAGCTGTGAGAAAACAGTAAAAAGGAGCCGTGTCAGACATCGTGGTACATTTTCTGATGCAGCTAGACGGAAACAAATTTGTGACGCTGCCACCAAATACTCTCAGAAAAATCCACAAGTTAATAGACACGCTGTCGCTAAATACTCGCAGGCAAATATACAAGTTCATAGAGACGCTGTCGCTAAATACTCGCAGGCAAATCCACAAGTTCATAGAGACGCTGTCACTAAATACTCACAGGCAAATCCACAACTTAATAACGGGAATGCCTGTTAAAAATCTTAGATTCACGAGTAACGATTTGGGTAGTGAACACTTCGATGAATGAAACCTGTTATCTTTACAATGGTTGACAAACACGGAATGTAACTTGAACACAACACGTCCTCCAAATACAAACCTGATTGAAAGAAATAATGTTAATCAAATCCTTGATGACAGCAACACTCATAACAGTGACAAAACAATTGCATTGACAATCATGGTACGTTATTTTTAAAATGTTTCCTTTTCTTTTTCATAACTTCTTTAACACACTACTTCTCTGCTGCGAAGCGCAGGTATTTTGCTAGTATATATATATATATATATATATATATATATAAAACACCAAAAAAATATAACTATATGGAATTACTGGTCCATGTACTGTTCTGTTCTGCAACAACAACATATGGTAAAGTTGTAGCGATGGCTTCACAGATTTTCTGGTCTTTTTTCCTGATATACCAATTAAAGAAATACTCCAGGTCAGGACAGCTCAGGTCAGGGTTGGGGAACATGCATTGACACAGCGCATTGCTGCACCCACCACACAACGAAACAGCTCGGGATCATGGCTGGCAGCCCCCCAGGCAGACCCACTGTCCAGTCCCACCCTCTATCTGCCACAGCCCGGTTCTATGTAGGCATCTCCTTGGCCTGGTCCAGCCACTCGGGTCCTCAACAATGAGCCGGAACCCCCTCTGGGAATTGTGCCACATGGCCGTAGTGCCTTAACTGACGGTCCCTCACAGTGCAGGTAATCTGCCTCATTTGCGACTCCATGAGCAAACTGCCCAACCAACACAAAGTCAAACCAGAGGTACCCAAGGATTCTCCAAAGAGACACAATACCAATTTTTTTTTTTAATTATTACTTTGTTACTTTTAATTGTTAAATTTTTACTTTTACCATGAAGTTTTTGTAGTGGTGGCTGAAAAAAAAATCTTATGTTTTTGTTGGGAAAGTATATCTTGAATATTCAAACTTAATGGTGGCCAGCAGTGACAAATTCTGGACAATGGCAAATAATTTTGAAAAGGTCACATAGCTCATGTTGCATAATTCACATGTCTGACATCTAATTGTATGGTGAAAATGTGCAAAACATGGGCATTTTTTGATAAAAATATTATTAAGTTACTTAGTTACTTTAGTTACGTTCATAGTAAACAGGAAAGATGTCATTCCCACAATGCTGTGTTCCCACTTTTGAAACATTTAACACCAGCCCCCAAACACACCCAAATGTTACTCCATTTCTACATTTTATAACATTTTAAAAAGTGCTTATTTTGCCATAATTACAAAAAGCAGAAAAACTAAAAAAGCAAAGTTTTCCGATATTTAAGCATAATTAATGGTTCTTTTTGAGGTCATGGAGGGGAACCGCTCAATCAAGAGGAATTGAAGAAAAACAATGGTGTTGCTCTCTTTTAGGTCTCTATTTAGTTCTGCAATAAAAGTAAGCACAGCTGCAGTTTATAGATGAAATTGTAAGAATTGACTTTACCTGACCAACCCTCTGCAACCTGGAATATGACAGACCCATAAACAGAACAGATAAACACTAAAATGAAGGTGCAAGCGGAAGCCCAAGCCACAAAGATTTACTATACCCATGGACTGGTAAAGAATTGTATGCAATAATAAAGACTTCATTCCAAATGCCAGAATCTGCAGACTCCTGAGAGCAGTTGAAGGCACGCACACCAATTGCAGCTCCACAAACAAGTCGTGAAACTAAAAAATCATTCACCTGCTGAAACTGAATGTTTTCAGTAATCAACCAAATAGCGTACTCAAATGCATTTACTGTGGATAGGCTTTGAGTAAGAGCACCGACCTGCAAATACCTGAATTTCTGTGTCCACTAGAAAGTCCAGCCGTCAGATTTATAAATCTTGCATATGCACAAAATGAGGTCCAAAATGTGTGTACACAACTTTTCATGCAAAACTTGCGATTTGTAAAGAAAAACTTAATATATTTATGGCAACTCTGATCTAACCGAATGCAACATTTTGGAGAAACTGGGAAATGATGACAATCCTGGTCAAGTAAGGAAATGCAACTAAAGCTGAATGACAACTCACATGTATAATAATTTATTTCCCTGAGCTGTTATTATAATATGCACTGACGTGACAAACATTAATTCTCAAAAGGGATTAATATGATCCACACACTGAATTTTAGTTCCCTTTTAAGAGGGCTAATGATGCGTATTTGCACTGAAGAGCTTTTTTGTTTTTTTTGTCAGTTTGTATCAGCTAGCTGTTGTTGTCACTTTTCAAAGACTTGGTCGACAGGTCAGGAATGTCTCAGCCAAGCTTCACTTTGTCAGGTCCACTGTGCTGGAAGCCACTTACCAGCTAATGAGAAGCTGCATTGTTTTTCTGTATGGTGTGGTTTGCAGGCTAACCTAAAAAGTCAATGTGGCCCAGTGTCCAGTTTTCCTAACGGAATTATGGCAATTGACTGCGCTCAAATTGCAATAAAGGAAACTAGCGAGAACGAATCTGCTTTTGTTAACCAAAAGTTGTTACATTTCAATAACATGTAAGTCATCTGTGATGCCAAAATGAGGCTGTCAAACATTGTGGCCTTGGTCAACCCATAATTCATTTATTTTAAGGCATAGTAGCAATGCCACTGCCAAGGTAAGTAAACTTCTCCACAACCTTCCTGTTGAGACACTCATGTCTCTGGTGACTCTTCCTGTGAAGTCAGTAGATGGATTGGGAGAGCATGGGGTTGTCATGAGGTCACTGGAAAGGGGTGTGTGGCGCTCCCGATATCTATGCAAAAGGACGAAGGTCCAAGTCTTTAGAGTCCTGGTTCTTCCTGTCTTGCTATATGGTTGCGAGACATGGGCACTATCCAGTGACCTGAGACGAAAACTGGACTCCTTTGGTACTGTGTCTCTCTGGAAAAATCCTTGGGTACCGTTGGTTTGACTTTGTGTCGAATGAGCGGTTGCTCATGGAGTCCCGACTGAGGCACATTACCTGCATTGTGAGGGAGCGTCAGTTATGGCACTATAGCCATGTTGCGCGTTTTCCCCTGTATGATCTGGCTTATAAGATCCTCATTGTTGGGGACCCAAGTGGCTGGACCAGGCCAAGGGGTCGCCCACATAAAACCTGGCTATGGCAGATATAGGGTCATTTCCGGAGGGTAGGACTGGACTGCATGTCTGCCTCAGGGGTTGCCAACCGGGATCCTGAGTTGTTTCGCCATGTAGTGGGTGCGGCAACGCACTGTACCAGTGCATGCTCCCCAACTTGACTTGACTTGACTTGATAGTAGCAATGGCAGATGACTTGCTGATGGTGTGGTATATGATGACTGGTAACTGGGTGGACACTCTGGCCTGTACTATTCATTATAACAGCAATTATGTCATTGTATGTGCAGGTGGCTCCTGATTCCTTTCACTGACCCCCTGAATGCACGCGCAGTTGGGGAGCATTCCTCAGATGCAGATGGTGGTGATGTAAGTCTGCTCTAGCAGGCCATCACAAAAATAGAGTGGATGCATGCAAGAACAACAACAATAATGTATTTCTGGTGTCACACAGTGAATGCCTCAATGAGCTTTAACGGGCCCTTTTTTGACAGCCACCCCAGCCTTAACTTTCTAAGAAGACAGGAAAAAAATTCCCAAAAAAAACTTGTAGGAAAAAAAGAAGATGAGTGTAGGTGGTCAGCAAGACACCTATGAGATCTCTGAAGGAGTTCCAAGCTGTAGCAGCCAAGACTGGAGAGACTCTGCAGACAACATCTATGACCCGGGTGCTTCACCAGTCATAGCTTTGCAGGAGAGTGGCAAAAAGAAAGTGACCTGCTGGCTAGAGTTTGGCAGAAGGCACATGGGGGACTCTTAAGTTTGCTGAAAAAACGTTCAATGGTCTGATGAATACAAAACTGGGCTTTTCTGACCATCAGATTACATTTTACGCTGCAAATCATCAAAAACACATAATGAAGTGTGCTGGTGGGAGCATCATGATGTGGAGATGTTTCAAGAAGGCTTGTGAGGGGAAAATTCAGTAGCAAAATATGGGAAAGTCCTGCTGAAAAATCTGATGCACCTTGGGAGATTAGGTTTCCAGCAAGACAACAACCACAAGCATAAAGCGAAAGCTGCACAGGAAAGGCTTTGAAATAACAACATGAATGTCCTGAGTGGCCAAATCAGAGTTCAGATTGCAGTTGTGAATTTGCTGGCTGGACCTGAAAATGGCTGTTCACTCGCAATCTCCATGCAAAGAAGAGAGAGAGGAGAGACCGGGAGGTTGGGAGCATACGCTGATTTTACAGAGTGTCGCTGCACCCACCACACGACGAACCACCCAGATTGGAACCTGAGTGCAGCTGTGCGACAGGTGACTCCTCAGCAGCACACTGGAACAGCGTGAGGTTTTTTTATGATGGCTGGAGTGCCAATCCTGCCACCAATCCCAAAGTTTTCCCTGCAACTTGGAGGACCTGCTTGCAGGACTGGATGCAGGTTAATGTCATACCTGGGATGAAGCAATTGCAGGTTTAGGGCCTTACTCAAGGGCCCAATGCAGTGGAGTCACTTCTGGCTTTTAAAGGATTCAAACCAGCAACCTTCCGATTACTGGCACAGATCCCTAGCCTCCCTAACCCTAACCCTTGCAAAGAAGGACAGAGGAAAATGTCAGTATTCATGTGTGCTGAGAAAGACCTGAACAGACAGACTCAAGGCTGTCATGGCTGACAAAGGTGCATCAATTAAATGCCGACTTCAAAGGGGTGAATACTTATGATGTCAGTTATTTTGTGTTTTATACTGGGGATTAAATTAGTCTACTCTGCAGAGATCAGTTTTCACTTTGACATTGAAGGGTCTTTTTCTGTTGATCAGTGTCAAAAAAACAAAATGAAATCCACTCTGATTCAATGTTGTGTAGCAATTTAAATGTCAAAAATTCCAAGTGGGTGAATACTTTCTTCAGGCACTGTGTATTATTTTGTGCATTTCTCCTTTTTATGATATTTTCACATATATTTTTATTTCAGTTGTTTAAGAACTCATTGTTACAGCTCCGACTATAAAAAGCATATTGAAATCCCTGTATTTGGGAAGCATTTTGTATAATTTGCCACATGCGTTATAATATATTTTTCATACAACATGATTAGCTTAAAAATTACAGTTATTCTGAAAGAAAATGCCTGGAATTAATCTTGATCTATTAAAAAAAACATTTTCAATGGGGAATGTTGACAGAATGCTGAATTAAAACAAAGCAGCACAAATAGGCAAAAATGTGCAAGTCTGGTAAAAGGCATATAACAATAGCAAACCTTTTTGCTGTCAAGCTGCTGTGATCACTTTACATGACATAACACCAGTATACGTGAGAAAATAAAATAGGCTATCCAGTCTGCAGCTTGGTAAACCAAATTTTAATCTTATGAAAATGTCATTCTTTTTGCGTTGTTTCCCTTTGACGTCATTCTACTTTTTTAGTAAAGTACTTGAACTGAGAGGATCGGTCTGTCAAAGTGCCCCGCCATATCTGGCGTCATTAGAAAGTGCTTATGCTAATTCTGGAAAAATATGCATGCAGGTGTGGAGATTGTTAGTGTGACATGTTACGCTTCAATGCGATGATTGAATATGATCATCTCGGACATCCACAGGGGCAAACATGGTGTCACATCCCAGGTTTCTTGGTGTATAATTTTTGTTTGGCTCCTGCAAAAACGCAACAAATCGCAGCAAATATGTACCGTATATATTCTTGTATAAGTTGGGTCTTAAAACCCAAAAAATTGATTATAAAATCAGACCCCGACTTATACACTCGTTCAAAAATGCGACACTTAAATTTTTTTTTTACATCTTCTTTCCTCCTCCCATCTATCTCCAGTTTCTCAGATGCATCGAATTTTGTTGCAGCAGCGCAGTTACCAATTTCTTTTGCTACTTCAACGACTTTTAATTCAAAACCAGCTTCATATTTTCTTCTAATCGAATGCTCCATTGTAGATAAGGGATGCTCTTACGATAAAGGTGTATGAGGGTGTGAAATACAAAAAACAGAAATCAGTGCAAATGTTGCTTGGGAATAGTTTGGGTATTACCGCGTGGCCACGTAGGCACAATGCATAGAAAAAATAAGCTGCACATGAGTTGAAAATGGCAAGTGCTATATGGTTTTTTGAGGATGGCACACTAGTTTTCACTAATGCTTTAGACTTTACCAGTACTGCAATGTCCTTTTTGTAGCCTGGAGGCTAAAACTGCACCCAGTACTCCAGATGAGGCCTCACCAGTGTGTTATAAAGCTTAAGCAGAACCTCCTGTGACTTGTACTCCACACATCAGGGTGCTACATAACCTGACATTCTTTTAGCCTTCTTAATGGCTTCTGAACAACACTGTCTGGCAGTTGATAGTGTAGAGCCCACTATGACTCCTAAATCTTTCTCATAAATGTGCTTTCAATTCTCAGACCTTCCATTGTGTATTCAAATCAAATATTTTTGTCTTTCTATGTATAACACTTTCATCTGCCACAAATCTGTTTAAGCCTGTATGCTGTCCAAGTCCCTCTGTGATGATTCAATGGATTCAAGATTATCTGCCAGTCCACCTAGCTTGGTATCTTCTGCAAATGTAATCAGCTTGTTATTTATATTCCTATCCAAATCACTTATATGTTCATGTGAGTGTGCCTGTGGTGGTCCCAGCTGTTTTCTGTCAGAACTGTCAGATCCCTTCTTGTGAACATGCACTGCATAAACTAAATCCAAAAAGGGAATTGACATAAGTGTGAACTTTCTGTTCCCCATAAACTGATGTCACTTTATACGGCTTCTAGTTGGAGAAGATTTCAAAGTTGACGACATGAAGTTGCTGATCTCATCACCAGAGGATGTCAGATTATGCAAGTAGAAATAGCAGGGTATGTCAAATTGCTTTCACACTTCCAAAGTATTGCAGGCTTCTGACAGCCTCTAACACTGTACTGCCTGGCTGAGCGGGTGTCTGTGCAAATACTTTACAGGTACGGTGAGTTCAGCTGCAATCTCTGCCTTTTTTTCCCCTTTCTGTTTTGGTACATAAAACATGCAATATCAGACAAACAAACTGCTCTTCTGTTTGTTAGGTCCAAAGCACCTGCATTCCTTATTCATATTTAATGATGGATTGTTTGCCAAAGACTTTTAACTTTTTAACTATTGTGGTCGATGGAAGGATTGCAAGAAATATTGGGGCACCAACCCAGTCATCCTCATTTAATCAACTGGAAACTCCAAATGAAACATCTGCTCAATGGTGCCAAAAACAAACCAAAAAGGGGGCTTTCTTCAGCTAAGGAACCTTTCTCAGCTTGCAATGCCTGCTTTAGTCGCTGTGGCCAGGAGTTCTGTCCTGCAGTGTTTTCTTGTATTGAGTGACGCTCCTTTCAGGAACAGCGGGATATATAGCTCGGGGAGCAGAAGGGGCGGAGTCAACTGCCCTCACATGGTGTCTTCTCAGCATTGTGGAGAGAACAGAAGAGGATAAGCTTAGTTGCCAGCACCTGTTCTTGACCCAAGGGGGTAGAATATAACCAAGAAGAGCCCAGAGGATGATTCACTGATGCACATTAATGACACTAGTTTGGGACCTTTTGTGGTCATACAAAGATATAAGATGTTGTGGCATATGGGACACCACCACCCTGGAAGGGTTTGGGGAGAGAGCATATCCAGATCCTTACCTCCGCCTAGGTGGTTTGATACTGTTGGGTTCCGTGAGCGCTTCCAGGGGGTACTGCAGCGGCTGCTGAGCCATTATTGGTAGCTCTTCTGCCACACCCGGAAGTGCTGCCGGAAGTGGGTCAACAAGTACCTGGAGCACTTCCGGGTGCCTTATAAAAGGAGCCAGCAGCCACTACTCCGGGAGCCAGAGTCGGGAGGAGGTTGATGAAACTTGCCCGGAGGAGTGGAGGAAAGAGAAAGAGAAAAGAAAGAAGAAGAGATTTGTGTTATGCTGTGCTGCGAACTGTGCTAGACTTGTGTGAAATGGAGGAAGGCGTTTCCCACAGGGTAAAATAAAAAATAAAAAATGTGTGGGCTTAACTTGTGTCCTGCATCTGTCTGCATTGGGTTAGGGTGGCAGGGGTGCCCTCTGCAGGCCACAATGTGTTATAGATTATACACTTATCAGTATGCAACTAATGTATTTCTTAACACTGTTATGCAAATGAGCCTAGCTTATTTAAGATCAGTACTTTGACATCAGTGTTGTGCAAGTTCACACCTCAGAAGAACGAGCTCAAAGTTCAGTTCACACAGATTAAAATTAATAAATTCATGTACATAGTTCACTGTTTCAATTATGAACTAGTTCATGTTCAGTTCATTTTGTATTTTTTAAGGAGTGAGAATAAATGACCCATGAGTTTACTATTTTCAATTTTGCATGCCTTATATTAGGCTATTACAGTCTTGAATAAAATGCAATAATTATGAAGACTTTTTTTATTTAAATACACTTTATTGAGTTATACCCAGCAACAAACATGTATAACCATATATGCTAATGTCCTTCTGGTCAAAAAAGAAATTAAATGGATGCAAGTATAGATATAAATTAAAATATTCTATTTTCAACTGTGTGACACAAATGGTGACTGTGGAGTCAGCATGTAGGTGAACTAACCGATTACGCTGCCGGTCAAAATTCACGTCACATATTGCATGTCCAATGGGGAAAATATAAAGAGGCCTCACGAAATACGATGTTTTCCTAAAAGTGAAAGTGGAGCTTCACCGCGTGTTTGTGTCAGCAGGGGTGCAGTTTAAGCACAAGCAGGCAGACACAGACAGTGCCTATTTGATTTTACGTTATTTTTTTCCGAATACAAATAAATGGCAATAAATTTGTACAAAATAAATATTTGTAACAATCCATTTTTTGTAATTATCTGAATACCGTATTCAGATTTGGCTACACCCCTACATTACAGGGTAAGGCAAAACGTTTAATCTGGACCTAAACCAGATCCAGAATGTCACATAAAACTGAACTAGCTCATGTTCAAGTTCTTCACTTGCAAATACGTTAAGTTCACCGTTCTTAGGAAAATGAGCCTGTTCAATGGACATGCTCTTTTGAACGAGTTCATGCACAACACTGTCTGCCATATCCCTCCATCTGCAAAAAGGGCTCACCTGGGGCCTCATGTATAAACGGTGCGTACGCACAAAAATGTTGCATAAGAACGTTTCCACGTTCAAATCGTGATGTATACAACCTAAATTTGGCAAAAAGCCACGCACATTTCCAAGGTAGCTCATACCCTGTCATACGCAAGTTCTGCGCTCGGTTTTGCAGACTGGCGGCACCCAGCGTCAAAGCAGAGCTACTGTTCCAATGTGGTTACCCTTTCTTTTTTAGATCCACATCCCTGACGCTGCTTTGTAATTAACCTGTAACAATATAATGGTCCACAGAATGGTCAAACTATTCCAAATACCATAGCTGCTTTAGCGTTGTTACTCTCACTTCACCTTCTTCTTCTTCTTTCAGCTGCTCCTGTTAGGGGTTGCTACAGTGGGTCATCTTTTTCCATATTACTCTCACTGCACCACTCGGAGTATTTATATCGCTGTATCTGAGTGGGGAATCACAGTAGCAGCTGATCGGAAAGAGAATTATCGGTATACAGCATCAAGCACACACTGCCTCAGCCATGCTGTCTATTGAACTGCTCTCATAAGGCAAACACTTCAGAGCCTTTCCTCACGGTTCAGAAACAGTTTCATCTGAAGAACTCTAAACACACTCAATCAGTCCATCAAGTGCTCCTTGTAGAACTGTTTGTACTTATAAGTACAATTACCTCACTGTAAACTGCGATACAGTTATAATATTGCACAACCTGAGCCAGTTCATAAAGCGCGTATTTACATATGATGACAATATCATTTTTAAGATGAAATGCAGCAAAATATGTTTATTATATTATACAGATAAAACTTTAACTTCATTCAAATAATCTATATTGTTAATAGTTAAACATGTGAGGACACGGTGCCGCAGCGCTAGCAAGCCGCTGGCACTCCGTTCACGAATTGCTCCTGCCTCGTACTGTATTCTTGCTGGTGCTGATAGACACTGGAAGGATGGATGAATAGAATAATTAAACATGTACTACAAAGATATTTCAATGTTCCTTAAATGTTTTGAAGAATTAGTGTTCAAAGCATACAGATGGCTTAACGTCTATTACAGAGCTGATTGTATGGTGATTGGGTATGTGGAAAAAGAAAAGTAAGGACAGGAATTGGAGTATACATCTCAGTATTTTAATTATTCATAGAGCTGTAATATTACGAATGTAATGAATTCTGTGTGCTGTCAGAGGAAGAGAAAGCCCGGAAGCACGTAATGATTCACATACATAGAGCACATAGAAGATCAAATACAAAACAAAGCATTTAACGTGCTACTTTAGTCCTGATGGGATTTGAGAAACTAGTAAATTAAACAATTTTAAGATAAAGTTTATGATTTTCTACTTTAATGACAAAATAAACTACGTGATTAAAGTGGAAATTTCAAGATTAAAGTTGACATTTCATGCTTTTTTCCCCACTGTGTGCCTTTTTTTTTCTCTGTGCCCTAATAAGCTTTCATATGACATTTTCACGGCGACTTTGATATCTGACAACTTCTTTTTTATTTCGGGCAATGTGCAACTTTGTGAACTTGAGCTTTCGAGTTTCTCCGACACGCTATGTCACTCGATCAACTTCCTTTTGTTGTTTATACCACTGTTTAAACCAACAAATAGTGCATTTTTCCTTGCCTCTACTCGGTATTAGCTGAAATTCTTCTATTTTCCCTCTTGCTTTTGCCATAACCTTTTCACAGAACGCTGAGCTTAAGGGCTATTTATATTGATTTGCATATTCAAAGAGGTGTAATTCTGGGAGGAGTTGGGGTGGGGCAGCAGGCGCGTGCATGTGCGTTACTTTTCACACTGACCGGGATTTATGTAGCAGAAGAATGTGGAAGCTGGTGTTCACACAGATTTATGCATCTGGATTTTTTTCTGTGTAAGCACATTTCCTCTTTTGTGCTTTTGTCATGTTATAGTGTGAATTCTATAGAGTGCGGGGAAATGTGAGCGCTGAAGTCGAAAAACAACGGAAAAACTTAAACCCAATTAAAGTAAAAATAATTTCTTTATTCTTAATTCTTGGTGAGTAGAGAGAATGTGAGACTGCCTCTTCCCAACTCAGTCAACTGATTTGGATTTTGGCAGAATATCTAAAGTAAACCCGTTCTCTCTTTTATATCCTAGAAAAGGAAAAAACCTCTAGCAGTTCATTCTGAGGTCAAACATAGATTAAGGTTAAATCTTAA
>JANRMT010062835.1:25867152-25880242 GCA_026402145.1 Polypterus bichir lapradei | reverse complement strand
AAACACAGTCCTTGATATCTGTGAGTTAAATAATAATGTTTTCTCTTTCTCAGAAACAAATCTTCTTTCAAGGCACAGGTTTCTTGAAGACTGAATCAGGTTTTCCTCCAGGATTTCCACAATTCACTTTACCCGCATGGGGTAGCATGGACCAGCATCCCTGTAGCATGACCCTACCACCATCCTACCTCATAATGGGGACAGTGTTTTTTTGTGTTCAAACATGGCATTTAGTACCCACAAAGCTCAAGTTTGATCTTATGAGACCATAGAATGTTCTTCCAGGTAATTTCAGAGCCTCCTTTGTGCCTTCTAGCAAACTCTGGATAAGAGATGTCCAATGTGTTTCTTTTCTTTGTCTCACTCTCATAATGCTGTTATGCATGAAGCTGATGGGCAACAATTGTTGTCTGCACAGTCTCTCTCTAGATTGAGCCACTGTAGCTTCTACCTCCTTCAGTGTTAACTCAGGACTCCTGGTGGCCTCCCCAACTAGTCATCTTCTCAGTTTATGTGAACAGCCTGCTGTAGGTAGATTTACGACTATTTCTATTTTTATTTGATTGATTTAACTGCAACTTCAACGATATTCAATGACTTGGATATTTTCTTGTCTCCATCCCCTGTCTTGTGCTTTTTAGTAAGATTTTCAGTAAGTTGCTTAGATTGTTCTCTCATCTTCATTTTGCCAGTTACACCACCATACTGACTCACCACAAGCTGGACCTTCCAGATACATAAGCGTATTTATATGACTTTCAACTGAAACCCCAGACCAGTGACTGTTGTTGAACTGAATAACAATAATACTACTACTAATAATAATAATAATTATGATTCATTAAATTTATATATCGCTTTTCAAGGAACTCAAAGTGCTTTACACAATGAGTATGGAGCCACTTCAACCACCACTAATGTGCAGGATCCAACCTGGATGATGGGAAGGAAGCCATTTTGCACCAGTACGCTCACCACAAATTAGCTGTTAGGGGGTGAAAAAGTGAAAAATAGTTAGCCAGTCAGAGACAGGGGATGATTAGGGAGTCAGAATGACTAGGCTGTTGTGGCTAATTTAGCCAGGACATCAGGATACACCCCACTTTTTACGAAGGATACCCCAGAATCTTTAATGACCACCAAGAGTCAGGACCTCAGTTTTACTTCTCATCTGAAGGATGGTGCCATTTTTTTCAGCACAGTGTCCCTGTCACTGCACTGGGGCATTGGGATCCACGTTCAGACCCACAGGGTAGGCACCTGCTGCTGGTCTCACCAACACTGCTTCCACAGCAACCAAGCTTTTCGTTAATGGTCCCCATCCAAGTACTGACCAGGCTCAAACATGCTTAGCTTCAGGTGGGTGACCTGTTCTGAAGTACATGTGGTATGGCTGCTGGCAGTGTGTGTGAATGTTAAATGTGTGAATTGGCTGCACCAGTGAGGATTTAGGGGAGGTCATATTAAACAGGTGAGTACGTATTCAATCAACTATCTTCTGGTTTATATTTGTAATTAATTTAGACCTCTTTGCAGAGATCTCTGTTCACTTTGACATTAAAGAGTCTTTTTCTATTGATCAGTGTCAAAATTCAATGTTGCATAAAAATAAAATACAAAAATATCCAGGGTTGAATTCTTGAGTGGTCGAATACTCAAGGATTATCTAAGTAGCTTAGAGAGGTTGGGAGTATGCACCGATACAGCACGTTGCTGCACCCACCACATGACAGACCACCTCGGGATCCCAAAGTAGGACCTGAGTGCAACCATGTAGCACCATGCTAAGTTCAAATGGAGTGGAACAGTGTGAGGTTTTTTTTTTTTTTTTGTTTTTTTTTTTACAGTGGCCAGAATGCCAATCCTACCATCAGCTCCCAAGTTCTCCCTGCAAACTGGAGGACCTGCTTGCAGGTTAATGTCATACTCAGGACAGGGTAATTGTAGGTTAAGGGTCTTGGTGAAGGGCCCAACGGAGGGGAATCACTTCTGACATTTAGGGGATTTGAAGTGGCAACCTTCTGATTGCTGATGCAGATCCCTAGCCTCAGAGCCACCACTCCACCCACCAACTTAGAGGCTTTAGGAGAAGCGATTTGTCAATCCAATTAGTACAAAGTCTAGACTTTGAGGTTAGATTGTGACTCGCAGTTCACCTTATTTAATGGAGTGCAGATTTGGGTCATTGTGTGCCCTGGGATGGTCTGCTGTCCCACTCAAAATTTATTCCTGCTTTGCATCCACTGAACTACATATCCGTTTGTTTTTTTTTCTTAAAAACTTCTCATCACTTAGTATGGAGCATTAATTTTTGTACCCAGGAAAAAAAAATCATCTTAAACCAAAAGAATTGGACGCAATTATTTTAGGAGGAGTGTTGCCAATACAAATGAATGTGTGACATCTTTACAGGTTTAACTCATAAAATGGACATGGTTTGTAGGAATATGCTTAAGATTTAGCTCCAGAATCACAGAACTTGCACATAAATAATGTTGATATACTGATTTTATGTGTTATATTTTACACAAACTTGTCAGAAAGAGAATTCATTAAAAGGCATAACTCTGCTCTAAGATAATGTAGGGAGAAATACACAATATTTAAAAATCAAGAAGTTTTTTGTTTGAATATTAGTATTACACAAAACACAGCTTTCCTACAAACTTTTTAAACTTTTATCCAGATTTTTTAAACAAAGAACAGATTATAAACACTCGATGAGTTATCTGCTGAAACAACTGTGCAGTGGATGCCTTATCCAGATCCAGACGGCATTATGTACTCAGACATCATCACTTTCTGGGTATTTTATTGTGTTGTTGATTTAATTTTAAATGGATAAATTTGCCATCAATCTCGACTTAATAACTCATAATCATAAATGCAGACATGTTTTCAGAAAGGTTTGCAAATTTATTTTTAATCAAAAACGGAAATCTCTCCTTTCTGTAAGTATTCTGACCCTTTTCTGTGGCACTCCATATTGTGGTCAGGGGTATCCAGTTTGCTTAAATTCTCCTCGAGATGTTTCTAGAACTTGATTGGAGTCCACCTGTGGCAAACTGAATTGATTGGCCATCACTTAGAAAGGCACACATGCACCTGTGTATAGAAGGTCCTACAATTCACAGTGCATGACAAAAACCAAGAAACGAAGTCCATGGAGCTCTCTGTACACCTCTGTGATAAAATTGTGGTCAGGCATAAATCAGTGCAAGAGCAGAAAACAATTTCTAAAGCTTTAAGTGTCCCTAGGAGAAATAAAAACCTCAAAAATTGTGCAATGGAAGAAGTTTGGAACCATCACAACCCTTTCTACATTTGGTCAGGCAAGAAGGGCCTTGGTCAGGGTGGTGACCAAGAACCCAATGGTCACTCTAACAGAGCTTTTGAAATCCTCAGCTGAGATGGGGGAACATGTTGGAAGGACAACCACCTCTGGAATTTATGGCAGATGGGAAGTGCCCACTGGGAGTTTACCCAATGGAAGTTAAAGGACTCTGACAGCATGAAGAAGAAGATTATCTTGTCTGAGGAGACAAAAAATGAACTCTTTGGGCAGAACTCCAAGCATTATGCGTGGCCAAGACCAAGCAGGGCTTTATCACCTGTCTAATACCATCTCTGTGATAAAGCATGTGCAGGGACACTGATCAGAATTGAGAAAAGTATAATTTAGCCGAATACAGAGAATAAAACCTGCTCCAGAGTGCACTTGACCTCAAAGTGAGGTGATGGTTCACCTTTCAGCATGACAATGGCCCAAAGCATGCATTCAAGATAATACTAGAGTGACTTCAAGACAAGTCTCTGAGTGGCCCAGCCAAAGCTTAGACTTAAACATCATAGAGTACCTGTGCCAAGACCTGAAGATGGCAGTTTACAGATACCTCCCATCCAATCTAACTGACCCTGAGAGGATCTGCCAGGAAGAATGGGATAAACTGACCAGATCCAGGTGTGCAAAGTTTGTGTAGACTTTGCTAAGAATACTCAAAGCTGGAATTAGTGCTAGAGGGGCTTCTACAAAGAACTGAATGAAGGGTATGAATATTTATTTGAATTAAATCTTTCAGTCTTTGGTCTAGGGGAATGAACTGCCTCTGGCCTCCATGTTACCTTCTCATGACAACTACAATAAGGAACGCTACCCACCCCGGCCGGGTTGCAGTTCCTTCAAATCTGTTCTTCTATCATGGACTCCCGGCTGGGTAAGGAATTGCTCTCCATCCCAGTCAGAATGCCAGTCCAATTGATAAGATTATTTGCAAAAAGAAAAAAAAAATGTAAATGGGTTTTGGAACAGCAGCCATTTTTGCTAATCCAGTATGTGATGAGGCAATGCTGGTTTCATATTACAGCACCAACACATCCATCCATCCATCCATCCTCTTCCGCTTATCCGAGGTCGGGTTGCGGGGGCAGCAGCTTAAGCAGAGAGGCCCAGACTTCCCTCTCCCCGGCCACTTCTTCCAGCTCTTCCGGGAGAATCCCAAGGCATTCCCAGGCTAGCCAGGTGACATAGTCCCTCCAGCGTGTCCTGGGTCTTCCCCGGGGCCTCCTCCAGGGTGGAAGTGCCCAGAACACCTCACCAGGGAGGCTTCCAGGAGGCATCCTGATCAGATGCCCGAGCCACCTCATCTGACTCCTCTCGATGCGGAGGAGCAGCGGCTCTACTCTGAGCCCCTCCCGGATGACTGAGCTTCTCTCCCTATCTTTAAGGGAAAGCCCAGACACCCTGCGGAGGAAACTCATTTCAGCCGCTTGTATTCGCGATCTCGTTACCGATCCAAAGAGAGCTGAAGATCACGGCCTGATGAAGCAAACAGGACAACATCATCTGCAAAAAGCAGTGACCCAATCCTGAGTCCACCAAACCGGACCCCTTCAACACCCTGGCTGTGCCTAGAAATTCTGTCCATAAAAGTTATGAAAAGAATCGGTGACAAAGAGCAGCCCTGGCGGAGTCCAACTCTCACTGGGAATGGGCTCGACTTACTGCCGGCAATGCGGACCAGGCTCTGACACCGGTTGTACAGGGGCCGAACAGCCCTTATCAGGGAGTCCGGTACCCCATACTCCTGGAGAACCCCACAGGATTCCCCGAGGGACACGGTTGAACGCCTTTTCCAAGTCCACAAAACACATGTAGACTGGTTGTGCAAACTCCCATGCACCCTCCAGGACCCTGTCAAGTGTGTAAAGCTGGTCCACTGTTCCGCGACCAGGACGAAAACCACACTGTTCCTCCTGAATCCGAGGTTCGACTATCCAACGGACCCTCCTCTCCAGAACCCCCGAATAGACTTTTCCAGGGAGGCTGAGGAGTGTGATCCCTCTGTAGTTGGAACACACCCTCCGGTCCTCCTTTTTAAAGAGGGGGACCACCACCCCGGTCTGCCAATCCAGAGGCACTGTTCCCAATGTCCATGCGATGTTGCAGAGACGTGTCAACCAAGACAGTCCTACAACATCCAGAGCCATACATACATACATACATACATACATACATACATACAGAGGAACTCCGGGCGTATCTCATCCACCCCCGGGGCCCTGCCACCAAGGAGTTTTTTGACCACCTCGGTGACTTTAGTCCCAGAGATGGGAGAGCCCACCTCAGAGTCCCCAGGCTCTGCTTCCTCATTGGAAGGCATGTTAGTGGGATTGAGGAGGTCTTCGAAGTACTCCCTCCACTGACCCACAACGTCCCGAGTCGAGGTCAGCAGCGCACCATCCCCACCATATACGGTGTTGACACTGCACTGCTTCCCCCTCCTGAGACACCGGACGGTGGACCAGAATCTCCTCAAAGCCGTCCGAAAGTCGTTCTACATGGCCTCTCCAAACTCCTCCCACGCCCGAGTTTTTGCCTCAGCAACAACCGAAGCCGCATTCCGCTTGGCCTGCCGGTACCTATCAGCTGCCTCCAGAGACCCACAGGACAAAAAGGTCCTATAGGACTCCTTCTTCAGCTTGACGGCATCCCTCACCACCGGTGTCCACCAACGGGTTTGGGGATTGCCGCCGCGACAGGCACCGACCACCTTACGGCCACAGCTCCGGTCAGCTGCCTCAACAATAGAGGCACGGAACATGGCCCATTCGGACTCAATGTCTCCCACCTCCCTCGGGACGTGGTTGAAGTTCTGCCGGAGGTGGGAGTTGAAGCTACTTCTGACAGGGCACTCTGCTAGCCGTTTCCAGCAGACCCTCACAACACGTTTGGGCCTACCAGGTCTGACTGGCATCTTCCCCCACCATCGAAGCCAACTCACCACCAGGTGGTGATCAGTTGACAGCTCCGCCCCTCTCTTCACCCGAGTGTCCAAGACATATGGCCGCAAGTCCAACGACACGACCACAAAGTCGATCATCGACCTGAGGCCTAGGGTGTCCTGGTGCACATATGAACACCCTTATGCTTGAACATGGTGTTCGTTATGGACAATCCGTGACGAGCACAGAAGTCCAATAACAAAACACCGCTCGGGTTCAGATCGGGGGGGCCATTCCTCCCAATCACGCCCTTCCAGGTCTCACTGTCATTGCCTACGTGAGCATTGAAGTCTCCCAGGAAAACGAGGGAATCCCCAGAAGGTATGCCCTCTAGCACCCCCTCCAGAGACTCCAAAAAGGGTGGATACTCCGAACTGCTGTTCGGCGCATACGCACAAACAACAGTCAGGACCCTTCCCTCCACCCGAAGGCGGAGGGAGGCCACCCTTTCGTCCACTGGGGTAAACCCCAATGCACAGGCTTCGAGTCGGGGGGAAATAAGTATGCCCACACCTGCTCGGCGCCTCTCACCGGGGGCAACTCCAGAGTGATAGAGAGTCCAGCCCCTCTCAAGGAGATTGTTTCCAGAGTCCAAGCTGTGCGTCGAGGTGAGTCCGACTATATCTACCCGGAACCTCTCAACCTCGCGCACTAGCTCAGGCTCCTGAGCTATTAAACAATTGCTGTTTAATATTCTTTCAACAAAATATTGGAAATAGAACTGTATTACCCAATATTAACTGACAATGTTCTGAATGATCTTTAATCAACTCTATAATATTACCGATCATAAAGTTTGTATGATGTGCTCCTCAGCATTCCCTTTCTTCCTCCTTTATCGTACATCCATATTAATAATTCTATCTTATTTTATATCTTACACTTTCTTTGCCTTAAACTTGAATTGATTTGCTTGTGTAAGAGTTTATTATTTTATTTTTTTAAATACTTCATTTATTCTCGGGTTGAATGAACTAAAATGCCTCTGTAATATGGAGAAATCGAGCCTGCGCCTCTTAAGGTTTTATCATTACAGATAGCTGTGGCTGTTCATGCTAGATACAGAAATTACTTCATATGAATGTAAAACTGATCTTTCAGGCATTAAAATGGTGACTTATCTATTTTCTCAGTGTGTGAGCCTTATTGGTCTTCTTCATGGTAAGGTGATTTCATCTTTTTTGGCATTGCTTATAAGTCATCTACAAGGAGGTCTTGAATTCATTTATAAAAGCTACTGTAAAGCAATAATACATTTTATATTTTTTTAGTTTTCTAAATTTGAACATAAAAAAAAAACTCTTTGTTTGTTGGAGCTGCCCCAGTCTACCCCTGAGGAAGGTTCAGTGAGGACCGAAACGTAGGGTTTCTGGCCCAGTTCTATTCTTTTTTATTCATTTTTATTTACAGAAAGAAGAACAAATACGTTTCTCGTGAGATACTTAAGTATACTTAACTGTTTTTTAACTTTTTTCTATTTTTTAATTGCATTTAATAAAGATTTTGCATTTTAACTGCTATTTTACTGCACTAGGTGTCTTACTTACCTTTTTTTCCACGATCCTGGGTAGTAGTGTATTTTTTCAGTATTTTAATTTTTTCATTTTTCAAAAGTGCACTTACCTTTTGTATTTCTCAAAATTTTTCACTTTTTTATCAGCAACAAAATAAAATTCTCACTTATTTTTTTTACCCTGCCTCAGTTATTTGGTTACATAAAAAAACAAAATACCTCAACTAAATCAATAAATACTTACCTGGTATATTACCTCATATTCTACCTTATATACTTACCAACTCTTGAAGTCTTCTTCCAACTAAAAGGATGTGCCGTCTGGTGAGTCCAACATTTTTTGTAACATTTAAACCCTTTTTTTTTCTATTTTTTATGGTCTGAAATTTTGAATAAACCCCAAATTTTAATAAACCCTTCTCTTTTAATCTTTTACTAGTTTCACATTAGGTTTTCTCTTTTTTCTTTGTTTTGTTTTGTGTTGTTTTTTATTTTCTTTCTTAGGATTACATCTCTGGTCCACTTAGATAAATTTTGCTTCAAGCTATTACAGGCAATTCATCACCTTGAAGTTTTCTGACAACCTCAACTACCTAAAGGCATGACTAAGCAGGTAGTAAAATTGACTTCTTTTATCAAACCTTCCTCTCCCAACCCTGACGTTCTAGCTAAACTTAAAAATATTATGCAGAACTGGATGGATATAAATATGTCCATCCTAAGACAACATTATGAGGGGATAATTGGTGGATGAAATTATAATATATAGGGCAAGTAGTTTTGCTAGAGGAAAAGAGGAAGGCCTAAGTGAAGGTTTATGGATGTAGTGAGAGAGGACATGCAGGTGATGGGGGCAACAGAACAAGATGTAGAGGACAGAAAGATATGGAGGAAGATAGTCCACTGTGGCAACCCCTAACAGGAGCAGCCAAAAGAAGAAGAAGAAGAAGAAGAAGGGCAATTAGTTTTGCCAGGAATAGGTATAAGAAAAATTAACTGCCTCTCCTGTTCAATATTTTAGGAATATTTTATTTTCAAGATTAGTGGACTCAAGGATCTGATCAGAGCCCTCTTCTGGACCAGGAGATCAACAGAAATCCAGTTCTAGAATAAGTCAAAACTTACCAACTACATCTGCTGATGTACAAATTGATTCTCCTTGTTCAAAACAGGTAACGGTTATTCATGTCTCTCAAACAAATATTTTAGGTTCAGAAATAGACTCCCCCAGTGAAGATGATGGTGTGAGTATTACATCTATAATCAATCCATCCATTATCCAACCCGCTATTTCTTAACAAATGGGTTACGGGGGTCTGCTGGAGCCAATCCCAGCCAACTACATCTATAATAACTGAATCTAATATGTCCCGTCCATTTTCTTCCTCTTACAGATTTGGGTTTATCAGACGCCTCTTCAAAAATCAAACAATTGGCAAATGAGGCAAAAACACCTAAAACACCTTAAAGGGACAGATAATGATGACCTGATTGGAAAAGCAATTGGAAGATGAGATGAGATTATGTTGAACGCAAAAATATTGAGTATTTAAGTGAAAGCTGCTTGCAGTTGGGCAGCACGGTGGCGCAGTGGTAGCGCTGCTGCCTCGCAGTAAGAAGACCTGGGTTCGTTTCCCGGGTCCCCCCTGCGTGGAGTTTCCATGTTCTCCCCATGTCTGTGTGGGATTCCTCCGGTACTCCGGTTTCCTCCCACAGACTTGCAGGTTAGGTGCATTGGCGATCCGAAATTGTGCTTGGTGTGTGTGTTTGTGTGTGCCCTGCGGTGGGCTGGTGCCCTGCCGGGGTTTGTTTCCTGCCTTGCGCCCTGTGCTGGCTGGGATTGGCTCCAGCAGACTCACGTGACCCTGTGTTAGGATTTAGCAGGTTGGATAATGACTGACTGACTGCTGGCAGTTTTCTAGTATTATTACAGCTCACTTTCAAAACCTTCTACATTTGTTACAGTACATTGCAGAAATTATTTACAGTTAAAGCAGTTATTTTATTCTTAGTTTACCCAGACTCTGAATCAATTTTTGAAAATCATTGAACGCATTATATAATGTAATGAAGGAACTCACAGTATGGCTAAACGTTTGTCTGACAGCCAGCTTTGTATCTGAGGATGGTAGGACTTCAACTTTATCTCTTACTCAAATCAGACTGTCAAACTGAATGACAAAACCGAGGTTCATTTTAGACAACATGTTCTGTAGTGGGTTCTACAGTATGCATCATTTTTATTATTATGTTATACAAGCAATATATCATATATTTGCTAAAGTTACATTTCTTTGGCCATGTATGAGCCCATGACAAATTTAGAGCAGATGTTCCCAAACTTCCTGCACAACGAAGTCCATATTAGACAGGCAGACTTCTTAATGTCGGAGTCTTGGCAAGCTTAACCGATGCAGACTGAAAGCAATATCAAAGACATTATAAGACCATAATATGCATATTCCCAAAATTACAAATATCGATTTATATTGATTTTATGAACCCCCAGTTATTGAACATGTTCATTTCCATAATCAAAATATAGTTCAGCATTGTTTAATCTACTAAACTTAATTCCAAGTGATCTTAATTTTGACTACTTATTCTGCCTTCAACAGAAGACATAAGAATTATTATTAATTAATTGCTAGTCAATGTGCTTTACATAATAATTGGGGAGCCACTTCAACAACCACTAAAGTGTAGCATCCATCTGGATGATGTGACAGCAGCCATTTTTGCATCACTATGCTGACCACACATTAGCTGTAAGGTGGTGAAGCTAATTAGAGACAGGGGATGTTTCGGAGTCCAGAATGACCAGGCCGTGATGGACAAATTAGCCGAGACATCAGGATACGCCCTAATCTTTATAAAGGATACCCAGGGATCTTTTATGACCACAAAGCATTGGTTTTATGTCTCATCTGAATGATGGCACCATTTTAATAACACATTGTCCCGTCACTGCACTGGGACATTGGCATCCACAGGGTAAATGCATGCAGTTTTTTTTATAACTAATATGTGATAACCCACCAACATCGGTAAGGGTTTTAAAGTAATATTTGCCATAGCAGTGGAGATTTTTATCCATAGGTCTCTTTTAGGTGCCCAAGACAGCATATTGTCACTGGTAAAAGAAGCCAATACTTGAGTGATTTACAGTGGCAAAAAAGTATGTGAACCTTTTGAAGATGATTGCATATGTGTGTCCATTTGTCTTAAAATATGGCCTGGTCTTCATCGAAGTTGCAATAATGAACAAACACAGTCTGTTTTAACTAGTAAAAACCTAGCGTTTAGCAACATTTTCGTATGAAATCTAAGCAAAGTTTTGTACATGAGGCGTCTAGTCTGGAACCTAAAGATGGGCTTCACTCCAAGCAGCCCATCCCCAAACTTGAAAAGCAGGGCCCAAAAATGAAACAAAGACTTTTAAAGATCAAAACTGCTAAATATCCACAAAATAAAGATAAGAAAACTGTACAAACAAAGGTCCATTAATGTTTAAATATTTTTTAAAGGAGTTGCTAAAACGATTGACAAAAATAAAGCTGGAGCAAAAATAGATTTGTCAAAAAGGCCAATGCAGCTGGAAAACAGTGTATCCTTTGTGTTTTATTATTTCTGTGTGAATTTTTTTTAGTTACACAGAACAGACACAAACCCTAAGATAGTCTGTAATATTTGTACCCAGCACATTAACAAAGGGACAATGAGATAATGACAATTAATCCTTATTATTTTGTTCTCAATAAGCTTTTATATACAAAAAGTTCCTCTTCAGATTTAGATGTGTGCCAAAAGACTTTTAATCTGTTGAAGTATTTTGAGACCTTTAGATAACATTAAGATCAAGATGTGATAAAAGATTATACCATTTATCTGTATGCTGATTGGTGCAAATTAAAGCGTTTGTTTATGAAAATTAACCTAACTTACAGTTAGGTCCATAAATATTTGGACAAAGACAACTTTTTTCTAATTTTGGTTCTGTACATTACCACAATGAATTTTAAATGAAACAACCCAGATGCAGTTGAAGTGCAGAGTTTCAGCTTTAATTCAGTGGTTGAACAAAAAGATTGCATAAAAATGTGAGGCAACTAAAGCATTTTTTTAACACAATCCCTTCATTTCAGGGGCTCAAAAGTAATTGGACAATTGACTCAAAGGCTATTTCATGGGCAGGTGTGGGCAAATCAGTCGTTATGTCATTATCAATTAAGCAGATAAAAGGCCTGGAGTTGATTTGAAGTGTGGTGTTTGCATGTGGAAGATTTTGCTGTGAACAGACAACATGCGGTCAAAGGAGCTCTCCATGCAGGTGAAAGAAGCCATCCTTAAGCTGAGAAAACAGAAAAAACCCATCCGAGAAATTGCTACAATATTACGAGTGGCAAAATCTACAGTTTGGTACATCCTGAGAAAGAAAGCAAGCACTGGTGAACTCAGCAACGCAAAAAGACCTGGACGTCCACGGAAGACAACAGTGGTGGATGATCGCAGAATCATTTCCATGGTGAAGAGAAACCCCTTCACAACAGCCAACCAAGTGAACAACACTCTCCAGGGGGTCAGCGTATCGATATCCATGTGTACCATAAATAGAAGACTGCATGAAAGTAAATACAGAA
Organism: Polypterus bichir lapradei; assembly: GCA_026402145.1. Classification (NCBI taxonomy): domain Eukaryota; kingdom Metazoa; phylum Chordata; class Cladistia; order Polypteriformes; family Polypteridae; genus Polypterus; species Polypterus bichir. The sequence goes on along the minus strand of JANRMT010062835.1, from coordinate 25,867,807 downwards.
GGTGCACTGCAAGGTGCAAGCCACTCATAAGCCTCAAGAATAGAAAGGCTAGATTGGACTTTGCTAAAGAACATCTAAAAAAGCCAGCACAGTTCTGGAAAAACATTCTTTGGACAGATGAAACCAAGATCAACCTCTACCAGAATGATGGCAAAAAAAAACAAGTATGGAGAAGGCGTGGAACAGCTCATTATCCAAAGCATACCACATCATCTGTAAAACACGGTGGAGTCAGTGGGATGGCCTGGGCGTGCATGGCTGCCAGTGGCACTGGGACACTAGTGTTTATTGATGATGTGACACAGGACAGAAGCAGCCAAATGAATTCTGAGGTGTTCAGAGACATACTGTCTGCTCCAATCCAGCTAAATGCAGTCAAATTGATTGGGCGGCGTTTCATGGTACAGATGGACAATGACCCAAAACATACAGCCAAAGCAACCCAGGAGTTTATTAAAGCAAAGAAGTGGAAAGTTCTTGAATGGCCAAGTCAGTCACCTGATCTTAACCCAATTGAGCAGGCATTTCACTTGTTGAAGACTAAACTGCGGACAGAAAGGCCCACAAACAAACAGCAACGGAAAGGCCTGGCAGAGCATTAAAAAGGAGGAAACGCAGCATCTGGTGATGTCCATGAGTTCAAGACTTCAGGCTG
>JANRMT010062835.1:25779781-25866752 GCA_026402145.1 Polypterus bichir lapradei | reverse complement strand
GCTAGATTGGACTTTGCTAAAGAACATCTAAAAAAGCCAGCACAGTTTTGGAAAAACATTCTTTGGACAGATGAAACCAAGATCAACCTCTACCAGAATGAAGGCAAGAAACAAGTATGGAGAAGGCGTGGAACAGCACATTATCCAAAGCATGCCACATCATCTGTAAAACACGGTGGAGGCAGTGTTATGGCTTGGGCATGCATGGCTGCCAGTGGCACTGGGACACTAGTATTTATTGATGATGTGACACAGGACAGAAGCAGCCAAATGAATTCTGAGGTGTTCAGAGACATACTGCCTGCTCAAATCCAGCTAAATGCAGTCAAATTGATTGGGCGGCGTATCATGATACAGATGGACAATGACCCAAAACATATAGCCAAAGCAACCCAAGAGTTTATTAAAGCAAAGAAGTGGAAAGTTCTTGAATGGCCAAGTCAGTCACCTGATCTTAACCCAATTGAGCAGTCATTTCACTTGTTGAAGACTAAACTGCGGACAGAAAGGCCCACAAACAAACAGCAACGGAAAGGCCTGGCAGAGCATTAAAAAGGAGGAAACGCAGCATCTGGTGATGTCCATGAGTTCAAGACTTCAGGCTGTCATTGCCAGCAAAGGGTTTTCAACCAAGTATTAGAGATGAGCATTTTATTTCCAGTTATTTAATGTGTCCAATTACTTTTGAGCCCCTGAAATAAAGGGGTTGTATTAAAAAAATACTTTAGTTCCCTCACATTTTTATGCAATCTTTTTGTTCAACCCACTGAATTAAAGCTGAAAGTCTGCACTTCAACTGCATCTGATTTGTTTCATTTAAAATTCATTGTGGTGATGTACAGAACCAAAATTAGAAAAAAAGTTGTCTCTGTCCAAATATTTATAGACCTAACTGTACCTAAGATCGATGCTTTGTTATATTTCACAGTCTTGTCCTAAGAAACTGGCCTGCTCACATCGCAGACTCCCTCAAGCTTATAGTTAATAAAGAATGTCCAGTAGTTGGAGATATTTGTAATGCTGATCTTGCATTTTCTTTATTTAAAATTCTAATTTCCCTGACAGCCAACTTAAAAGGAAAAGATTAAAAATATGACACAAGAGAAACAGTAGCTTAATTTAAGAGCAAAGGATTAAAACCAGAGAAAATCACAGAAAGCCAGGAACCATTTGCAACATAAAGCTGTACCGCTACCCCTGGAGACTAACTATCCGCAGAGCAGCCGCACAATCACAGCACCACTATAGTAAATGCAGCAAACTTTATAACAGCAGATATCTTTACCGGGTTCAGAGGCCAACACTCTTCCTTATTTAACACACTCACCTCATATCCCAAACCAACACTCAGTGAGAATCAAAAAATAAATGAAAAGATGTATTTACATATTTACAGGCAAGAAAAATACTTTTGACACAACCCCCACCCCCACCCTCAAACAACAAATACATTACTAGAACAAAGCCAGAAATTAACAAATTAGGGTGCGAGATGTAATCGCTACAGATAACCTGTCTCTCTATTATAAAAAAAAAATCTTGGGAGGGAGACTAGGGATACGAGACGTGATCTTCTTGGAAGACAATTTGATGTCCTGCAAGAGACACTTTAATGTCCCACGAGACAAGGCAGTGAGACAACATTTTAAACAAGTTCACGGACATCTAACCTAGAAGTTGTTGGAATGCTTTTAACAGACACACTTCATGTGCTCCCAGCTCTTAAAACAAGCAGAACATGCAGCTCGCCAGCAGCAGCAAGCCAGCAGATGATCCGACCACTTCTCCCCTTCACAACGCAAGCGGCAGAGACACAAAGTGGCAAAAGGACAGCTGCTGTACAGGCTTTTAAATGATCGACGCGCAGCGCGACAAGCAGAACATGCAGCTCGCCAGCAGCAGCAGCAGAAAATCAGCAGCTGATCCGATGGCTTCTCCTTAGCATGCATTCAGGCCCTGCGCGCCTGCCCCCTTCACAACGCAAGCAGCGTTATACGTCCTGCTAAGAAAGAGATTTAACCACACCTGGGGCTGGAAATAAAGGACAAGTATTGTTTTTACAAAAGTTTTAAAGTAAAAGTGAAAATAATGCATATGTACAGTAACAATTCCCATGAAAATAACAATCTCTTTAAATTGTATATCCGGTAAACCAATTCTGGGGGTGGGCGAGGGAAGCGCTTCCCAAAAATACAACAGTCTGGTTTTACTGTCCTTAAAGATATAAGAGGACAATGAAACGCCAGAAGCAAAACGGAATTTACAGCCTGCCAGTGCCAATGATAGTAACGTTCTGTCCTACCTGTCAATAAGATGATTGCTCCAGAACAAATACAGAAACGTTCACCATCTGAGACGTGTGTCAATTGTAACCCTGAAGAAAAAAATCCATCTTCCAGCAGGTGGCTCCCATTGCACATTTTTTGTACTAGCACGCTGCCTGATGTCTGTCTCTCTCTCTCTGTCTCTCCTCCTCCTCCTCCTCCTCTCTTTCTGGATTAAATCCCTTTTAATCCAACAGTCCTGTCTGCTCCATGTCTCCCCCTTAAAGGCAAAGATCCCCATTACGGGGCAAACCCACAGCAACCTTTTTGCTCGAGAATACATTAAGGAGAGGCAAACAAACAAAAGGCCAATAGTACATGTGGCACTTGCTGCAAGATGGCCCTGCCTGTCTGGGCTTAATGTGCAGGAAACATAACTTAAAGGACAAGGCACCAAAAAATAAACTTTCATATATACCAAATATCAATTAACAATATGCTTATCAAAACATACAATATAAATATTGGGATTTGAAAGTATTTTTTATGTGTTTTGTACGATCAAACAGTCACTGGGTTATTTTCTTTAAAGTCCTGAATTCAATTCTGGAGTTTGTTTTGCTTTTCTGCTTCCTTTATTAGTTGTCTAATTTTTTGCATTCAACACTGTCAAATTGAATATCCTTCCTAATCTTCTTTTTTCTATTTCAAAGCATTCCCATTTACATCAATACATCATTTTTAAAGAAATTAGATTCAATCATAACATCATTTAGTTGAAATTCAAAATATCCACGCATCCAAAGGGAGATTCTACAACGACCTAAAGCAGAAGGTGGTATGGACCTACCTAACTTTCAAAATTATTACTGGGCAGCAAATATACAAGCTATAAAAACCTGGACATTGACACAAATAGATGGTCTGCAATAAAAATACGATCCTGCAATACTTCTTTATATTGCTTGCCTTGTGCACCAGTAAATACAAGTTATGGCCAATATACTAACAACCCAATTGTGCGCCATCCACTCAGAAAATGGAACCAATGAAGGAAGTACTTCAAGATAGAGAAGCTTTTATCTTTGACACCTCTACATGATAACCACCTTTTTCCAACCCTCTTGAACTTACACAGTTTTTAATGTTTGGAAAATGTTCTGGATGAAATCATTTAGAGATTTGTACATAGATATTTTTTCCACTATTTCCAAATTAGAAACTTTGCTAAACAAAATCTGGCCCATTTTAAGTACTTCCCACCTACTTCTATGCCAGAAGAAATATTGATCCGTCTTCAGCACATCTATCTTGTTTAGAATTGTTCAAAATGTTTCCAGGGCAAGATCCAACCTGCGAATGTTGCAATCAAGTTCCAGCCTCACTGACTCATATGTTTTGGGCCTGCACCAAATTAACATCATTCTGGACTAAAATCTTTAAATGCCTCTCAGTCAGCCTCGGTGTCACAATCTCTCCTAATCCACTAACAGCTGTGTTTGGGGTATTTCCAGATGGACTTAAAGTGGAGAAGGACAAACAAACTGTGATTGCCTTTTCTTCACTACTTGACGTGGACTTATCTTGCTCAACCAGAAGAATCCTAACTCTCCTCTTTTAAGTCATTGGGTAGCTGATGTTATATACTATTTGAAATTGGAAAAAATCAAATTCTCAGTTAGAGGATCTGTGCAGAACTCTTTTAAAAACTTGGCAGGATCTGATCAATAACATTTTAGAATAAGCATTTATATTTGGGAAAAGGATATTCATCCCTCTTTTCATCTCTTAAAGTTTTATTCTGGCTGTTGGCCTTCATCTCTTTCTCTTTGGTGGGAGTTGAATTGAACTTAGTTTTGTTAAGTTTACTTGTTTGTATGGAATGTTACTTGCTATTAATAGAATCAATAAAAAATAATAATTAAAAAAAAATTAAATAAAAAAGTCACAAAATTAGTTCAATGGCATTAAACCTGTCTGGTGTTTCAATTGATTGTAGTATAAATGCAACTGTACAGTTTATGGAAAGTCCAACATGTGGCGAGTCAGTATGGTGGGATAACCTACACGAAGATAAAAGAACACTCCATGCAGCTTTATGAAAAAGTGATTGAAAAGCACAAGTCAAGGGATGGAGAGAAGAAAATGTCCAAGTAATTGACGTTCTCCATGGGGTTCAGTTAAATCAATCATTATGAATTTGAAAGAGTACGACACAGCTTTAATCTGCTTAGAGAAGGCTGTCTACAAAAACCGAGTGATCTTGCAAAAAGAAGAACAGTTGAAGGAGACCACTCAGAAACATGTCAGAACTCTAAAAGAGTTACAAGATACTGGGGCTGGGATTGGAGAGACTGTGCAGACGACAACTGTGACCTGGGCTCTTCACTAGTGACAATAGAGTGGCAAAGAGAAAGTCAATGACAAAAAAAAGTGCACATTAAACCTTGGCTATAGTTTGCCAGAAGTCACAAGGAAAAGTGAGCTGGAAAAAAATTGTGTGGCCTCATGAGGCCAAAATTGAGCATTTTAGCCATCAAAGTAGACACCATGTTTGAACACTGTGCATTGCCCAAAACACCAATGTAAAGCATGGTGGTGACAACATAACGATGTGAGGATGTTCCTCTGCAGCAGGCCATGGAAGGCTGGAGGAAAAACCTAATGTAGTCTGCAAGAAACGTGAACCGTGCCAGAGGATTTGTTTTCCAACAAGACAACGACCCCAAAGGTAAAGTTAAAGCTACACTGGAATGGTTTAAAAACAGCAATGTTAATGTCCTTCAGTGACCAGGTCAGATTCCAGTATCATTATTTTTCAAGAGTCTCAGAATAGGAAAAGAATTCGAGTGATGCTAATTTAGTTGTAGTCTTAGAAGTAGCAATACAAGAATTGTATCCATATTCCTAATTTAGAAAACAACAGCTAACTTTTTCAGGATTTAGGAATAGCTTGTAAGCTGCCCAAACTCGGTTGGAGCTGCCAGAAGATAATGATAAGGCAGAGATCGAAACACATAGTCCATGAAAGTAGGAATACTTTGTAAATTCTGAACAACCATAAAAAATATCAGTTTATCAGAGATGGGATAATATTCGTAACAATATTGCATTCTTTGCATCCTATGAACAATTACATTCCAAATTTAACATTCCAGCTACATATTTCTTTCACTATCTTCAAATCAGGAACTTTGTTAAACAGAACCTTCCAGATTTTCCTCATCTTGCACCCTCATCCATGCTGGAAAAAATATTGCTCAATCTCAAGGACTTAGACTCCATCTCTACAATATATAAAATCATTTTACAATCCTTACCTTTCAAAGATCCAGGAGGACACTGGGAAAAAGATCTCTCAATTAATATATCAGGAAAGGAGTGGAAAGTAGCAATGCAGAGAATTCACTCGAGCTCCATATGCGCAAAGCATACAATTATACAACTCAAAATTATATATCAAGCACATCTGTCTCGACTAAAACTCTCTAAAATGTTTCCAGGGCATGATCCAACCTGCGAATGCTGCACCCAAGTCCCAGCCTCACTGGGTCACATGTTCTGGGCCTGCACCAAATTAACATTATTCTGGACCAAAATTTTTAATTACCTCTCAGACAGCCTTGGTCTCACAATCCCTCCTAACCCATTAACAGCTGTGTTTGGGGTTCTTCCAGAGGGGCTTAAAGTGGAGAAAGACAAACAAATTGTGATTGCATTCACTACACTTTTGGCACGCAGACTTATTCTGCTAAACTGGAAGAACCCAAACTCTCCTCTTTTAAGTCAGTGGGAAACCGATGTGTTATATTATTTGAAATTGGAAAAAGTCAAATACTCAGTAAGAGGATCCGTACAGACTTTTTTCAAAACATGGCAGGATCTAATCAGTAATATTTTAAAATAAGCTCATAAAGCACAATTTATTAATTTAGGTATGTTTACAAGCCTTAAATATTACGCCGTTTGGCTTGCTCTGTCTCTCAGGGGTGGGGATCGATCTGTTCCTAACTCAATTTTTCTTTTTGTAAAAACTTGATTGCTTTGTATGGATTGCAATAAAATTAATAATAAAAAAAAAAATATTCGTAACAAAACTTGTATGTTACAAGATTACTCCATCTAGAAGCCATGCACTCCTGGTAACATTGCATTTTTTGCCAAAGGGAAAATGCAGCATTGCAATAGCAATGATTTGGGTATGGCAAAACCAAGCATTTCTTGAATTTTCCACCAAGCTTTGAACACCCCTAGGATAATACGCAGATGTATTCCCCACAACTCCACGTGAGGTAATGTTAAAGCAAGCTGCATTAATGCAAATCATTGGTTATTCTGGAGTTGGTGTGATGGATGGCACATGCATAAAGATCATTCCACCAAGTATGGATGAGCAGACATATATGAACTGCAAGTGATATCACAGTATCAACACGCAGGTGGTCATAGGTTCAAACTTGTTAAGTCCAGGAAGTTGCCCTGGTAGGCATAGACTGCTGGGAATGGGATAAATTGAGACTTGCGGGTTTACAGAGATAAACAGACATATGATGCGACTCTGGAAGACATTTGGGAATACTAGAAGAGTGACGATGACTTCAGAAACAGTGCAAAAGTAGCCATGGCCAGTTTAAGCAGATACTTTGTGAGGCATTTCCCGTGGCCATAACTGTGAAGGTAATTGTACTGAAAGTTCGGGTGTGAATCATTCATTGTTAAATAAACATGCCGGTTATTGGGCTTTACTCTCATTTGGTGTGTGTGTCTTTTTATCTCAGTCCTAAGTGGTAACAATAAGGTGCAGCTTAGCACATTATCCTACCTTATTATTCTTTTTTACCTACTACTTGGAATATTATTATTATCATTATTATTATGTTTGTGATGGAGACTTAGTATTAGTATCATAAAACTACAACAAGTCATCATGATTTCCAAAGAAACTACAAAACGCCTTGATGAGTGCCATTTTGTGGGTGCTGTAAAGTCATAAAGTCCTACTCCTAGCTGGGAGTTGGAGTATGACTCTCTATAACTACTTCTCATGTCCTGCTCTGAGGTGGGATAAGTGCTTATCCGAGTCTGTCCTTTACTGCAGTTCCTAGGAGTAATTCCAAGACGGCTCATAAACATGGGCACAGATCTCAGTCCACTTGAGAATTTCTGGCAGGACTCACTCACAAAATTCCATGCAACCTGACAGAACTTGATCGTTTTACAAAAAAAAATGGGAGAAAATGGCAGTGTTTACATGTGCAGAAAAAGACCTATGAACACAGACTCAAAGCTGTCATGGCATCTACTACTTACTGATTTGAAGTGGCCAACAGCCATACCTCATGCTCTTCAGAGCAGGTAATCCACTTGAAGCTAACCATGTTTAGGCCTGGCCACTACTTGGATGGGAGACCAATCAGGAAAAGCTTGGGTTGTTGCTGGAAGAGGTGCTGGCGAGGGGGAGCTTACCATGTGGTCTGAATGTGGATCCCAATGTCCAAGTGCAGTCATGGGGACACTGTGCTGTGAAAATTGTGCCATCCTTTGGATGAGATGTAAAACTGAGGTCCTAACTCGCTGTGGTCATAAGAGATCCTTGGGTATCCTTTGCAAAGAGTAGGCTGCATCCCAATGTCCAGGTTATATTGCCCACCACGACTTGGTCATTCTGGCCCCCTGATCATCCCCTAAATGGGCTAACTATCTCTAACCTCTTCTCTGCCTAATAGCTAATATGTGGTAAGTGTACTGGAACAAAAATGGCTGCTGTTGTATCATCCAGGTGGGTGCTGCACATTAGTGGTGGTTAAAGTGGCTCCCCACTCACAATGTAAAATGCTTTGAAGTAGTGAGAAAAACGATAAATAAATGCAAAAAAATTATTATTACTTACTAACCTGAAGTGAGTAAACACTTATGGAATCAACTGTTTTGTATTATAATACTGGGCTTCGTCCCCTGCTCACTTTGCTCGTAACCCCCCGGCCTGCGCTACGTGCCAGCCACTTTACATCTCTGCCGCTAGTGTATGTGGATTTCACTTTCACCAAACAACAAATCTTTTAATTCTCGCGGATATACCTCTTCATTGGGAAGAAACACTACTTTTCCCTGATGGCAACACATATTAGATGATTTACAAGTCTCCAACTTAAAGTTTAAAGCCAAACAATATCTACATACTTCTGTCTTATGACCTATGTCCATATATTCGATCTCTTTTTGCTGTTCCATTATTTCACTGAATAATAATTTCCATTTTTTAGTGCTAATGCAATCTTTACTATCAGTTTTTTGAGACTTTCAAATTTTAGTACTTTCATAATCTCTAACCTGCTCTGCATGTGTACTGCGCCAACGTTTTTGAACCTCTTTACGATGTTCTACTTTGTCTTCTACTCTTTGTCTTTTATTTCCGACCCCGCTTGGAGCTCAGAGCACAGGAACTGTGTCTGACAGTAGCATTCACATGAATGAGAAGTGAGTGGACTGTGGGCGTGGCTATAAATGTTTGAGAGGAGGGCGGGGCTTGTCAAAATCTCTTGTCAAAAGTCTCATCTCGTGGGACCTGAAATTATCTCTCACTGGAATTGAAATTATCTCTAAAAAAGTCTCGTCCCAGGATTTCCTTTTATAAAAGAGAGATATGCCCAATTAATGTAAACTGCTATGCAGAGATTTGTTTTCCTTTGAAATTAAAGAGGCTTATTCTATTATTCAGTGTCAAAAATTCAAATGAAATCCACTGTGATTTAATGCTGTTCAACAATAAAATCTTAAAAATTCCAACGGGGTAAACACATTTTATAGGCACTGTACTTAATTTGTACACTATTGACTTGGACCATATTTGTAAAAATATGTTATGTTGTGGTTTAACTAATTTTTGATTTCCCCCAAACATTAGGAAAGGTTCTAATTTCTCTGTTTCTCCCTGTAGCTGAACCCATCATTCTAACACTCTGCTCTGCACTCGTCAAACCTCCCTGCCTGTTGCCAAAGAATTTACACTGTTTTAAAAGCTTTCTGTTATAATTCTCAAATATACTCCAAATGTAGTATTTAAATGTTAGATACATCAAGTTAATAGACTCCACCACTAAGCAGTAATTAAAATATCCAACAAGAAACAACATATGCAGACAGCCTTAACTGAGCTCAGCTATGAGTGATGTCACTGTCTGTGCAGCTGAAGGCCGCATGCTAACGTGCTAAGGATTAGCAAAGACAGCCTACTAGGAGCAGTCTGCTCGGGACCGTGGTATAGGGAAGGGGGAGATGCACTCAGCAAACATTTGTACAAAGATATAATTGTTAAGTAGGAACATCAGGTGGTATTTTGGTTAAGTGGAGAAGCCTGTGTCTGCTTGTATAGCATACTGTAAGTGTTCTGCTTTGTCCGCAACTTGCAGTCTTTCTTTGCCCATCCATTGTCGGCTGTGTACAATAAAATGGTATATTTTCTTTCCCACTTTAGCCATTATTCTTTGTAAGATAATGGGATCATGATCGAGATTCATTTTAATTTCATACAGAATATGTTTTATATTTTGAGCACAAACCAGAACGTTATCTTTTTTCTTACTCCCTTTGCTCACTAATTTTGCAATAATGTTGCCTTAGAGAAATATTATTATAATTCACTAATTTAAACAAATTTGAAACAGACTGGTTGTTGGTGCCAATGGTTATCTCACCAGGATTGGGTAAAAAGCTAAAAACAGGCCTGGACAAGACTTGAGCCTATCAAAGAGACCACTCTCACTTGCCCACATACATAAACACACACATGCACATACACAGGGCTTATTCGCACACAGTGACAATTTTTAATTTCCAATTAACATAACCTAAATAAAGAAAACAAAAAAAACCCTTTTGTAAAAAGCCAAAATACTCCCTGAGGACAATTAAAGTCTATCTATCTATCTATCTATTCTATCTATCTATCTATTATATCGTTCCTTTTCTATCTATCAATTATATAGTGTCTTTTCCATCTATCTATCTATTATATAGTTCCTTTTCTATCTCTCTATCTATAAGCTGTAATTCAGCAAGGCAATGAAATTGTTGTACAAAGTAGTTAAGGAAAAAAACTACCTCACATTCCTGCTGCTTGACAGGAATTGCAGTTCACATGTCAGCACTGCTACAAGGTTGCACATCAGATAAAATATAGGGAGGGAAACACCATTTTTCCTGGCTGAATGGGACGAATTTAACTGGTTGCCTAACGGCATAGTTTTGTGATTTTTTTTTGCATAGTTAAACAGTACAATTTTGCCTGAATTTCTATCTCAATACTAATATTAAGCTAAAAGTAGGGCACACCCCATTCCCTCCGGTTTTACAGTCTGTCAGTTACAGTGCCTGACAAGGCTACCAGAACCACAATAAATACACTGTCAGTGTTGGATAAGTATCATACAGTCATAGTTGAGTATAAGTAGAGATACCTTTATGGAAAGTGACCCAAACAACTCAAGCTGAAGTTCTAAATATCTGCAATAAAGTCTACTTAAGTATCAAAAGTACAAGTAAATGTGTGTATATAGATATATAAATATATATATATATATATATATATATATATATATATATAGTAACAAAGGCACTATATAGGCGCCTGACCCGACACAGATGGACACGGAGGCACATATACAATAAAATAAACTATTTATTTTCTTCCCCTGTGGGCACACGTCTTCCCCCTGACCCACAGGTAATACACAGTCCCAAAACACCACCAAAAGACCCACAACACAGTTCTTTCTTCTTTTACCTCCACTCCTCCTCAAGCTTAGTCCTCCTCCTCCAGACTCTGGCTCTCGAGTGGTGGTGGCTGGCCTCTTTTATAGCCCACCCGGAAGCATTCCAGGTGCTTGACCACCTGGTCCCAATTGCACTTCCGGGTGGGACTGAAGACTCGTCCAGCCAGGCTGTTGAATCCAGGCAGCACCCCCTAGTGGCCACCCCAGCTCCCAACCAGGCTGTGGAGGACTCCATCTCCCATGGAGCCATGCGGGAGGTTGGGGAATCACCGTCGGCCAGGGAGGCTGCCACCAAGCATCCCGGGGGAGGTATTGAGCTGCCCACGGTTGCGCCCCCGGAACATATGCAACAGGGGTGTCCCGGCCGCCTGTCACAATATATATATATATATATATATATATATGTATATATATATATATATATATATATATATATATACACAAGTCCAGATTAAATTTTGGGAAGCCAACTGGATCACTCCATTTAGTGAAACACTTAAATTTAAACAAAACATCCCTTCTACATATCTTTTAGGGCAGCTGAACTTTTCCTGTGTAATTAATTTGTTCAAACATTGTTTAGCTGCACGTTGACAACATTGGTTCTTTATAATAATAATCTATTGGTAATATTAGTTCATTACCAATCAATTCACTATTATATATGCTTAATTAATTGCTATTGCCTTCCATTTACAGCACTTGTACAGAAATTACTTTTTTTCCCCCCCACACTTAATTTAACCAAAGCAGCAAAGGAGAAGATGGTGCTGTGCCAGCTGCTTGCCCTCCATGCAGCACACAATGGCACAAAACAGAACAAAAGCAGTGTCCGCTATTAGCTAAAGCAATCAAGCTCTTAAGAGCAGTCAGGTTTCAAAGCAGAGCTCCATCCGGTGGGTTGCTCATTCACAAATGAGATGCCTTCTTCTGGGAGCACACTGCTCTTATAGCCCTTGGACTGGAAGGGGTGGAGTCAGTTGCCCTCATTGGGTGTCTTCTCAGAGATGGGGGTGGGTGGGAAAAGAGACAAGATGGTCAGCGACAATCCCCTGTCGTGTCTTGCAAAGCTAAAATAACACAAACTACCTTCTTTTTGATTGTGAGTCATATTAGAATCATTAGTAGGAGCAAAATAACTGCATCTTGTAAAAGGACACGTCTAAACATTTCTGTGTAACGGAAATGGTGAGTATTTTTTACGTTTTGCTGAAAAAGTTTACTCTTATGTTAAGCCATGTAAAAATGTGTTATGTTATATGTGATATTTCAAGATCTTTAGCAACAGATAGTATGGTCACCACCATCTGCGGGCATTTACAAACAGTATTTAAGAGGAATATTGGTGCATGGTTGTTCTGGTTCATGATCTACATAATTGTATGCTGCAGCTCTTTGTGACATTAGCTCTTGAGTTCGTTCCAAGAATGTTACTATAACAGCTGAAAATTCTTCTCGTGTTGCTCTGTCTGTTGCTCCAGCTCTTTCCAGCAACCAGTCGATATGGAAGAGAATGAAAACAATATTTACATCACCTCTTCCACCTGTTCAATAAGACGGCAGATCATCTGCCTTATTGAATCCCCATTCAACTTCTTTAGTGCTGGGTGAACACATTCATGATGGGAATGCCACTTACTACAACTGTCAACATGCCTTACTCCATCTCTTGACACTGATTGGTCATTGGATTACATTCTGTGTTGACATGATTAATATATGGTCTTGAATCAAAATGCAGTGCACTCAGAGCAGCCGCAAAGCAAAATGCAATGCCTTTGGTATTCTTTTAGTTATGGCACCCAGTCTTTGGACATGAATTAAAATGCAATACACTTCTGTATTATATTTTAAACTGACACAAAAATTGTGTGTCATTGTGAAAAGCAATATGGTTGATATGCTTATAATAATAGCACTTTACAAACATGCCAAAATTAAAGGAACCATGGGCATATGAATTGCATTACAGTTTAGTTATCATGTTGGATACCATTTCATTTTGGCATTAACAGTCCTCCATATGTATCAAATATCAATGTCTAAAAAATATTTGAACTAGGAAAAGTGGTCTAATATCACACTTAGCCAAATGCAGTGAATGTAGTGAAGTGTTTAACTTTATTATCTATTTTTTTTGTTCCAAAACTTATGGACAATAAGCTTCTTGTTTTCAGGATGCAGAATCATATTGCTACCATATTTCATTCAACAGTACATAAGACACAACTACAGACACACTGCCACTTGGTCCCTTCTCAGTGTGCCATCTGTGCACCCACTGCTTGAATTTAACAGCTTAAATGGACACATGTACAGTATGCAATCAGGTTTCCAGATTATTTACCAAAACAACTAGACCCGATTCCTTGGCAGAAATAAATTGAAAGTGACTATACTAAAGAGACACAGACATCACCATTTGATCACAAAAATGCATTTGAGATCAAAGTGAAAAGAATATGACATATTGTAATGGTATGCTGTCAAATGCAAAGGTAAAACCTTTACTAGGCTTCCTCTGAGATATTAGAATGAAATTAACTTCTTGTTACAATACATTTGCTTTTTAAGTTGAAGATATGTTACTGCTGCGGTGGGCTGGGCTGGCACCCTGCCCAGGGTTTGTTTCCTGCCTTGTGCCCTGTGTTGGCTGGGATTGGCTTCAGCAGACCCCCGTGACCCTATAATCAGGATATAGCGGGTTGGATAATGGATGGATATGTTACTGTTAATACATTCCCAAGCGTTGGCCTGTCTCAACTAAAACAAGCTCCGAACTTGAGAGATGTCACATGGTGAGCGTAAAGGATCAGAAGGCTACTTGACATCTGTAACATCTGACAATGTAAGAGAGTCTGAGGAACATAACATGGGATGTATTAAATATTTCCATACTCAATTGGTCGCAGTGCAATCAATGCCAACTAAGGACCTTCCTTACAATTTTAACTGAGGAGCAGCTCATCCAAGGAAGTATGGGGCAAAGATCCAGAGGGAGGATAAAATATGGTGGACAGTATTCAGAACTGGCCTGCCTCCATATAATATTTAAATAAGCTGGAAGAATTGTCACATTTCATGGCAGGTCATATCGAGTTAAGGTACTAAGGCATTTTGGGTACTGTGGACGACTGTCTCAGACGTTATTTCATCTGATATGATGAGAGGGAGTGTAAAAACAGAAGGGGACAGGAGATTTATGACAGGAGATTTATGATTTATGTAAATAAGCCATGGTGAAAAGTGAGCACGTTATAATTAAAACTAGAATTCAGTGGCAATGGTTGTTACACATTTAAAGCCTTGGGAGCATAGTACTCCTACACTTCATAAATTACATTACTGACCAGTTCTTTTTCACATCCAATATAAACTTCTCCTCCTAGTTGTTTTAAGGCCCTTCATGGTCTTGTCCTACCTTATCTGTTCTCCTTATTGAACTCATATGTTCCATCAAACTCACTTCGCACTGCCAATTCAATGCTGTTAAATGTCTCTGTCCAGCAGGGGGCACTAGCTCCTTTGTTGGAATGAGTTCTTTTTTAATTGCGGCATGCTTCATAACCTGAAACTACATAGATATAATATTAAAAGGCGATACCACTCCCTTAGTGATACAGCGGTAAGAAAACACATAGGAGAAATAACTTAGCTTTCTTTATCAACGATTTACGCGGCATAACAAACAAGGAAGCCAATGACAAGACTTTTCACCGAAGTGGGAGCTCGATGTATACAGTCTGCCATCTTTCTCGCTGCACTGGAAGGATTTTCAGGATTGGATGACATTATCTCCCATCTATCCGTCAGATTCAAAGGTGTGCCGGGCTATGTTCCAAGGTTTTATACCCTTTCTCCATGTGCAGGCCCTCACTTAGGTGAATCATGCCATTCCAAACTAGAAAAAGAAGATCTAATGTCATGCTGGCTCTGTCACACAGAAATAGTACAATGCCCATTTTTGTAGTTGTCCCTTTCTTGTCTTCTAATGCTTGCCTAGCAGTTCTAAATGATGAGCCCCTCAGTGCTAAATCTGGCCTTGTGTTAGCTGTACATGTGAGAAGAAGCAGATTTATAAAATATTTTTTGTACAGAGCACAGTGACATATTAAACATATAACCTTATTACAATCCAGACTGCGTACTTTTAGTGTATCGAGCCCACTGTCTTGGAATGACCTGCCTTTGGAGCTTTGCATTTGTGCCTCACTTTCTGATTTCAAATCTAAACTTTAAAACTTATCTTTGTAATATTGCTTTTTATTGATTTTGCCAACCATGTGTACATATTGGACTGTTTAATGATATGTTTTAATACTTTATATTGATGTATATTAACCTTGACTATTCTGAAAGACTCTTTTAAGTAAATTCTTCTTCTTTGTATTATTATTAATACAATGTTGGATCCACACATTGAGATACTAAATGAATTTGTCCACGTTTCTGCCTAGGTGGATAACTTGCAGCATCCTTGTTAATGTTTATTAACCCAGCAACAGAAATAATTCACTCTTTCTAATGATGAATCTTCCTGACCTTAGAATGCTGGTGACTTCAACCAGGGGAACATCAGGGCTTCTACTGTATCAACATGCTCCATTTGTGGACCTGCTGCTTTGAATTGCTTTTCATGTAAACCTGTGGCACAGCTGGGCAGATCTGACCACATCTTACTCCCACCTACAGCACATGCCTGTTATTGACAGCAGCAGCTCTTGTGTGTGTTTGGGGAGATCTAGTTTATTATAATATTTATATTTTTCATTAGCTTCTGTAATTAAGTATTATTTTACTCTAATTTGCAGTGTGTGTATAACTGCATGTGAGAAATAAAATTTGATTTGACTGTGGTATAGCAGTTGAGCCAACATTTTTCAGAATTAATGAAATTAACAACTAAACTAAAACATAGTGACAGGGACTTTGATCTTGTTAATAAATAGGATAGGGGTTTAGGCACTCTAAAAGAAAGCCAGTATTTTTAAGTTTAGTTTACAAATTTCATAAAATATATTAGTCATGCAAAAGGTTAACTGTAGCGCAAGGTTACTTAATCCAGAATTTTGATTATCTCCCTGCAGCTTAACATCCAAGCCTCATTATATCAAAGACAGTGTTCCCAAACATACTCTGCTAATCCCTTATATCCGATAACCACCTCAGTGTATTATCTCAACAGACGCAGCCTGGATTATCAAGTGTTCACATCGAAAAATATTAATTTGGTTCAATGCCCTAGGTACCTTCATCTATTGCCACATCTGAAGTGGCTATTATTAACAAGCACAGTCATGCTATGACTCAACCCTAAGTTGCAAGCCCACTCCCCCAAGGGAAAGCAGATGTCGAGTTAAATATCCTTGATAATGCCCAATCTGCTTTGCTGTATTGATTTCTGTTGAAGATGACCCTTTTCCAAGCTAATGACACTCTGACTCAGAGATGCAGTAAACAGCTCACATTAAGAACTGTTTCCCTCCCA
This sequence comes from Polypterus bichir lapradei, assembly GCA_026402145.1. Taxonomy (NCBI): domain Eukaryota; kingdom Metazoa; phylum Chordata; class Cladistia; order Polypteriformes; family Polypteridae; genus Polypterus; species Polypterus bichir. The sequence goes on along the minus strand of JANRMT010062835.1, from coordinate 25,850,229 downwards.
ACTGACTATAAAGACCATGGAGCTAGCTGCCAGCAAAAGCAAAAATGTAAGCCATTAAAGCTCATCAAGAGATCAAGAAAGCACAAATTAAATTGCTATCCATAATGTTCTGGACAAAGATAAAATGATTTGTGATTAACCGTGCTCGTTTCGACTCTTATCACAAAATGACACAGCAGTGTCCACGTTTCTGCACCTTTTAAGTGTTTTACTATTTTCCAGTACATTTTTTCATAATTGTCTTGTTGGTATTCAGGTCTAAAAAAAGCAATAATTTGCCCAGGGATCAAGTCTTTCAATTCTCCAAGAATCCAATCGTTGCTCTTTATAAACTCGTAAAATACATTCTGAAGGAATGATAGACATGTCTTTGTGAAAATCCGTTGGGCCATTAGTAATGGACAGTATAGCTTTCTATAACGAGAAGCCATGGTGGACATTATTTTTTTTATTTCAAATAAGGCTTCAATTACTTAAAATTAACTTAATGTATTGTGAAAGGGGGTTACATGGTGGTGCAGTTATTAGATAGATAGATAATTTATTAATCCCAAGGGCACTATTGCCTCACAAATGCACCATCCTGGGCTCATATCCTGTTGCCTGAGGATGTTTGTGTGGATTTTGCATCTGTGTTTGTTTTCCTCTGGGTACTCTGGTTTCCTTCCGGCAAACCACCAAGACATGCATGTCTGGTTACTTAATTACTCTAACTATATATATTTTTAAAAGGTTAAAAGGACCAGAGGAGCCCATAGAAATAGTTAGGGTACCAACCAGGCCCCCCAGTTGAACATCAAACTGAAAAAACTGAACTGAAACGAGCAATTGGGGTGCAATAACAGAAAGCAGGTGTGCCAATTACCTTGTAAGCCATTGTGACTCTTCCCAAAACTCTTTCAGGGTGGATGTCGACTTTTGTCAACAGGAGGGGCCAATGGTGGTAATCAACTGTAAACAGTGACAAACCTCATTGTTATGTTTTTGTTCCACTCTGTTTGGCAGAAGGAACGTTAGCTGTTTTGGTTTGTTCGAGATTCCCTGCGCTTGTGTAACGAGGAGCAAATGACGGTAAAAATGGCATTGACATCTGGCAAGAGATCGAAGCGAATGTGTAAACAAAAATACTCCGTGGATCACGTTTTGCATATTATTGCTGAATTGAACTCTGACTTGTCAGACTCCAATGGTGATACCATTGATCGAAAGCGAATATGAAGTACTGGCATCAGCTGATCGATCTCCAGCTGATTGTGGTGCTGGACAGGTTTGTGCAGCTGACACGCCTACGGTAATGTTCGCCTGGGAGGACCACCACTTACAATGACAAGGGGTCAAACCAGACTGCGTTGAACTGTGACTGCTGCTGCTAAAACCCCAGCCATTTGAAGACAGCCTGGCAGCCTGCCTGCTACCTGTGAGCGGCTCAAGCCACAAAAAACGGCTAACTGGCAGCCACCGCATGTAGCAACAAATGTTTTATGATAATTTAGGTATGAAACCATTGCTTTGTGTGCTTTTCAAAAAACTGTATTGTTTTGGAAAATAATATTCTGCCCTCAAAGAGATAAGGGAGCTCTGTCAAGCAGGTCAGGTTCGGGGACATCCTTCACACAGACAGTCTTTCTCCATGCTATTGGCCACGCTACTTCTGGGGATGTCTTTACTTATAGGGTCTGGCAAGAAGGGGCAAGACTTCATAGGCTGTTGTGGGCATGGCTCATTTGCCCTCATTGGGTGAAATCTTGGTACCGTGGAGGGTAACAGAGAAGATACTGTTGGCGACAGCACCTTCTTTTGCCCTGGAGTGGTACCACTTGTATCAGCAGAGTCTGGAATGTAATCCTTAGAAAGCCATGCAAGACAATGTATACCTCCATGAACTGTGATCAACAAAATGTGAATATCACTTAAGAGTATCATGTTATGAGAATGACCATTGACCCACACTGCTACTCCAGTTCTCTGAATGCCCATAATGCTTTACTCAATACAGTGCCTTCAGAAAGTATTTAGACCCTTCACTGTTTACACATTTTGTTATGTTACAGCCGTATACCAAAATCATTTCAATTCACTTTATTCCTCATCAAGCAACACTCAATTCCCCCGAATAACAAAGTGAAAACAGGATTTTAGAAATTTTTTTTCTGTCGCTGTAAAATCCAGCTTACTACGTAATTTTTTTTGTTTGTTTTTGCGCACCAGGTAGGTCGTGACATATGACAAACTCATCTAAGACTTGCTGTATTGGCCAGGCTGGAATTTGGTGTATATGTTACCGAAAATGTATGAAATGCAGGCATTGTATAGAATACCTAGGCAATATATAGAATGCCGAAAATTGGACGTCAAAGTATGAAACGATTAATATTTAACACATTTCCTAGGCATTCTATGCAATGCCAAAAGACAAACTGGCAAAGTATAAAATACTCCTGCTAATGACGTTTGTATGTCTTTCTTTTTCATATATGTCTTTTCAATAAAAGTCTTTTCATGACTCTCTTTTAATACTTTGCCTAAATAGCATTTGTCATTCTATAAAAAGCTTAGGTATTACATACAATGCCCAGGTAAAATATATATAATATTAAAATAATTCAGATATTTCATACTTTGCCCAAAAACGCCAGGAATTCTATATACTGCCTAGGCATTCTATACAATGCCTGCTTTTCATACATTGCCGATAACATATTCAGGAAGTAATGCGAAAGAAAATAGTAGACGGGAAACATTATAGAAGCTAGGAAATAACAGGAAAGTCATAAAAGCAGTACCAAGTAGTAAAATCAGAATCACCTACCAAAGACAAAGTTGGGAAAACAGCAAAAGTTATTAACAATAAATTCTTCTCAGAACAGACTTTTAGTTTCCTCTTTCCTAGCAAAATGAATATAAAGAAAGAAGTTAATAAAAAAGTAAACAGACAAACACACACACTGAAACTACTGTGTCACCATGTTTTCTAGTGATGTAGTAATGATGTTGGAGGACCCTTGATGCCAATCACTTGATTGGTGATTTTGCATTGCAATGTAAACAACATGGCATTAGCCTTGGACAAATAATACACAACGGCGGCACACATGCAATAGAAAGTGGCATCACAATAGTGAGCGCTAAATGCTGTTTGAAAATAAAGTTCAATGTTTGATTTGGCACAGGTTTTATGCCAGATGCCCTTCCTGATGCAACCCTTCCCAGTTTATCCATGCTTGGGACCGGCACTAAGACCGCACTAGCTTGTGCCACACCATTGGCTGGGATATGATGTTCATGCATGACATTGTGATCTGTAGTGAGAGTAGACAGCAGGTGGAGGTGAACCTGGAGTGGTGGAGGAGTGGACTGGAGAGAAGGGAAATGAAAGTCAGTAGGAGTGAGATGGAGTAAGTGTGCGTAAATGAGAGGGAAGGTGGTGGAAGGAGCAGAGGTGCTGAAGGTAGATGAATTGAAATACTCGTGTTCAACAGTTCAAATCAATGGAGAGTGCAGCAGAGAACTGAAGAAGAGATTGCAGGCAGGGTGGGCCGGGTGGACAAGAGTGACAGGAGTGATTTGTGATAGAAAAGTACCTGCAAGAGTGAAATGGAAGGTTTATAAAATGGTAGAGAGAACAGCAATGTTGAATGGTTTGGAGACGGTGGCACTGGCGAAAAGACAGGAGGCAAACCTGGAAGTGGTGGAGGTGAAGAAGCTATGATTCTCGCTCAGAGGAACAAGGTTAAGACAAGATTAGGAATTAGTATATTAGAAGGACAAGACGGGTATGGCCATTTAGTGACCAAGTGAAAGAGACTACATTGAAATGGTATGGGCACGTGCAGAGGAGAGATGAGAGATACATCAGGAGAAGAATGTTGAGGATGGAACTGCCAGACAGGAGGAAAAGAATGTTTATGGATGTGGCAGAAAATGATGTAAAAGACAGGGAGAGATGGAGACGGAAGATCCACTGTAGCGACCCCTAAATGGAAGTAGCTGGAAGAAGAAGAAAAAAAAATAAAGTTCAAGACCTGGGAGAATACTTATAGAAGAAGCATAACGTGATATTTTAGGGTATCCAGATCTGATTATGACGGGTAGCTGCTGTTAGTAGAAATGTTAAGCATACCCATGACGATCGCTAAGTGTTTCTTGCACTTATTACATTTTGGCTGAAGTTCCTGTCTTCAGGAGGACACTTTTGTCCTGTACGTATTTATGTTTATTTCGCTAGCCACCTATGTATTGCCACTTTGCTTTTGTTTACAACCCCATATTCTGCTTAGTCCATGTGCGCTGGATGATATTCTGGCACCAAATCCTGACGATTTGAAATAGGGTTCCACTTTGTAAGAGAGTTGTCTGTTCTAGATAAAGAATTCAGTAGGTTAACTGAGAGTAAAGCATGGGTTTAGGAGAAACGCTGGAAAATCTGGCAATGGTGGCGTTCTTTCTAGCCATAGCTTCTCACTGTCTCTCTTTAACATTTCACCGAAACAAAATTTAAAGAAGCAGTACAGAAATCAGGAGACCTTCATGCCAAAATTTGGACAAACAGGTATGAAACAAAACTGCAGTTCTTCTAATTCAGGACCATTATGTTATTTAATTAAAAGGGAATCCTTGCATAAAACTAAAAAACTAAAATAGGGCTTGCTTTAAATATACAGCATTTAAACATCTCATTAGCTAGACAATTGAGATTCATGAAAATACAATTTCACTTTAAATCTTAGGTCAACATTAGATTATCAGTACTGTACATGCATTAAGTAGTCCATAAAACAATAACACAATCATTTCATAAAGGAAAGGTTGTGGTGAATAATTAAATATTATCTGTGATAAATCCATATAAAATTAAATGACACAATCTAATAATACTTGCTCAATTTAAAATTACTTTCTATTTACAGACTCCCTACTCAAACATTGCATTCAGGCAGAAAATGCTGATAAATAATTGATTGAAGTTTACTCAGTCATGCCCTACTTGAGATAAGAAATCAAACTTGATTTGATTTAGAGCTCATTTTCAAGTGCTGAAATAGGAATGCTATTTATTTAAATAGCCAAACATATTTAGAGGAGATTAAATTTAGGTGATGTCTGCAACAAGCAGTCTCCCTGAAATCTGTCAGGAGATGAATGCCATTTGTTGATTAAGATGGGCTTTTCCAATGAGTCTGGTTTAGCTAATTTATACTTCATTTAATAAGGGAAATTAGCTCCTCCTCAGTCTGTCAATAATGATACTTTTAGTAAACAGGAGGATTGATATTATATGCCATTTCAAACTCTGGAAAAATGTATCAGCAAAAATAGAGTGCGCCAATAAAAAGTATTCACCCCTTAGGATGCTTTCACATTTTGTTATTATACAACATTGAATCATAGTGAATTTAATTGTATTTTTTGACATTGATGAATGGAAAAAAAGACTCTTTAATGTCAATGTGAAAACAAATCTCTGCAAACTGCTTTAAAGTAATTAAAATATAAAACACAACAGAATCAAATACCTAAGTATTATTCAGCCCCTTTAAGTCTGTACTTAGAAGATGCACCTTTGGCAGCCATGATATCCTTGAGTCTGTGAGCACAGGTCTCTATCAGCTTTTCACATTCTGCCACTTTTCTCCATTCTTTGTTTTAAACTGCTTAAGCTCTGTTAGGTTGTATGGAGACTGCAAATGAGTATCCAGAATTCTGAGTTACTTATTTAGATCTGGAGTCTGACTTGGCTGCTCCAGAGGCCTCATGTACATACAGTATAATGCCGTGCATAGAATTCACACTAAAACATGACGTACAGAAATGTGTGTACGCACAAAAAATTCAAATGCATAAATCTGTGTGTATGCCATCTTCCACGTTCTTCTGCTCCATAAATCCTGGTCAGCGTGAAAAGTAACGCATGTGTGCACACCTGCCGCTCCATCCCAACTCCTCCCAGAATTCTGAATCATTGAACATGCAAATCTATATAAATTGTCCCTTAAGTTCAGCGTTCTGTGAAAAGACAATGGCAAAAGCACAGGGAAAATTGAAGAATTTCAGAGAATGCCAAGTGGAGGTAAGGAAAAATGTACTATTTGTTGGTTTAATCAGTGATATAAACAACAAAAGGAAGGTAATTGAGTGACACAGAGTGGCAGAGAAACTTGAAAATTCAAGTTCAGTAAGTCGCACAGTGCCTGAAATAAAAATGAAGTATATATTGTAGAAACTGAAAAAACTTTGTGTGATACTCCACCGAGTGATCAAGAGGGACTGAGTCACCAAACAGAACTGATTGCTTAGCAAAGGTGGTGGTTTTTTGTAGCTGAGGTGAGTCGTCAGGAGGGAAAAGTGGAAGTGAGGTAATGGGAGGGCAAGGCATTAGTACTGTGCATCTGATTAACCGTGCATAACAGAGTTTCATATTAACCAGACCCCCCTGCTGCCTTCCATGCATGTGTGTGCGACTATATATATATACTGTATACCCTGCCATTCTTTTTTAAACTGTGAAGTGCCTTGATCATGGGAAAGGCGCTATATAAATAAAATGTATCATCATTATTATTAATATGTATATGTATATCTATCTATCTATCTATCTATATCTATATATATATATATATGTATACAGAATTGCAGAACAGACAGAAGGAAGGGGCCAGGTTTCCAAAGAACAATATCTTTATTGCTGAACAGGCAGGAACAGACACAAGACTTTATTCAAAAGGGGTTTAACTTTACCACACAAGCACACGGGTTGCAACTGGCAAACATCCCACTCTAGCTCCCCTCTTCAGATTAAAAAACACAAAGTGGTCTTCATCAAGCAGGTTCAGTGGCTTGGAAGCAGCGGCTGGGAGGCACCGCCTGGAGGAAGGGAGGACAAAAAAGTGAGCAATTAAGCTGGTCTGGCTCGATCTTTTAATATTTTCTAAACATTTCGTATCATGCGAGATGCACATTACGTGGTAAGCCTGCAAACCTGCAGCTGATCCTGCGCAAGGGTGGACAAGAGTGTGCTTTTCTTCCCAATGAATTGCTGTTTAAGAGAGGGTTTTTCTAAGGGCAAGCTGTGTTTCTTAGCCATAGGTTTACTGTCTAACAAAGAGTCTGCTCGCAGGTAAGAGAGTATCATTGTGCAGCTGCCGGCGTTACGTGGTGAGAAACAGAACAGAGGAGCCACCAAGCCACTTCTGAGTGACTGCTGCCAGTGGTGAATCAGCGGGGACACCAATATACAGTATATATATGTACTGTATATACTGGGAGGGGAGGTGTCCCAGCTGGGATAGACTCTGTTACCTTGTCTGGCCAGAAAGCCTTGTCAAAGGAAGGTCAGTAAGGGCACTGCAATACTCCCCTTCTGCACCAGGACGTGGTTACGAAAGGACACTGCCCAGCAGCTACACCAGGGCTGACTTCCCAGCAGCCATGGAAAGACACAATGGGAGCCTGGAAGGACAGGACAGTTGATGACTGCCTGCTATGGACAGAGCATTCCTCAGGCGAGCTCCATTATTGATGCCCGCAGGGAAGCGTGGGAGTTGTGGTCCTATGGGGGGGTGGTCATCAAGGGGAGCTGTTGGATATTCTCTCCTTTCTTCCTCCAAGGCAGTGTCACTCGCTGCCTCCTGACTCTGACTCCCTACGGTGAGGTTACAGGATTCTTTTAAACTATAGACCCAGGACTGGTTCTGGTGTCAGTCCTCTCCCGGCAGCACCCTCTGGTGACACCCAAGGACCCCAGTTCTGGACTCCAACTCCCATGCCACCCCATGGATGTCGTTATTGGGTTCAGCTTAGAGGAACACTGCCAATTGCCATGTAGGAAAATGAACCGCTCTTGGCATCCAGGTTTGCCCAATCCATCAATTACTCTTCAGTCCCAGTTGAGATTGTCAGGTATTTCAAATGGCTTAAGTCTTCACTCCTACCGTCCTTCCATTATGGTCTTCTGGCCAGGCAAGAAATCACCCTTCATCCCAGCAAGGAGGCCTGTCCTTCCTTCATGGTACTTATAACACATACTGTATACTGTATATCCTTCCTGAATGTTTGGGCTTTGCTTGTTGAAATAGCATTTATTATTAGGATATGTATTATATAATTAAATACATGTTTCTGACACTCTGCAGAACCGCTAATTTCCCCAGGTAAGAGCAGTTTCAATACAATGTAAATGAAACAAAGTTAAAAAAATATTTGATGTGATTTTAATGTAGTTACTTCATTTTCACTCTGTATCTGTTTTGTGCTGGTGAAGATCACAATGGCGACACACCCAATTACCCAGACCAGGTCATCTTATATTTAGCCACACTTTCCAAGTTTGTCTGGAGCATTTGAGTTTGAATACGCATTATTCTCCAATCATAAGCAGCAATTTAAAATACAATACATAATATTTGTCTATTCAGAAGTAATCTGAAAGTAAAATCTGAATAGCATTAATGTCACAATCCAGTCATATGACCACTAAACTAATGAAGGACACAAAATTTTCTTCATTTCCACTGATTTCTGATGTTGCTTTTGTTAGGAAAAGAGGTTATGCAGCTAAGAACTGTACAGAATCATAGCCAAAATCAAACCAAGATACAACCATGAAAGACCAACATACAAAGAAGCAGGGGGACAGGAATGACACAAAAGACAGCTGAGCTGGCAGAAAAAGCAGCTGTGGCTGGCGGAGAGCCAGCAGACTCCACAGAGAAGGCGACATACAAGATGGCTGCTGCTTCACCAAGCAAGAAACTGGACAAAAACAAAGAGCTGCAATAATGCCGTTATAGTAATCTCAAAAGGAACTGGATTGCTGCCATAAATAGACATGTATGGTGCCAGAAAACTGAACAGTCCCCACTTAGCAAGGTGGCCGATCTTCAGGAACCAAATAGTTGCTGCTTGTGGAGAGATGGCCTCTGTCAGAAGCTAATAGAATCATTAAAACCGATCCTGCAGAATTCTTTTAATTAAAAACTAAAGGACATAAAGTGGAAATTAAGGGGGGGGGGCTTACATTAGATGGAAATTAGAAAGCACTTCTCCACATACAACTGGGGAACAAACTACCAGGTCTTAAAAAAGATATCTTGATGGTGTTAAAAAAATAAGGATGAGACGCTGGGTAAGCTTATTAAGTAACCACACACGCTTGATGGGTTGATTGTGATATATCAGGGTATAATTTATGTAGATTTATATGGAAGTATATTTTATTGTACTTAACATTCTCTTTTATCCAATTTTAAAATCACAACTGCACAAAGATTAATGCAAACGAAACAAGAGCTTCAGTATCAATTAATTCAATGTATACAGCAGCAGAAACATGGAAAAGAAGAAGACAGAGTCAAAGGAGAGATAATACAGATAATAAGCATATCAATATCAATCAAACAATTGATTAATAAATAAATAAAAGTAAACTTAACAAGTACTCCAAGTGGAAGAATTGAATTGTCTGATAACAGTGGGCAGAAAAGATCCCCAGAGGCACATCTTAGCCCACCTTGAGCCTGTGGCTAAAACTGCTCCAAGACAGCACCATCTGGAGGGGATTTTTCATGATGGCATCCAATTTTGCCACCATCCTCTTTTCCACAACACCTTCCAGTGTGTCCATGGTTCACCCTGTGATGGAGCAGGCCTTCCTGTTAATTTTGTTCAGGCATTGGGCTTCTTTTGTGCTCAGGTTGCTTCCCCGGGAGACCACAGCATCGAACGCCACACTGGCTACTATGGACTGGTAGAACATTTCTGGCAACTTACTGCACACTTCAAAAAATCTGAGCCTCTTTAGGAAGTCCACTCTGCTCTGGCCCTTGTTGTGTTTTCAGACCAGTCCAGTGTGTTCTTTATTTTAAACTTCAGGTACTTGTAGCTCTGCACCACTTCCACATCCTCTCCCTGAATGGTGACTGGTCTCAAAGGCTTCTTGTCACGACGGAAGTCCACCGCCAGTTTTTATGATTAATGTTATCACGTACTAAATATTGAAAAAGGAAAAAAATGAAGACATGAATTTACCTTTCATGCAACTAATAAAACTTAACTACAAAAAAATTGCTTCAAATAATCTCCCCATCCAACCTCATGCCACTATTCTAGCTGTCATGGCTAAGCTCTACCACCACTCAGAGCTGTCCCTGGTTGGTGATACCATACAGACTAACACTGTTCTTTCTCAGCAGAAGACGGTGAAAGGATTTTAATTAAAAGTTTTAGAAGATCATACAAAGTCAAAAATACACGCAAGGTTCATACAATACAAATCAGTCTTTCCTCAACCCAGAAATGCTAAGAAAAAAAAATGTAAACCAGAAAAAAAGTCAGGGAATCGTAGAGAATCACACAGCAAATATTAAATCAATCCAAACTTGGATGAGCAAGAAACACAGGTTTTATCTGGTTGCACTGATAACGCCACATGTTATTAATTTCTTACATGTCAGGTAATTGAAAGGAACTACTCTGGGCATCTCTGTCTTAGGAGGATTCGTTTTGCCGACGTGCTCACATCACTTGTGCATTAGCGGCAGGAGGAAAAGTAAAAGGGATACCATTGCCAATGTTAGTGGCTAAGCGACTTTGTCTTTCTTCTGAGGTTTCATTTTGCTGACGTGCTGGCCTCACTTGTGTTATTATCAGCTAAGTCAGTTTTCTGTTTCCTCAGAGGTGTATCCCTTACCCTGACTCCACCTCTCAGTTCTGGGCCAGACAGACATGCACACTTCCATGCATAGACATTTATATATACTGTAAGATAATCTTGAGCTATGCAGTCAATTCAATAAAAAAATCCAATAAAAATGTCCATAAAACAGTGTGCAATTGGTGGGTAAAATACAAAGATATTTATAAATAAATCTAATAAGGGAAAATCTGTGGTTAAATACAGTCACGATCCATCCATAAAACTCCACTCTCGAGTCTGTGTACCTTCTTCCCAAACCAACATTTACTCTTTTGTTTGGTCTCCTCAGTGAGAAGAAACGTTCTCCAACAAGCACAGTCAACCTTTTAATCCAGCTTGAGTCCCTGACACCATTTATCGGTGTCTCTGGGGACACAGCATGCCCTGCTCCCTTCACCCATTACCATGTCTCTGCATTCTGTAGGATGTCCAGAATGGTTAATTGCTCCTTCTATCTGGGCGATCAGCAGGAGTGACCAAACCCTATGAGACGCTCTCATTCTGTTTTATCGTGTAGTTCTTAAACTCCCCAGGCTCTTTGATACCAATGTAGGTTTGGCATCCTAATTACAAACCATAGAATATTTATATGGAACGGCTGGGTTTGTCTTGCCTATTTAAGGCAATTAGCTCACCCTTTTAATTTAAAAACTCATACACAGTCATCAACTCAAACACACCTCACCACAATGACGGGATTCCTTGATTACAGTAACTGGTTAATCCACAAATAATAAACTGGATGGCTTGTTAATAATTAAAATAATGAGCCTAAAGCAGGATGGCGGTGACTGATGCTCACGGACTTTGAAGTAGGTCTCCGTATTATTACAGGAGACAGAAGCAGTGGAGGTATTTGATAATGTTATAAAAGTGATTCAACGTTGACTCACTCAACGTTAATTTAAAATTGTTACAAATCACAACACTGTATTGGCATCAAAGCTTAAAATTATAACTGCCTCATCATAAATAGACTTGAATAAATGTCTAACATTAAGAAACAGTAGTAGTTACTAACACCATCCTCAGTCATTCTCTTCCTACCTTATTCTGAACAGCAACTCAGCCAGCATGAAAAAATCATCTCATTCTGTTTCATCTCTGTCATATTTAATAATGACATGCAGGTGTATAAAAGTGTTGGTTTTTTGTAATATGTAAGGTTTTGCTTTCAGAGTTATTGTCACATGTCCTACAGGCTAAATCTTGCTCCATTAGTTAAGTATAATATAACATAACATCACTAAATAATAGGCAGTGATGAGTAAAACAGCTAAGTTTCCTTTCTCATACAGACCTAGGAAATTAACCCTAAAGTTCATTTCAAATTTTTGGAATTGTGAAATTCACTAAATGGGGGTTTTAAAACCTGTACACCTGTTATGGATCCATATGTTTCTCAGAAAAGGGTCAACATAAAAATAAACTGGGAGAAACTATCTTTTAGAAATTCAATATGACAAAAAACAACCCATAATGAGACAAAATATATACTTTTAAATAAAAGTTGTACTCCAGGTGAAAACTTCATGAGCATTGATAAAGATGTCCTCCTATTAGCCCCAGCACACTCCTGCAGCATAATGGGAGTTGTAGTCCCTACATCAGCGTTCAAGCTATGGATAAAGTGCTAATGCTTAAGCAATTCATCCAGCGTTCATTACAACCCCACCAATATACACCATATAGTCCAGCGGCAACACATATACAAATTTTTTAAAAAAATTGGTTTTGCCATTTTTCCATGGTTGTGAACAAACGACCATTACTGTTTTTTTTTTCAAGCAAAATTTAAACTCTATTCTCAACTGTAGTTCTTCTTTTTTATATTATCTCACTTAGTTATGTGGATTTGTTAATGGGCATTTGATTCCAATTTTGTTAGCAGTTTCTATGTCATTTAATTCAACAACAAGCAATGGCAGAACTTAAAGGAATGACATTTTAAAAATGTGGTAAAAGTATTTAATAAGATTTCATTTTATACTCCAACGCCTATTTATTTATGATGCCCATTTTTTCCCAGCTTACAAGCCATGGATAAAGTCAGTCAGTCAGTGAGTCAGTCAGTCAGTCAGTCAGTCAGTCATTTGCTAATCCTGAACAGGGTTGTGGGGTCTGCAGGAGCCTATCCCATCTAGCAAAGGGTGAAAGGCAGGAACAGACCCTAGACAAGGTGCCAGTCTATTGTAGGGCGAACACACACACACACCTCAAACATACACTAGGGCCAATTTAAGATCGGCAATTCACCTAACCTGCATGTCTTTGGACTGTGGGAGGAAACCAGAGCACCTGAAAGAAACCCACTCAAACATGGGGAGGACATGCAAACTCCATGCAGGGGTGCCAACCCTGGTCTTCTTACTGTGAGGCAGCAGCACCACCACTGAGCCACTCACCATGGATAAAATGCTAACACTTAAACAAGTCAACCACCTTTCATAAAATAATTTGCAAAATAACCAATCTGGCAGAAGTACTCCATAGAAAAAGAAAAGTTACAATTGTTCTTATACTGTCAGGGTTAAAGTACTTTATCACACCTTCAGTAAAATCAAATAAGTAGCATTATATTTATACACATAGAACTTATATACTTATTTGCTGATGTTCTGCAGACTTCACGTTAACAGTTATAAAGACATGAATCATACCAGTTCAAGTGTAAATCTAACAGAAAAAATACATATTTACACTATAAAAAGCAAACTGTGCATTCAGCAGCATATGATGTCTACTCTGCATTATTGTTAGCAAAGTAAATATTTGAAGCTAACAGCAAAATGAGGCTCTGTATCCTGATTGTGTGAATTCATTTAGAAAAAAAATATTTTCAGAAGGTAACATTTAATTAAAAGAAAGATTAACATTTCATAATATGTTTACAAAGGCACAGAAATGTGTCTGCGGAGTACTTAGATCCTGGTCTCATTCCCAGTTTGTTGCCTTCTATTTGGAGAATAACTCCCAGTCTTCGCTAGATTTCTTCCTGCAGTGCTGTCATATTGATTTGCAAAAGTGAGTTAGCCTGCTTTGTGTGATTGTGGGCACATGAGTGTGCCCTGCAATTAACCAGCATCCCTTACAAAGTTGATTCTTGCCTTTGTCTCCATTAGTTCACGATTAATCTTTGGTTGTGTGAAACACTGCATTGAGAAAGTCAAGTCTAGATAATGTATAGATGAATGGAAGATACTACATCCATCTATCCATCCATCTATGTAATTTTCTAACCTGCTTGATCCAGGCCATGGTTGTGGGGGGAGGCTGGAGCTTATTCCAGCTAGCACAGAGCACAATGCAGGAGCAAACCCTGGACAAGGCACCCTTCATTGCAATCCCCCTAATTCACCAATCCACCTAACCCGTGTGTTTTTGAACAGTGGGAGGAAACCAAACCACCAGGAAGAGATCCACTTGCGGGGAGGACCCAGGACACGATCTCTGGTCTTCCTTAAAGCGAGACAGCAGCACTACCACTGCACCACCCTGCCATCTTTCATCCATTCATTAATTTTCTAAATCCAATTATTCCACTACAGGGTCTTCTGAGGTTGCATTAACAATTTGAAAGCAAAGTCTGAGTTAAGTTGTATCTCATTGAGCTATATCAGAACATGACATATAAGAGAAGTCATATCTCAGTATGCAGCCAGTACAGTTGCAGCAGGCTTGGTGGCGAGCTTTGCTGCCCTGTCTCGTTAACCTACTATAGTGGTGCCATCTAGTGGATAGACATCAATTTTGTTTTCGTGGCAACAGCTTGTCAAAATAGTGTTATAAACAGAAAAAGCTGCTGATGTTTTGAAACAACTAGATTTGTTGCAAGATGAATATTTTGATGATAATGACAGAGACTGAGACAATTACAATCATTGGTGATGTGGAACCTGTAGGCTATGCCACTGATGCAGATAGCTGCCACAAAGGCGTTTTTTCATTAAAAGGTGTCAGACTTGTCCCAACTGTCAGGACAGCACTACATAGACATTCTGGCACCCACTGATCACAAACAGTCACCAACCACCAAATGTGTTGTGTGCAACAAGCATGGACAGAACAAAGTAACGGGTTATATTTTGGGGCACATCTGCACTCTGTGTGGTGTCATGCTTCAAATTCCCTCATTCAAATGCATACTTTTAGTCATGCTGCTTTCTAATACACTTCTTTAAATCTTTTACAAGTTTTGATTGATTTCATTATTCATCATATAAGCATAGACCAGAGCTGCAGCATCCTGGTAATAAATTGGTCCAGAAGTGAATGTGTTAAAGAAAGTAAAGCAATAAACTGGGAAAAGAGAATCTGAGGAGCCGTCCCATGTATGGAGAGGAACAGCAGATGTATATGTTGCCCAGTTGAGGGTAGAGTGTAAGAACAGGTGGGTCTTCAGCAGAAGCTAAAAGAAAAAGAGTTCAGACCTTTGTCTTGTAATTAAAACAGAGTGTGGACAGTGGGCAAGCTTGTGTTTGGTACAGCCGCTTTCATTTTTAATTATGAAAAATGTAGATAATGAAAAATTTGCACTTTCTTGCTTAGGCTTGTTAGTTTAAGAACCAAATGTCACAATTTTATGTGTAAACTTGTTAGCCTTGAGTCTTTCTTGATAAATATGAACATTTTATTAAAATAATGAATTGTAAATATGACATACATTTTATTATCTTTTATGGCATTATATATTATGGATACATATTTTGTGTACATGTTTAATTAGCTGCGGTGGGCTGGCGCCCTGCCTGGGGTTTGTTTCCTGCCTTGTGCCTGTTGCTGGCTGGGATCGGCTCCAGCAGACCCTGTAGTTAGGATATAGTGGGTTGGATAAGGGATGGATGGATGTTTAATTAGTTTAAATAAGTATGTTTACAAGTTTTGATAGAGATCTTTTTTTGTCATATATGCATTGACTGATGCATCATCCAGTTTATGTGTTAAAGAAGGGGAAACCCAACATAACAGCTATGACAGTAGTTAATTACAGAATGCATGTATGCCACATTGTAGCACATGCATGGCTAATTTAGAGTCAAAAATCCACCTGGCATGGTCTTTGGGGATATTTGGGAGGAAACCAGAGTACATGAACAAAGGCCATGCAGTAGAAATAGGGAGAATGTTCAAGGAGATTCACTTGAAACAGGGCCCGAATATTCTGTAATAACTCTCGCTAAGACAAAACAATCTGAATGAAACAACGTGCAATGTGGTCCTCAGTATATAGAGCTTTGAACAAGCTGGTATGCCCCTGCATCAGAGGAATGAGGTAGGCATCAGACAGCCGTCGTGATGTTTAACCTCCGTTTGCAACTTCTGGGTGCATACCATCCGTACCCCTTCACTCTCTCGAAGTCTCTTGACTTCTGATCAGGATGGTGGTGCACAGTATTGAGCAGTGCATCTTCATGGTGCAAACCAAGAGGGTCACACAATTTGTTTAAGCAATGTCAGAATCAACTGGATGATCGTGAGATAACAGAAGGGTACTTCCAGCAACATGGAGCAACATGTCACACATTAGCAAGGAGCATGGCAGAAATGGAGTCCTTCTTCAGCAACAGGTAATATCAAAGGGGCTTTGGCCACCAAAATCACTGGATCTGACACCACCAGACTTCTTCCTTTGAGGTATGCTCAAAGGAAAAGTCTGTCGGAGCAAACCTTGCACTGTGGAAGATTTGAAGGAAAACATCCAACATGAAATTGCTGCTATTCCCCAGAGACACTTGCCGATATGCTCAGGGACATGGAGCACCGTGTCGAAATGTGTCTATCAGTAAACCGAAACCACTTCCAGCATCACATGTAGTGAAATCAATTACACATACGTCAAGGTAAATAGTGTATTTTTTTGGTTCAGATTGCTTCATCCTAACGGGAATTACAACAGAATATTTGGGGCCTTTTTCGAGTGAATCTCCCTGTACAAACTCTACCCAGGCTACTGTGGGCTAATCTGCCACCATGCCATTCAATTTGGCACAGCATTACGACTAAAAATAGTTTTCATCTATTGCATTTTGTTTTTTATTTATTATTACTGATTAAAAAAAACAGAATACAGTAACAAAACACAGATCAATAAAAATATAACAAATGCAGATCTAATTACTTTCTGCACAGTTTAATGTGTTGTAGATTTATTTTTAAATGGCTAAATTTGTAACCTATATTCAATTACCTATAATGACAAAGTGAAAACATGTTTTATGAAAGGTTTGCACATTTAATAAAAATCAAAACCTGAAATCATTCATTCCTAGACGTATTCAGACCCTTGTCTTCTTGAGATGTATCTACAACTTGACTGGAGTCCACCTTTGGCAAACTGAATTGATTGGAGATCATTTAGAAAGGCACACACCAGTGCATACAAGGTGCTACAATTCACACTGCATGCCCGGACAAAAACCAAGCCATGACTTCCAGAAAAAACTCTGTAGACCTTGGTGATCAAATTGTGGTGAGGTATAAATTAATAATAAACTATTTCTGAAGCATTGAGTGTTCCCAGGAGCACCGCAGCCTTAATAATTGTGAAATGCAACAACTAGGCCTCTTCGTAGAATAACTAAGCAATATGGGAGGTGACCAAAGATCCAATGCTTACCCAAACAGCTTCAGAAGTCATCTGCTGAAATGCAAGAACCTGTTGAATTAGAAAAGATTACAGATTTATATTGTCTCCTACACTGTGAGAGCATAGAGAAATTCATGTGCCAGATGATGTATAAATAAATAAATACAGTAAATAAATAATAGTGGAAGTAAATAAGATTAGGAAGTGCGAAAGAGAATTATAGAAACATACAGAATGTGTTGAAAGCAGGGAAAAAAGTAGATAGCAGTACACATGTAACATACAGTACAATAACACCTTAAAACTGTGGGTTCAGTAAAGGGCATGTAAGATTGGGTTACCAAGAAGTCAGTGACCTTATGACCTGGGGAAGAAGCTGTCCCTGAAGAGGGCGGAGTGAGGGGTCAGCACTTACCAGAAGGCAGGGGTGAAAACAAGGGATGAGCTGGATGGTTCACATCAGAGATGATGGATCCAGTTCTCCTCAGACTTCTGCTGGAGTAGATGGTATGAAGCGGTGAAAGGTCAGTCTCAATGATTTTAGTAGCTGTATGGAGATTCCTTTGGTGGAGTTTGTGATCTTGGCAAGCCTGGTTACCAAACCACTGTGATGCATCCGGTCAGGATACATTCAATAGTGCAGTGGCACAAGTTCACTTGTAGTTGGTTCCCATCCTAAAAGTCTTTAGCCTTATATGGAAAAAGAGAGCATCTGCTGTCCCTTTTTGAGGATGGAGGTGGTGCTGACAGACCATGAAATGCTGTCTGGGCCAGTAAGAACCTGAAAATGCTGACTGACTGGATTGGGGAGTTGTTTGTTTTGTAGACATTCAGGGAGAGGTTGTTGTTATGACACTATACAGTCAGGTCTTATACCTCCATCCTGTAGATAGCTTCATCATTATCGCAAATGAGACTGAACACAGTGGTGTAGTTGGTGAACCTGATGATGCTGATGACCTCATGCTTTGCTATGCTTTGATAAGGTAGCAGCTTTGTGTAAGGCTCATGTTGCTGAGCAGCGTGGAGGAGTGCTTGTTGCCAATCCACACTGACCTATTTTTAGGAGGTCAAACATCCAGGAAAAGGGGTGTGAGATATACAAAATGTCCCATAAAGCAGACCAAAATCTTCAATGACCTGCCCAAATAAAACCTTACCCCAGACAGCTATCCCAAGCTACTACCGATAGGCTTTCAGCCTAACAGGCCCAGAAATGTGAAGCTAGCAATAAAAGTTCATAACATTTCAAAATAGTTTTAAAATATACAAAATGTCCTTCATGAGAGAGGATTACAGTCAATCTCTGGCTTCAATAGACAAGTCCAAAACAAGTTTATTCCAAGGAAAAGAAGCACAAGAAATATTGGGAAAAATGGTTTGTCTAAAAAGGAGATTGTTCCTCCCCCACACTATGCGACTCTTCAGTTCCACCCGGGGGGATAAACACTAACATTATTCAAAGTTATTGTCTGTTTTTACCTGCATTTTTATTACTCTTTAATTTAATATTGTTTTTTGTATTAGTATGCTTCAGCTGGATTATGTGAATTTCCCCTTGGGATTAATAAAGTATCTATCTATCTATCTAAAGAGGCAACCAAGGCTAATAAGTCCAATTCATAATCCAATTCTCCAATTCCAAAGACAAATCAAGAAATCCATAAAGTCAGAAAAATCAAATGAAAACAATACGAACTCCTACAACTTTCAGTGAGAACTTGAGGGGAAAATGTCTGATCCACCACAATATAATGTTGGAGGGCAGTCCCTCAGGTGTGACATCAGAGTTGGGTTTCACCCACACAACACAAGGGATAGATGGACAATACATACTGTAATTATAGAATAATAAGCAGAACATAAGGTAATCACAAAAGTACACAGAAAATAATAGTTCAAACATACAAATCCAAATCAGAAAAGTTGGGACGGCATGGAAAAAAGCAATTTAAAAAAAAGCAGTAATTTCAAAATTCACTTTGATGAGTAATCCATCAAAAATAGTATAAAGAAAAGATTTTAATATTTAGTCTGGTCAATTTAATACTTGGGATCAACAATACAGAGTAATGGGGATTGTAGAAGAGAGGTGAAAAAGAGCCAGGGTGGAATGGGTGGAGAAGAGTGAAAGAGAAGGTCTACAGGACGGTAGTGAGACCAGCCATGTTATATGGGTTGGAGACGGTGGCACTGACTAGAAAGCTGGAGACAGAGCTGGAGGTGGCAGAGTTAAAGATGCTAAGATTTGCACTGGGTGTGACGAGGATGGATAGGATTACAAATTAGTACATTAGATGGTCGGCTCAGGTTGGACATTTTGGAGACAAAGTCAGAGATGCGAGATTGTGTTGTTTGGACATGTACAGAGGAGAGATGCTGGGTATATTAGGAAAAGGATGTTAAACACAGAGTTGCCAGGGAAGAGGAAAAGAGGAAGGCCTAAGAGAAGGTTTATGGATGTGGTGAGAGAGGACATGCAGGTGGTGGGTTGACAGAGCATGATGCAGAGGACAGAAAGATATGGAAAAAGATGATGCGCTGTGGCAACCCCTAACAGGAGCAGCCGAAAGAAGAAGAAGTCTGGTCAATTTAATTTTTTCATAAATTTACATCCATTCTTGCCGTTTTGGGCTTGTAACACATTACAAAAAAGTTTGGAATGGACAATTTAGGGCCAATAATGAGTTAAAAAAATAATTATATGAGTAGAAACAGATCATTGTAATCACCTGTTAAACATTATCTGATTGTGATTATAATCATGCTTTGGTATAAAAGCTGCATCCAGGGAAGGCTTAATCCTTTAGAGGCAAACATTGGCCAAAAACCACCAACTGTCCCTCAAATATATAAGAAAAGCATTGAGAAGTTTAAAAATAATGTTTCTTAAAGACATATCGGAAAGGATTTGTGTATTTCTCCCTCAACAGTGCATAATATAATTAAAAGATTCATGGAATCTAGAGACATTTCGGCACGTAAAGGGCATGGACTTAACTCTAAGCTGATGACCTGTGATCTCCAATCCTTTAGACGGCCCTGCATTAAGAACCATCATTTATCAATACATGATATAACCACATGGCCTCAGGAGTACTTTGGCAAAGCTTTATCAGTAACACAATACATACTTACATTCATAACTGCCATTTCAACTCAACTGTGCAAAACGGAAGCCACATATTGACAGTGTCCAGAAGTGTTGTTGACTTGTCTGGCTTTGAAGGCATTAATGATTGACCATCACACAGTAGAAACAGGTATTGTGGTTGGACAATTTCGTATTTCAGGTATTGTTTGGAAGAAATGCATGCCATGTTCTCTGGACCGAAGAAGAAAAGGACCATCCAGATGGCTACCAGCTACAAATCCAGAAATCAGTGTCTGTGATGGTATGGGGTTGTGTCAGTGCCATGGGCAAGGGTAACTTACACTTCTGTGAAGGCACCATTAATACCAAAAAGTGCACACAAATTTTGGAACAACAAATGCTGCCTTCAAGACAACATCTCTTCCATAGACTCCCTTACATATATTTCATTGGGATAGACAGATAGATAGATAGATAGATAGATAGATAGATAGATAGATAGATAGATAGATAGATACTTTATTAATCATCATGGGGAAATTCACATACTCCAGTAGCAGCATACTGATAAAAACAATATTAATTAAAGAGCAATAAAAGTGCAGTGCAAGTTTAAAAAAAATGCAAGGTGAAGAGTGTGGGGCAGGTATAACAGTCTATAATCTTGTGTAGTGTTAACGTTTACACCCCGGGTGGAATTGAAGAGTCACATAGTGTGGTGGAGGAACGATCTCTTTAGTCTGTCAGTGGAGCAGGACGGTGACAGCAGTCTGTCGCTGAAGCTGCTCCTCTGTCTGGAGATGATACTGTACAGTGGATGCAGTGGATTCTCCATAAATGACAGGAGCCTGCTCAAACTGTCCAGCTCTATGCCTACAATAGAGCCTGCCTTCCTCACCAGTTTGTCCAGGCATGAGGCATCCCTCTTCTTTATGCTGCCTCCCCAGCACACCACCACGTAGAAGAGGGCGCTCACCACAACCATCTGATAGAACATCTGCAGCATCTTAGTTTTTCTTGTATTCTTAGGTTAATCAAGGCTGGGAGACTGTCAAGAAACAGGTCCTGCTGAAGCCCATTGCAGCACTCTTTGTGTGATTTTGGGCTGTACAAAAAATAAATTGTTGTTGTTTCAGCAAAATAATACAAAACCACATATTGCATGCATTACAAAAACATGGCTGCATAGAGGGTGTAGGCGCTTGACCAGCCTGCCTGCAGTTCTGACTTGTTCCCAATTGAGAAGTTGTGGCACATTTTGAAATTGCACAATGCAACAACAAAGACGCCGTTCTATTGCACAACTTAAGACTTGTTTGCATGAAGAATGGGCCAAAATTACACCTGAAAAACTCAATAAAGTTGTGTCTTCAGTATTTAAATGTTTATTAAATATTGTGGGAGGGAAAGACAATTATACAAAGTGGTAAATTGTTTATGGTCCAATCATTTTTGGAATATTATGCAAGTATCAAAAACAAAATATGTGTTGTCACACACAGGCAAAGGTTGATTGGCTCAGATGATGTTATTTCTCAGCCAGACTGGTGGTTGGCACAGTCATCTGATCCTTTCCTCTTTTGTCCCTTTGCAGACCAGCTAAAGAACCGCCCAAACAATTAATGACATCACTTCCATCCATCCCTAATGACAACCTACTCTTCAGAACCCACCTACCGAAGACATCACTTCCAAGTCCAGCCAACCTGATCCAATTCCTTCCTGTTTCAGCCATATAAATGCCTCTGTTCTGCTTGGAACTCCATTTTGTAACAACATCTTTACTTTTTGACATTTTCAGTATACGTGGTGGCCATCCCCAAACCTTTTTATGTTTTCTGTCCTCCTTATTACAGTGTTTATTTTTGAAATAAATAAATAAAATAAATTCATTATCTGTAACATTAAATAATGGATTGTTTTATTGTTTTCAGTTCAAAGATCATTTACTATCATTACTCTAATTACTTATCTATGCTTTCTGTTTTTACGTTTTTTATTTTTCCATACTGTCTGAACTTTTTGCAAGTTAGAGTTGTAACAAAAACAACAAGAAAACATAAAACACACATAAACACAAGTTGAAAGCTACCAAGTAGTGTTGTAGATGGTGAAACTTTAGGGATTTTCAAAACTCGACTTGATATTATTTTAAAAGAATTAAGTGGATAAGACTGACGAGCTTGTTGGGCTGAATGGCCTGTTCTCGTCTAGATTGTTCTAATGTTAATCACTTTCAAACTAATTTGGTTTTGTGTATTTAAAAAAAATCTGTGACTTTATGTGTACTAATTCAGTGTTTAGTAATTTGTAAAATTTATACTTGCATTTTACCTGAGACCTTGATGCAATGCTCTGCATCAGCAGTTAATGAAGAACATTAGACAAAAATTACCTGAATTGAAAGAAATAGTGAAAGCGTGCCTGTAAAACAAAATCGTTACCAGTCTAGTTTAGACTGTACCCTAATTTTTTAGGTCACCTTGGATAACAATAATAATAATAAGTAGCCAACCTGTGGCGTAACATACACCGCATATAATTATTTATTGATGAGTGAACACTTCCTGAAAGACACAGTTGTCCAAATGGTGAGGGTTTGAGGATACAACTGTCAGTGAATGAAAAGATGGTACTCTGGAGAGAGCAACATACAATTGTCCGTGAGTGAAAACAGGTTTTGGCAGATACAGGCATATTTTTTTGAAAGTTTGTCCCTGTGCCTTATTAATAGTCATTGCAAACTCCAATCTAACAGGAAATTGTCTGCGTGTAAAAGTAAAATGCAAATTGGAATCTGATGGGGTCAGGGAAATCCGGGGAATAAGGACAGTTTGTGAGGTAGCAGATGTGATAGTCTTACACTCCAGTACATTGCGGTGAATGCTGGTAACAGAAAGTCTACTGCCATTACAGAGACCTTTTGCTGGCATGAGGTTCCTGAGAAGCATGATGACTGAACCAATTTTAATTTTGAGCTTATGCGGAGGCATGCCAGTGGGAGTAAGACTATTAAGAAATTCTTCGGGGAATGCAAGTTGATCTGCAGGATCGTCTGTGACAATGGAGTCAACACTGGTGAAAGTTACTTCGTCGTTAGGGATAAGTTCCAGCACCTGTTCATTAAGGTGTAGTGAGTCTTTGTTAGTGATGCTTAATATAGCTCGCGTACTGAGTTGTTCCAGAGTGACAGTTGAGAAGTCGATGTTGCCATATAATTGCCTCGAGAGCGATGTTGGAAGCCTGCGGAAGGTGAGAGTTGGTGGGCGGGGCCTTATCGTGCGCTCCCCATGATGTGGGAGGAGGGTTAGAGTGGGTGTTCGTGGCTCCTTCGTGCGTAACCCATGGGCGGGGCTCTGTTAGAGTTGGTGGGTCAGCGTGGCTCAGAGGTGCATGTGGACTTTTGTACAGATGAAAGCGACTGAGGCTGTGTTTGGTGAGTTGTTGCGTGCGGGCACATGAGCAGGCAGTGCACATGCCTCGAGAGCGATGCTGGACGCGGGAGGATGGTTACAGTTGCCGTGCGTGGCTCTGTCGTATGTATCCCATGACGCGGTAGGAGGGTTAGAGTTGGCAGGCGGGGCTCTGTCGAGCGTATCCCATGGTCTTAGAGTTGGCGGGCGTGGCTTTCTGTCTTTGCTTGCGCTCACTGTCTTGTGTGCCCTTAGTGAATTATATATATATATATATATATATATAGATAATAAAGTCAATAATTTCTAAACAAAGATATAAGAGGTAATTATACTATCAGTAAAAGATACCTATTGGCATTTTGTAATGGAAACATACAAGACAAAAAACAGTCTACTCTGTTTTAAAGAATATGTTGGACACCACTCTCCGTCTGTCCAAAATAATCTTCTTATTATATTCTCATTTTATTGTAAAAGGATTACATCGTTAAACGACTCTGACCTGACAGAGATAATGTCTTCAGATGTAACCCCCTGTTTAGTAAACAAAAGGCCCATTTTATGATACTTTCAGTAATAAAACTCCTGCCCCTGTTTAAGATCACATTGCCTGTTGAAATCATTTTATTAGTATGGAGTCTGAATGACCTGAGGTCATTAACTGAAGCTAGAGGGATATTCATTCTTTCCTCATGGAATGAATTTCCTAACCCACAAAAATATGTTCTTTATTACTGCCAGATTCTAACGCTTTGAATGATTTCCAAGATTTTTGGTGGGGCTACTTTATAACTCAAGTAGTTACTGTTTTGTGTGTGTGTTTTAATGAATTACAGCTTTTGCCTCCTGCAAAAATAATGGCTTAGAATAGGTTAATCTTTATTTTGATAAATACCAGTTCCAAGTGGAGGCCTCCTTTTGCCCAAGCATACTGCTGGGTGGTTCTGAGGTTTAGAATTTTGTTTTTATTTAAGGTGGAAACAGTCCTATTAAAAGGAAGACATTTCTTTAAGTAAATCCTTTGCTTTTTTTGCAAAGCACTTATTCTAGCAGCGTGAGCAATGCTGCAGCTCCCAAATATGACTGCTTAGTAAACATAGACATAGAATTTCGGGCATATTTTAATGTTTTAAGGTATTAATTTCTAAAGCTCTTCATATTTACCATGAGTTTCATCTTGAGCTCTTTGGATCATTTATTTCTGGTGTTCTGAAGTGTTGGCTGGGTTTTTTCAAACTGTACTCTTAAATGATAAATAATACCCTTACTTTTCATCACATAAAGAGTTAGCAGTGTTGTTAATAATCTTAATTAGGTTTAACGTGACTTATCATGCAGGCTATTTTAAATACATTACAGCATATTTTTCCATAGTCCTCTTCACTGAGTGCATGCACAGAGTGCTGTTAACAATTCTCAGCTAAAATACAAGTATATATTAGATTATAGTAATTACTACTTACAGAACTGGTACACATATAAATTGAAATTTGTTAAAATACGCTGCGAACATGGTAGAAGCTGATTAAACATAAATGGAAACCAGCAATATCTGTCGACTAATTAATTGATGCATTACGGCCAGTTGATAACATTGGAGACTCAAAGCATACACGAGAAAGTCATAAGCAAAATCACAGTCCTGGAGACCTCAGCCAACTGGCTGCCTACCTGCTCCTGTGTTTTCTATAGTGGAATCTGTGCTGGCCATCTAATCTGATGACAGAATTTTTCCATCTGATGATTCCAATACCCCTTTATCCAAGATGACTTTTCAATATGTAGAAGAGACGTCTGGCCATAGAACAGTGGCACCAAGTGACACATCCAGATATCAAGAAGATAAACAGAATAGAGGATGGTTGGTAACAGTTTAAAATATCGTGGCACTTATATTTCTGTACAAATGACTAACAAACAGAAGCACAGAATGCACAGCTAATCAGCAGCTCTAGTCAGGGTATGCTAGACTAAAGTTGTGAGTCTTCAGCCTGTATTTAAAAGCTGAAACTAAAGGGGCACCTGTTATATTAGCAGGCAGATGATTCCACAGCCCTATAACTACAAAGCTCAGCCTTCCGCTGTTATTTTATTAATCCTTGGAATCTCAAATAGGCTGGCATCTTGTGATCTCAATGTGCGCTCTGGTTTGTAAGTAATAACAAACTTAGATAAGTAAGTAGGGCCATTTATGGCTTAAAAGTTAAAAAGAGAATTTTGATAGCAGCCCTAAGCTTAATTGGGAGCCAGTTTAAGGACATGAAACCTGGAGATATGGGTTTTTGTAATAATTCTTGCAGCAGCAGTTTAAATTAACTGAAAGTTGCATAAAAAATGATTCCAAAAGCCAGTGAGTAACGCGTTGAAGTAGTTATTACTACTAGAAATAAATGCATGAATTAATTCCTCAGCAAATATATGGTAAAGATGAGTTCTGTTATTTAAAAATAATTAAGCAATTGTCATTTTCTCATACATGTACTTGAAAAATGCTATGACAAATTGACACATACTGTAAAATGTTGTGTAGAAGTTTCAAAGAACATTCAACATTTATGCAGTACCCTTTATTGACAGTAATTGAAACACTTGATTTTAAATGTGTGATATTTGTTCCATAATCATAGAACACACAAAAAAACCAATTTAATACTGCTTTCCATATGATTGAAAGAGTCAAAAATTAGTTTACCTTAGTGATATCTACTGTAAGTATCAATTTACCCATTTCCTGAACTTTCTTTATATTATAGCCTATCTAAGCAATGCACGAACAAACCTTTTTTGGGTCATCAATACTTTGCAGGGAACACTGACACACTCATGTGGAGACATTTTATAAGGTTAAAAAAATAAAAATAAAAGAACATCATAGTATATCTTGAAAAAGGAAAGGAAAGTAAAACAGATTTCATGCAAAAATTCCTGCCTTAGATGTAGGCATTGCTCACTTCATGAATTTTGGTTCATCCTGACTTCCTGACTTCAGAAGTTTAGCCAGTGAAGATTTTTGCCTGCTCTCAGTCACACTTAGAAATTAAATCTTGTAGTACTGTAATCAATGGGAAACTTAATAAATGAAAATGGTATCTGAATAATTATATATATTTATTTATTAACAACTTGTCTCTTCCTCCCTTTGCACACCAGAACATTGATGGCTTTACCACTCTTGATGAGCTGGACCTGGACCCGCCTTCTTCCTGCCAGAAGTCCTTATTCTAGGAAGAGCTGCCATTTTGAATCAGTGACTCTTGTCTATGCAGACATTTCTTTTTCAATGCATTTATAACTTGCTTTTTGTTTCAATAATGCGGGGTTTGTCTGCAGGTGCCCCAACTCTTTATGATTGTTTGTGGATTTTCTTACACTGTATACTGAGATATGACTTCTCTTGTATGTCACATTTTGATAGACTGAATGAGATATGAATTAACTTGTACCTTGCGTTCAAAGTGTCAATGTAAAAGCCAATATTCCTCTCTTCACTCTATCCTAAAGTTTGACTGTTAGCTCCCTGTTTACAGGAAGCATCAAAACAGGAAGTGAGATTCCTCAACTACCGTAATACTGCATGTAAAGGAGTACTGCAACTAAATGACCCTAAGGCTTAGGAAAGTAGATGATGAAAAAATTGCTTTTTGACATCAGCTAATTTACCGATCACCAATCGAGTCATTTAGGGTGAAAATTAGTCAATCAATTAATGCATCGCTAGAACCAAAATAAAGTGTAAAAATGTAGTTGTAAATATTGAAATATAAAGGTAATGTGTCCATGACAGTTACCTTTCTTTGGGGGTACTGCTGTCATTACCCCATAAAAAAAGAGTGCCCCAACTGCTATATCAGAATTCTTTGGGAAACGCTGTATTTACAGTATATAATGTCAATCCATTGTTTGCCTTTAGCTATATTATTTAAAACTTTCATTCATTTTCTGTTTCATTGTCTTCAGCATTGCATCACAGAAACAAATGTTAGTCAACTCTGTGAAATTACATGCTCAAATTCACCATTACCGTCATGTTTACAGAATACATTCTTACCTGAATGTAACTTTCAAAGAAAAGTGTCATATATATCTAACATGTGGCTACAAGACCCCCCAAGAAGAGGGTTCTTACTTGGAACAGATGTCTTTGAGAGAGACATAGAGGGTGTTACATGGAGAGAGAAGCTCATCCTTTTTTAGTGGTACACAGGGGTGCACTTATCACTGAACAGGACTGCTCCCTCACCACACATGTAATTTTATGATTTAACCCAGACGTCAACCATCACAGCCATCTTGAATCAGATGTCCTAAAGGTTGGGAAGAGATTTTGGAGCAAAGGATTACAATACAATTTACGATACAATACAATTTATTTTTGTATAGCCCAAAGTCACACAAGTAGTACTGCAATGGGCTTTAACAGGCCCTGCCTCTTGACAGCCCCCCAAGCTTGACTCTCTAAGAAGACAAGGGAAAAACTCACAAAAAAAAACCCTTCCTGGGGAAAAAATGGAAGGAACCTTGGGAAAGGCAGTTCAAAGAGAGACCCCTTTCCAGGTAGGATGGGCGTGCAGTGGGTGTCAAAAAGAAGGGGGTCAATACAATACAGTACACAGATCAGAACAAATCCTCAATACAGTATAAAAATAAAAATTTTAGAAGTACAGAGTAGAATTTAACAGTAGATGATATCACATAATATGATTTGGATTTGTTTAGAGTCCTGGAGACCTCATCCATCAAGCTGCCTCCCCCATTGGCCATTCTACAGTTGAGACAGCCAATCCGATGAAAGGACCCCTTTACCCGACGATTCCTGCGATCCTCCATTAGAGATGACTTTACCTTAGGCAGGCAAAACAACTTGGCAGGTGGGGTGTGGCACCAAGTGCCACATTTGAGTACAGAGAAGAGAAACAGAATAGGTGAGGGCTAGTAGCAAATTATAGCTATCATGCTACTTATGTTTTAGTGCTAATGACTAACAAAAGAGATGCAGTCTGAACAGTTAATCAGCAGCTCTAGTCAGGGTGTGCTAAACTGAAGTAGTGAGTCTTCATCTGGGATTTGAAAGCTGAGACTGAAGGGGCATCTCTTATAGTAGCAGACAGACCATTCCACAGTTCAGGGGCCCTGCAACTAAAAGCTCGACCTCCCACTGTTATTTTATTAATCCTTGGAATAAAAAGCAGACCAGCATCTTGAGATCTTAATGTTCGCTCTGGTTTTTAAATCATGATAAGTTCAGACAGGTAAACCGGACCTTGGCCATTTAAGACTTTATATGTTAAAAGAATGATTTTTAAATCTGCCCTAAACTTTACCAACAGAAACAAATAACCAGGTTTGTGTATGAGAGAGAAAGGATTTGAGATTGTGCTGCTTGTTTCTTCTACTTGAGTGATGCTCAACTGGGTGAGCCACCAAAACTGTGCATTGATGTGTAGTGAGACAGTTGGCTTTCTGCTGATACATTTGAAACACCTTGGGACTACTTTGTATATGGAGAGACCACCGAAAGATGTTCTCCTATAAAAGAATTACATGAAAAACAAAAAGTCCAAGTCATATTAAAATTGTAATCACCAACCAAGGAGTAAGGTGCCAAAATAAAGATTAAAATGTAATGTGATTACCCCTCTAGTCATCTGTTGACCATTTTCAATGTTAGGTCCCCATTGTGATTAAGCTATACTGTATGTTAGTCTGTAATTTATGTAGATAAGATATTTGCTCTCTTGTGATCAATCTTCCCTGTGCTGTATATTGTAGCTATCTTCCTTCAAGTGTTTTATTGGGGAAGCCCACACCTGAACCCACTAATATGGGCTAATTGTCCTTAATTACTTCCATCATATGCTGGATGCAACTCTAATTAGACAGAGGGAGGCAAGGCTGGCAACTGTGGCCCCCTGCGACACACGTTAAACTGTATGCATAATGATGTTGTGTCTTCAAAAAAAAAAAAAAGAGAAAGAATCGTCCTACTTGGCTTATCTTTCTGATATATGAGTATAAACAACCTACTTTTTACTATTATCTCTGGTCCAATTCTACAGTTCTAGTGCCAAAGAAATTATTTTACACGTTATTGAATGTCTATATTAAAATAGCACTTGCATCATTTTAAATAACCTAAATAGGGCTTTGCATTCCAAATGATAAAAACTCATGGAAATTAGCTACTTATAGCTACAGTGCATCACCAGCTGAGCTCACATTCAAGCCTCTTTCTGTAATATTAACATTCGGCGCAGTACAACATGATAACTGTGTTTTATGATGGCTTAATCTCCGGCAGCAGATATTGTATTTGCAATGTTAATTTAACTCATGGTGTTGTTCAATGACAGCCCTTATTTTTTTGTGGATTTTTTTATTTTGAGTTATGTTGAAAATATAATTTATTTTCAGATATGGCAGGTACCGTGGCACAGTACTTAATGCAGCAATGCTATCTTACAATTCTAGGACTCCAAGTTAGATTCCCAACTTTGTCACTGGCTTTCTTGAATTTATTAGATACTCCTTGTGTTTGCTTACATTTTGTTTGAATCCTCCAAGTTTCTTCTGACATCCAACTGTATATATTATTTGAGTGTGGAAGTGAGTGCTTGTAATACCATTATATCCCGGGCACAATTACACCATAAGCATCTTGTATTTAATGAACTGGATGCCAGTGAGGAAAAGAGAAACTATGACCAATGTGGAGTAGTGTAAAATAATACAGTGTCCTCCATAATGTTTGGGACACATTTTTTTCTTGATTTACTCCTCAGTTTATAACTACAAATCAAACAAGTCAGACATGATTAAAGTGCACATTGCAGATTTTCATTTAAGGGAATTTGCATACATTGTGGTCACACAATGCAGAAATGACAACACTTTTTCTAGATGGTCCCTCCATTTCAGCGCACCATAATGTTTTGACACAGCAATGGCAGGTCTATTAAAGAGGAAGTTGGGAGCATGTGCTGATATCACGTTGCTGTACCCACCAAAGGCAAACCACCTAGACTGGGACCCGAGTGCAGCGGATGACACCTCAGGACCACACTGGAACAGTGTGAAGTTTTTTTATGGTGGCTGGAATACCAAACCTACCCTCAACCCCCAGGTTTTCCCTGTAAGTTGGAGGACCTGCTTGCAGGGCTGGGTGCAGGCTAATGTCATACCTGGACGAAGCAACTCCGAGTTAAGGGCCCTACTCAGAGGCCCAACAGAGTAGAATCACTTCTGGCGTTTACGGGATTCTAACTGGCAATCGGAAGCCTGAGATCCCTAGCCCTAGAGCCACCTCTCTGTCAATTAAAGGTCTATCCACTCCCAGGTCTATTAAAGCCTTCATATTTAGATTTAGCACTTTGTTGCATATTCCTCATATGTAATGACTGCTTGAAGTCTGCGATTCACAGACATCAGCAGGTGCTGAGGATCTTCACTGGTGATGCTCTGCCAAGCCACTAATGCAGCTATTTTCAGTTTCTGCTTGTTTTGGGGGCTTGTCCCCTTAAGTTTTTTCTTTAGCGTGTAGAAGACCTGCTCAATTGGATTTAAATCAGGTTACTGGCTTAGCCATTCAAGAATTTTCCATTTTTTAGCTTTAATAAACTCCTGGTTTGTTTTAGCAGTATGTTTGGATCATTATCTTATTGTAGGATGAAGTGCCTTCCAATGAGTTTGGAGGCCCTTACTGGAACTTGAGCAGATCACATGTTTCTATACACCTCAGAATTCATTGTGCAGCTCCCATCAGCAGTTCTGTCATATCATCAATGAAGATACAGTAAGTGTGCCAGGACCTGTGGCTGTCATACGTGCCCAAGCCCTAACATCCCCACCGCCATGTTTAACAGATGAGGTGGTCTGCTTTGGATCTTGGGCAGTTCCTTTTCGTCGCCACACTTTGCTCTTGCCATCACTCTGATGAAGTTCATCTTTGTGTCCTCTGTCCACAAGACCTTTTCCCAGAATACTTCAGGCTCTTTTAAGTACTCTTTTGCCAACTGTAATCTGGCCGTCCTGTTTTTGTGGCTAAATAGTGGTCTGCATCTTCCAGTGTGGCCTCTGTATTTCTGTTCATGAAGTCTTCTGCAGGTAGTCATCATTGACACACACACATCTGCCCCCTGAAGACTGTTTCTGATCTGTTGGACAGGCGTTGGGGGCTTTTTCTTTAACAAAGTGAGGATTCTTCTGTTGTCAGCAGTGGAGGTCTTCCTTGGCCTATTAGTCACTTTGTGATTACTGAGCCCACCAGAGTGTTCTTTCTTCTTAATGATATTCCAGACGTTGGTTCACACATCTCGTCATCTCTACTCTTTATCATTTTTTTTTTATTAAATTTATGACAGATCTGGACAACCCAGAGGAACTCAATGTGCTAATGAGACAAAGTGAAAGCACAAGATCCTAGGAACTCTCTGTAGACCTCCACAATTAAATTGTGGTGAGGCATTAGATCAGGGAAATCGTATAAAACCATTTTTTATGTTTTGAGTGTCTCCAGCAGCATGGTGGCCTCAGTAATGAAAAACGTTTAGAACTACCAGAGCTTCCTAGAATTGGACATTCTCCAAACTGAGGAACTGAGCAAGAAGGGCCTTTTCATCCTTGATTGTATTCTATCTTTGCAGTCCCACATCAATAACATCTCCTCGTCTGCATATTTCTATCTGCATAATATTAATCATATTCGCCCTGCCCTCACTCTCCGTACAACTGCTATCCTTATTCATAGCCTTGTCACCTCTCATTTGGAGTATTGCAATTCCCTTTTCTTTGGCCTTTCTCGCAAATCTCTTTATAAGCTTCAACTGGTACAGAATTCCACTGCCTGCATCATTACTACAACCCCCCTCGATTCACAATATCACTCCCATCTTGCAGCAGCTTCACTGGCATCCGGTTCCATATTGACTTCAAAATTCTCCTGTTAACATTTAAGGCTATCCACAACCTTTCCCTCCATATCTGTCCAACCTCCTCCTCCTTTAGATCATCTTCTTCCATCCACTTGACTGTCCACTTCGTCTGTCTTACCACCGTGCTTTGGAACTCATTACCATCCGAGCTTAGAAATATTGAATCATTCTCACTTTTCAGATCTAAACTTAAAACTCATCTGTTTAAGACTGCTTTTTCTGTTTGATTATAATTGCTCTGTCTGAATTTTATTTTTGTATTTTTAGTTTTGTTTATAATGTGTGTTTTATCTATTGTTCGGTGTCTTTGAATGTTTAGAAAGGTGCCAATGAATAAATACAATGTATTATTATTATTATTATTGGTGAGGGAGGTGACCATAATTAAATGTTTACCCTAACAGAGCTTCAGAAGTCCTGTGGTGATGTGGGAGAATTTTTCGGAAAGACAACCATCTCAGCAGCACTTCCTCAATCAGACATTTATGATAGAGTGGCTACCTCCTGCTTGGAGCTTGCCAAAAGGCATTTAAAGGATTCTGAGAGCATGAGGAAAAAGATGATATGGTCTAAAGAGACAAAAATTAAACTCCTTGTGCAGAATTTCAAATTCTGGTGGCAACATTGCATGCTATGTGGGTAGCTTCTCAACTGCAGGGACAGGGATACTGGTCAGAATTGAGGGAAGGATGAATGGTGCTCCTTGAAGAAAATCTGCTTCAGAGTGCACACCACCTCAGACTGGGACAATGGTTCACCTTCCAGCACGACATGACATGACGTGTAGAGCAAAGACAATGCCAGAGTGGCTTTGGTTTATGCCTCTGATTGTGATGGAGTGGCTCAGCCAAAGCCCAGACATAAACTTCATAGAACATCTGTAAAAAGATCTGAAGATGGCAGTTTACAGATGGGTCTTGAGAATGTCTGCCAGGAAAATTGGGATATACTGTCCAAATGTAGACGTGCAAAGTTTGTAGAAACTTACCCACAAACACTTCAAGCTGTAATTGCTGCCAAATGGACTTCTAAAACGTACCAAATTAAGGGATTGAATGCTTAAATGAATAGGAGATAGCAGTTTTTCATTTTTAACAATTTTGTAAACCTTTCTGAAAACTTGTTTTAACTTTTTCATTATGGGTTATTGAGTGTAGAAAAATATAGCCATTTTATCCATTTAAAATTAAATATGCAACTCAGGAATGTATGCAGAAAGTGAAATGTTGTTAGTACTTTCTGCATCCACTGTATTAGCTGTCGCTTATCTAAAATGTAATATGAGTATTTTACTCTACATGAAAAAAGAACAATATATTTTATATTATAAAATAAATAAGAATTTAAGGTAAATCAATATTGGAGCAGGTTCTTTCTAAAGAGACACTATAATTATTTAATCTTAGTCATTATCTTAGAAATAGTTTGATCGTAGTTTCAAGATGATGACAATAAATGTTATTTCATTTACCAAGACGCATTAAATGAGATAAAATAAAACTAAAATGATAGGTTGTGTTAAAAGCTCTATAGTCAGGTAAAATAGTCTTATCAGAAAAAGTCTTATTTAACTTTCTTGGAAAACTGGAAAATTACATGTAAACAATGACATATCAGAGTTATACAGTAGTTGTATTACTTATTAGGCCAAAATCGTCATCATCATCATCATAATAATAATAAATTCCTGCACAACAGATCATAATGATAGGTTTTAAAGAGACTGTTTATTGACTACAGCTCAGCATTTAACATTGATGACCCATCAAAAAGTTTAAGACTTAGCGTTACTCTCAGTAATGAGTGTAACTAACAGACCAAAGCATGCATAGATTGGCAGGATCAGATCCTCCATGCTGACCCTCTAACACAAGTAAACCACATTCGAGTAACTCCTTCCTTCTGTACTCCTTTCTCACCTATGACTGTATGGTCAGATGCAGTTCCAACTCTATCATTAAATACGTTAATGCCACCACCATCATAGACCTGATCAGCAAGAATGATGAGATGGCTCACTGAGAAGAGGTCTACCTACTGACAAATTAGTGCCAGGACTAGCATCCTAGGAAGCAGAATGCAGGCTGCACTTCCATTTATGTCCAAAGGTTGAGGAGCTTTTAATTTTTTGGAGTGACCATCATTGATGAACTGAAGTGGGCACAACACATTTCAGCTCTTGTCAAGAGGGCTCACTAACTACTCTGTTGAAGAAAGCTTGCATTTCTTCCTCTGTTCTCACTAACTTCTACAAGTGCACAGTGGAGGCCATCCTCATTGGGTGCGCAACATTCTGGTGTGGCACCTGCTCAGCTCAACATTGTGAAGACCTGCAAAGAGTGAGGAAGGCATTAGAGAATGTCACTGGCACCCAGCTGTCTTTTGTTCAGGTCATACAGCACTCTCTGACTTAGAAAGGCAAACAGTACTGATAAAGACCTCAGATGAGGAGTTTGGTGGTCAGCGTTGCTTGTAAGACAGCATAAAATGCTGAGCCTATAAACAGGAAACTGACATCACACTTTTTATTATTTAGACGATAGTATTCCCTACATATTTGTATACAGTATTTTTAATGCGACTTTCCAATCACATTAGATTAATTTGGCCCATAAAAATAATCATCCAAATTAACAAAAGCATGATTTTCATATTATGTAGAGTATATTTGTTCAGTACTGTATATGGTTTTCTTTACAGGGTATTAAAATTAGTTTATTACTGTAAGCATTTTGTTTGGTTATAATAGAAATTCCACATCTGAGTGAATTAATGAAGTTCAATGAATGGACATATTACTCTTGAAGAGTATTTTATGTATATACTTTTGTAGTCTTCTGTTATAAATTATGTGTCAGGTGTATATGACCCTTTAGAAACTGAACATAAATGTTCTACAATGGTAAAGAGCTGAAATAATACTTTATTCTCATCATCTACCAGCAGGAAGAAATACAAATACTGAGCAATTGTAGATTTTCGGCTTGAGTTGTTTTCTATCTTGATGGTGGCTATAGCAGTAAAATGGAACTGTTTTGTTTGAGACATCTTATGAAATTCTTACTTTGAAATGAGATCAAAAACACTGTGTATGTCAAATTATTTATGCTGCAATAAACTCATCACAAAGAGAAATGAATTTATTTTTGACTACCACCCCTCCCTAAGTACAGGCCCAGAGTGCTTGCACATATTTTCCACTATAATGTATTCCCAGTAATTTACTAAACTGCACAACATTTACATATTTAAACAGGAGAATAACATTAAACTGACAGTAAAATAGAGCAAGGTCAGGTATTAACATCAACTAATCAAGACAATATACTGTAAAGGTCATTAATATTATCATTGAGATAATAAGGACCGAGAATAATTGAGAATTTAAGAATGGAAAAGGGAAAAAGAAGTTTAGGTTGTAAAAATTTAAATTTAATTTCAAAGTAAAAAAGAACCTAAAAAACAGAAATTACTGCTTGGAGATGTACTAAGAAAAATAATATTCACTTTCACTCATATTCCAGGTTGAATTTAGGCATATCTTTGCTCTACACCAAAGGATATTTCTCTTATTGTATTCTGAATCAATTCTGACAATGATTCAGATGTTTAAACTGTATTTTAACTTAAAAAACAAAATTTTATTATTTGATGTTGTAATGAAGTATAAAATCAAATTGACCCTATGAAAATTTTACTATAGGAAAGACTTTAAGAGTTACCTCCTCTTAAAACATAAATCACATTTCATCAAATGTACAGATTCTTTTCCTGTGGACTCACAGTTCCATGTCTCTGTTGTTAATCCCTGTGAAAGATAAGGGGTGCCTCCAAGCCCCAAACCAACACAAAGACAGGTTCAGAACAGAATGGGTTCAAAACAAAGGGTTTTATTGTGCCAAAACCTCACAAAAGGTTTCTTTGCAGGTTGTACAAACATGATTTTGGACAAATGCTTCTTCTTTCCTTCCTTCTCTAGTCTTCTCTCTCCATCCACCTCCCTCCAGTAAGTGTTGCCTTCCTTCCTTCCTTCCAACTCTGTCTCAGGTGGAGGAGGCTGGACTGCTTCCTTTTATGTCATACCCGAGAGTACTTCCAGTGCCAAGGCATAGCCTGGTGGAAGCACCTCTGGGTGAAGAGGAAGTCCCCACAGCACCCTCTATTGGCACCTATGAGATCCAGCAAGGCCAATTCATGGCACATCATGCCCTGCATGTTTCTACATGGTTACTGAGGTCCTGGGATGCTGCCATCTAGCGGATGGGGGTGTGACAATGCAGGTTCCCTTGAACCCTTGAACCCAACACCGTTGGTAATGTCACCAATGAGCTCGGCAGTGAGGCACAACAAATGGAGCAAGGGGATGGTATAAAAAAAGTGGCAAGAGCTTTTATTAAAAACATCAACAAAAAGAAAGTGTCCAAATAAGTAAAGTGCAGTGCCTCCAAAGTCATTAAATAAATAATCCATAAAAACAGGTGGAGTTTAAAAATCCAATAAATAGAAAAAGGTCTTTTAAAAACAACGAGGTTAAAACAGTGCTGGAAGCAGTCTCTTAAAAACAACACAAAACCTGGTGCTTCTTTTACCTGGCGGCTCTTCTGCTTCTCCCATCTGGGCCACGCAACAGGAGAGTCACCCTTTCTGCAGCTGGCCATCTCTCCACACGACTAATCTGGAGGCTCCCCGATCCCTGGCTTTGGTTCCGCTCTCCTGATCAAGACTTAGCTTTAAACCCAACGGCCAGGACACTCACGTTGGGGCTTCTACATCCAAGCCTCCTGACTCCCGCTGCCTTCTTGGCCTTACGCAGCCAGCTGCCCTTCTTCTTCGGTCACTCCAACTCCTTGATCGCTTAGCTAGAGTGGCTGCTTCCTTCTCCCCCACCTAGTGTCGGCCAAACACTCCTGCTAGGGCTCACTGTCCAGCTGCCTGCCTGCGAGCCTGCACTCGCTCGCTCGCTCTCTCTCACACCGGCACTCTGTCTCTCTCTTCGCTGCTTCCTGCTTCCTGCAACCTCCGTTCTTCGTTTTCTTTCCTCTCTTCTTCCTTCTTTCTTCCTCCTCCAAACCACCTCGTGTTTCTATTTATGAAGAGGATGTGGCAGCTGTAGCAATCAGCAGCTCCTGGGAACAATTACAGATGTGGACTGTTTCTCACCTGTGCACTTAGGTGAGAAATGCCCACACCACGAATCCCCCTGCAACTGCTTCAGCCACTCAACCACCACACCCCCTCGCTAAGCTGCAGGCGCAGCGATTATTTATTTAAAACTGGCCTCTTGACGTGAGCTGTGGACCCGCTATACCACAGGGGGAAAATAATATTCAAAATTAGCAGCCTTCCCCCCACTGCTCCTTTATCTTGTCCTATCGTCCTCCTGTTCTTGCACTTTCCCAACCTTTGGTTATATACAGTTCACAGTTGACACTACCGTAAGACTTTACCAAGGTGTGACTGTCACTATAATGTCTCAATTGGGAGTGTTCTCTCTCTCTGTCTCTCCCTGATTGACCTAGCTGAGAAAAAAACTTAGTTTCCCACCCCTTGGTAATAAAATAGACTAAAACATGCAAGCTGGAAGACAGGATTCATACATTTTAATCCAAAAACTAGTGCCATAAACAAAAGCAAAGAATGTGCAGCATTTCATACTGTACAACCTTGATTGTCTTGTTGTTGTGAAAGCAGACAACAATATGTTTGTTGATTCCAGGCCACACTCATGTTTTTAGTTACACAAAGTCTCAGCAGTAACTCAAAGCATTAAGACCTTCACATGTTAAATTATAACTTTGTCCTCTCCTTTTGTGTGCTCTTTCCTCTGCTTGTGCCTATTTTAGCTTCCTTGATATTTTTCTGAGTGAGGAGTGAAGTTACAAGGGCCCCTTGTATCATAGCAGTCAAATAAAATATTAATGAAACACTAAAAGTATCACAAAATTTGAAAGGCAATGAGCTTTAAATATATAATAAAAATAGCAAAATGTTAAATTCAAAGTCTGCTTGATGCAAAAAGTGTGTTATAAGCCTGCAACGGTGGTTTTTGTACTACTGCAAAATTTGGCAAAAACCAAATAAAGAAAAGCTGATTACCTTGGTGACTCTTATTCTTAATTATGTTGCCTTCCTGCCTGAGGCTATATATTTTGTAAATGTTCCTTAATGAAATTTCTTTTCTAACAATGGCACACATTGTCTTCCTCATACCAATCAAGGCCTTATAACTAGAATTAAAATAAATGACATGCCAAATGGTGATGCAATTGGAAAGTAAACATTTTATTACACATGTAGAGACAATGGCAAATATTTTGAAAGATGTGCCACATTTCCTTCAATGCTGAGGTGTGGATGAGGAATCTTTACTATTGTAGTCCTGTATTTGGCATAGATACTGTAGATGGTGTTACGCATGTGTATTGGAGGAATATCTTCCGGGCTCACCACAGGTACACAATACCGCACTGGGACAAGAGGAGGTGCTGTCACGATCTGTCTGCAATTAACCACGATCCTTCTGGCTAACAATTATACAAGTCCAACCTCTCCAGAGGTCGCTGTCTCATTTCGACCCAGACTTGCCAAACATCGGAGCTTCCTGTGAACGACCCGCTCTTAAGAGCTATCAACCTTAATGAAGCTGAGAAGGTTCGATTTTTCTTGTTTCTGTTTTGTGCCCTTGTGCAGTTGTTGAACTCAAAACGGGTGACCCTGCTGGCAACCTAACACTTCTTTGGACTCACCTTGTATTCATTTCATCTGTCCACACTAGACAGATAGATACCATATCACTGCACTTAATGACAAAGCAGTTGACTTGTGTAAAGTTTTTAATCTGTCAGTAATTACCTCATTAATGTCCATCCAATAATCTGGTTACTATGTAAGCGCCCACATTACTGAAGAGGCTGGAAGATTTGAACACCCAAGGACCCATGACATCAAGGAGTATTTTCCCCCAATTATGCGGTGTCCATGCGCTGAATTATCAAGAAGGACCTTACCTCACCCCCTCCTGCTTGATGAAGTGGTTATGCTTCATGCCAAGATCAAGAATATGAAATGCTGCACTGTATTTAATGACCCACCATCCATGTGCTCCCTTATAAAAGTATGTTCAACTCCATTTTAACGAGCTAAGTCACCCTGGGGCATGTTGAGGCCTTACACTGGCCTTGCTGTTGGTTGCTTATTAAATTCTGTGAATACCTAATCTGAATATTCATTGTTTTAAAGGGTTAAAAGTTTTTGCTGAAATAGCCTTCACAGATTTACTGTTGCTGTGCTGCAGCCCTCGATAT
Source organism: Polypterus bichir lapradei (assembly GCA_026402145.1). Classification (NCBI taxonomy): domain Eukaryota; kingdom Metazoa; phylum Chordata; class Cladistia; order Polypteriformes; family Polypteridae; genus Polypterus; species Polypterus bichir. The sequence continues at coordinate 25,810,212 of JANRMT010062835.1, read as the reverse complement.
GACCATGTGTATCAAGCTTGGCCGGTGCATGCGTTAAGGCGACATGATGATCGCCTCTGGCAACACTTTAATAAGGACAGGCCTGGAATGGTCTGCCTGCTACTATAAGAGATGCCCCTTCAGTCTCAGCTATTAAATCCCAGCTGAAAACTCACTACTTCAGTTTAGCATACCCTGAGTAGAGCTGCTGATTAGCTGTCTATACTGCATCTCTGTTGTTAATCATTAGTACTAAAATATAAGTACTGTAATATGATATTTATAAACTGTAACTAGCCATCCTCTATTTTGTTTCTCTTCTCAGTGCCCTCATGTGGCCCTGCTCTACTGTCAAGTTGTTTGCCTGCTTATGGAAAACTCATTTCAGAGAAAGGATCACTGGAATCATCGGGTAGACTTAACTGCAGAACAAGAACAAAGTACTTTGTACTGTTGTATTGTATTTCTAAGATGGCCATGATAGGCTGGCTATGTATTAACCCCATTTTCTGACACCCATTGCATGCCCAACCAACTTGGAATTGGAAATCTTGGAGTCTTTGAATTGCCTTTCCCAAGATTTCTTCCATTTTTTTCTCTACAGTTTTTTTTTTCTTGTCTTCTAAAAGAGTACAGGCTTGGGGGCTGTCATAAAACAGGGCCAGTAAAAGCCCATTGAGGCATTCCTTGTGTGATTTCAGGCTCAAGAAATAAATTGTTGTTGACATCCTCCTTTAATGCAACAATATATATATATATTCTCACATTATAAAATTTAAAAAAAAAATAGTGTTAAGTATGAACCTTGAGTATTCTACACATATCCAAAGGTTTATTTATAGAGTGCCCATAAGATGTAATTAATCCTTCTTAAGTTTTCTCATTTTATAGTTATTTTACATTGAATCAAAGTGGATTTATTTTTATTATTTATTTATTTTGACACTTAATCAACAGAAAAAGACTCCTTAATGCCAAAGTGAAAACATATCTCTGCAAAGTGGTTACAAATATGAAAACAAAATAATTTATCTTATAAATATTCACCCCATTAATATGACACCCCTAAATCATCACTGGTGCAACCAATGGGTTTTAGACATACCTAATTAGTTCAATGGAGATCACCTGTCTGGTGTTTCAACTGATTGTTGTATAAATGCTCCTTATCTGGAAAAGCCAACTTGTGGTGAGTCAGTGTGGTGACACCTATGGTTTTTCTAGTTAATGGACTCTGTCGGGCAAACCACAGTTTGTGAGGCTCAAGGACTGTGTTTCTGTTATGGATGTGACCAACACTGGAGCACCACAAGGTGTCCTTTGTCATTTTCTCTTTACTCTGTATACCTCTGGCTATAAATATAACAGCAGGTCATGTCACTTGCAGAAATTCTAAGATGACTCAGCACTTATGGGGTGTATTGATAAAGGAGATGAGGCAAATGAGAGGAGTCAGGTGGAGAACTTTGTTTCTTGGTGCAAAGAAAATTGTTTCCATCTTAACATTTGCAAAACCAAGAAACTGGTTATTGACTTTTGCCTCACCAAAGATCCTCTTTGTCCAGTCACTATTCAAGGAGTGGATGTAGAGGTGGTCCACTCCTACAAGTACTTGGGTGTCCACATTAATGACAGGCTGGACTGTTCTTGGAACAAAGATGAACTCTATAAGAAAGGGCAGAGCAGGCTCTTTTTCTTAGGATACTGCATTCCTTCAATGTGGGAAGTGACTTCTGTCACATCTTCTACAACTCTGTGCCAACGTGATTTCCTACACAGTGGTGTCCTGGGCAGATAAATTGACTTCAAGAGAGGCCCACCAAATCAAACAGCTAATAGAAAGGGCAAGCTCAGTTATAGGACACATTCTGGACTTCCTGGAGTTCAAAGCAAAGGAGAGAATTAAAACAAAACTGAGTACCATTATGAAAAATGCTGGACAATCTCTCCCTGTCACACCAACACTGAGGACTTTCAGCCAATGAATTATTCAGCAGAAGTGTGTCAAGAAATGCTATGGGGGCCCTCAATACCAACAGCAATACGTCTGCATAATGCCTTACTGGGACTGTGACAACTGGGTCAAAAATTTTGTTTTATTTTTTACTTTTTAATTTCTTCCTTTTTAGTCATTCGGGTATATGTTCAGAACATGGTGTGTGTGTGTATGTATGTATTTATCTGTCTATGTACTTAAAGAGCTTCTGTAAAAAGCCAAATTTCCCCATGGAGACAAATAAAGATCTATCTATCTGTCTGCCTAGGGTGTACATAGAAATGAAGCTAAGTGAAACCAAAGAAGTTGAGACTTTGCATCCATTAAGGGATAACTTTAAAGTGCAATTGCTGTCCTATTTATACATAAAATATAGTGTCACCAATGATGCAATGGTTACTATCATGTGATAAGAACTAAAGTGTTGCATAAACAAGAAAACTGAAAAGGAGATGAAAATCAACTTTTATATTTCAACTCAAAATAAACATCCAAAATATATTCAGCAACAAACTGACATCAAATACATGCATAAAGATGCTGTAGCATGGCAAATGATGATGCAGGATAAATGCAGGCTACTTGGGGTGCCAACTAGACAAAACAAACCCTGTTTAATTTTAACAAAAGCTAAAAAGGAACACAAATCAAGCACTTCAAAGTGTGGCTTTTATACATAACAAGTCCTTCCAATCAGAATAAATTATTATTTTTTTTAAACAGAGGTAGTTTCTGGCTTGGGTCAGCGCAGAAGCCTGGTCAGCATTAAAATGAGACTCTATCCTTCACTATCTCCTTTTATATGCTGTGAAGCAGAAGAGGCGGGGCTTCTTTCATCTTCGTGCCCCTGGTTTCTCGATGCTGTGAGGGAAGAAGAAGACGAAACTGTTAGTGTCAGCACCCCCTCTCATCCCAGGGTGCTATTACTTACTTTAGGCTGATGCACATGCATTATAATGCATTAATATAACAAAGGCATGGCTGCACATGTATAATATGTTTTAAAAACTACATTCTAAAGAGATGCTGGAAAGTAATACTTATGGGATTTATTTTAATATACAAAGAAAAGTTATTCTAATAATGTTTTTCCTGTATGTCATTTTAATGTCATCAAAAATAAATAATTTGTCATTCATTTGTCGAAGAAGAAATGGGTATAGAATATACTATACCAATTTTACCAATCTGACTGATTTATCGATATAAAAAACAAAAGTTCATAAAGCTTTTTTCTCTCTTAATATCAAAGGTACAAATATGGATGTGTGATCCTCATTGATTCATAAGTTGTCTAAACTCATTTATTCCCCTTACTGGGAAAGACACATTTTGATTAACAAAAGGATTAAGAATATAACTAGTAAATGCATTTAATTCTGACCTTTTGCTTGTTAAGTCAAAGCTTTAAATACATTTTTATCTTCGTGTCTGTAAGATTGTTTGTCAAATTAATGCAGCATAATGTAAAATATTTAAAGTACATTCTGTAGTATAACTGAACATTGACTCAAAGGCCTGCCAGTTTCATAGAATTACTCTACGTATATATATCATGTTCTATCTAAGGGACTGAATAATACTGAAATTTTATATCCTAATTTCCCTGATGAAACAGATTAAGAAGAAATTATGCTTAACGCCAGACTACCATTTTATAAAAATGCCGTCAGCCTCCGTCTGTTAGCACTGCCTGTTTAAAATATGGTTTAGCCTACTTAGAATGCAGAAATGAGAGAACTTAGATTTCTGCTGAGACAGTAGGCTGAATACTCTCCACAGAATCTAAGTTAATTAAAATACTATACCGTACTGTATATAATTAGGATCATGATTAAAAAACAAGTGAACTGCTTGTAAAACTGCTAAGCCCTTTTAATAGTTTTTTTTTTTTTTAAGTATGCATTGTGTAGTTTCAAAATGAGTAGAATATAAATGTTGAAATTGCTAAAGGTAGCCTTTTGAGTTTCTAAATGTAAATTAAGTTTCTAATGCAGTGTGACACACAACACTTTAATGAAGACCTGGATCTGCCAAGTCTTTGGCAAGGTCATTCCTTTAATAAACATTTATACTGTGTTCCTATTGTATTAATTATTTTCGTCAGGTACAGGGGTCAAAAGCAAATTTCATACAGTTTGAATTTACAATACAATACAATATAGTTTATTTTTGTATAGCCCAAAATCACACAGGAAGTGCCGCAATGGGCTTTAACAGGCCCTGCCTCTTGACAGCCCCCCAGCCAGACAAGGAAAAACTCCCAAAAAGACCTTGTACGGAAAAATGGAAGAAACCTTGGGAATGGCAGTTCAAAGAGAGACCCCTTTTCAGGTAGGTACACAGAACAGAACAAATCCTCAATACAGCATAAAAATAAGAATTTTAGAAGTACGGAGCAGAATTTAACAGTAGATGATATCACATAATAAGATTTGGATATTTTTAGAGTCCTGGAGACCTCATCCATCAAGCTGCCTCCCCCATTTGGCCCTTCCACGGATGAAACAGTGCTGGGCCAGCCAATCCGATGAAAGGACCCCTCTTTCCCATGATTCCTGCGATCCTCCATCAGGGATGACTTTACCATAGGCAGGCAAACAACTTGGCAGGTGGGCCGTGGCACCAATTGCCACATTTGAGTACCGAAATTATAGACAGACCTAAGTTGATATCTTTTCTGTTCAGAAAATAATCTTAGCAGGGGTGGGGATCGATCTGTTCTTAATTTTTCTCTTTGTAAAAACTTGATTGCTTTGTATGGATTGTAATAAAATTAATAAAAAATAAATAAAAAAAAAAAAGAAAATAATCTTGTAATCGAAATGTAAGCAAAACTCAAAACTAACATTTTTCAACAAATGCTAAGAGCTCTTCAAAGGGTTAGTTGTTGTTTTAGCAAAATTTAGTAGGTAGTGAACTGAACTCGCATATAAACTCAACCCACAAGCAAAACTCAAACAAATAAAACACGGCGTTTCTGCCCTCGTACAGAAACAAACAGGAAATACTAACAACAATACAGTTGCGTGTGACAACACACCCTTGAACAGTGGACACTACAACAGCTGATATTGTTATTGACAAACTGGTCCAGACACTGTCCATTGAGGATTATATACTACTACACCAACTGGCAGAGAACACTGAAAAAACACTCATACAATACACAGGAACAGAGCCCACTCAGCATCCCCTGTTGCACACGTGCGCATGGGAGGCAACTGAACGGCTCAAAAAGGGATAATTCCATGCCGGTCCAGGAGGTAGCAGAGTACACTGATCTTTCCTCCTTTTCATCTCCAGACCAACCACAGGAAATTCCGCCTGGACTCGATGATATCACTTCCGGTTCCGGCCCAGGAGACATCACTTCTAGTTCCTGCCAGAATGACATAATTTCCCCTGCCTAATTTTAAAACCGCCATATTTTCTCCGTTTGAACTGTTCTGTTTTGGATTGATGTCTGTCAAGTCTTTTTCATTAATTGAACCAAACCCTCATCTTTGGCAGCCTATTTCAAGTATACGGGCGGCTGCCCCCAAACCTTTACCTGTGTTGCGTAAATCTTTTTCACACCCCTTATACCAAAACCACTGAATACAAAGAGACTGTCATTAACAACAAAACTCCTTAATGAATACTAGGGGGTTCGTCCCCTGCTCGCTTCGCTCGCCAACCTCCCTCAACCTGCACTACGCGCCAGCCACTTTGTGTCTCTGCCGCTCGTGTTGTGAAGAGGTGGGCTGAACACACCCCAAGGAGACACGGTCTTAAACGGTGATACAATGGGAAACAAATACAGTCTTTTATTTTACCTCCTCTTTGCTCGATCAGCTGCTGTCTTGCTGCTGCTGCTGCCATGCCGTGTGGTCTGCATCATGTGTGGTGCTTCGAACATTTAAAAGCCTGTACAGCAGCTGTCCTACTCTTTGTCTTTTATTTTTGGCCCCGGGTGTGGTTAAATCTCTTGGCACAAAGGCTCGTCTTGATATTTTTTAGTTTATAATTTAAAAACGGAATAAGAATCTGAAAATCTAACAATATCACATTGAAGTTCGATAATTTCTGAAAAGAATGATACCAAACATATATATGTAGATTTTAAAATAAGCCCGATTTAAAGTGTGACAAAAACATTACATAAAAAGTCACATAAAATCGTTGCACTTTTAGGCTTAGAATTTTATATATATATAGAGAGTAGATATTCATCCACATTACATACATAAACTTAAAGCACTAACTGATATGAATACACTAATATGTATATCTGCAGTCACCAACATCATTCACATTGGAATGAAAACATGAGATAGAGAAAATACAACGTCACCACACCCACCGCGGATTAAGGACATTAAAGGTGACTAAAACAGTACAAGAAGAACAGCATAAATTAGCAAAAGCGCAAAGAAATCTTCATCAAATATTTAAGAGACTAAAAACACACGAAAAATGAAAAGACAAAGAAAATATAGACATACATAGATACACTTAAACGAAAACCTGTAATTAAGACACAACTCACAATTCCAAAACAATGAAAAAAAATTTTACAGACACATACTGAATAACACAAGAATAGAAACCAATGACACCGACAGAGGAAACCCTCACACAGCACTGGTCTTCCCTCTGGTCTTATTTGGCTCAGTTGAACACCACAGCAGCTTGGATCAAGGAGGAGTGACAAAACATGGACAATATAACGCAAATGCACTTCAAGAAAATCTCCTTAACAAATATCACAGGAAAAATAAGGAAAATACACAACTGGAAGGTATTGGGCTTGGATGGAGTTCATAATTCCTGGTATAAGAACATAAGAATATAGAAAATTTGACAAATTAGAGGAGACCATTCAGTCCATCAGACCTGATTGTTTAACTAACAGCTACACTGTCCTGAAATCTCATCCAGATTCTTCTTAAAGGTTCTAAAGGTTTCTGCTTCAACTCCATGTCTTGGTAGTTTGTTCCTACAACTCTTTGAGTAAAAGACATGTTCCCAACTCTGCACTCTGTACTTGCAGACAAACTGACATCCATTACACACAAACAAACAAAAGAGACACCTCAGTTTTTAAAAGAAGGCATCACATTTATGAAACCCAAGTCAAAACAACAATTTATTTCTTGTATGGCCCAATATCACACAAAAAATGCCTCAGTAGGCTTTAACAAGCCCTATTTTTTGGCAACCCTCCAGCCTTGTCTTTCTAACCTCCCAGGGAAAAACTGTAGGGAAGAAAAATCAAAAATGAAGAAGTACAACACACAAAACAAAACATAAGTAATCCCTTTTCACAGAGCTAGATGACCAATCTATTATGGCCACCTCAGAAATACAATAGAACAGTCCAAACTACTTTGTTTTTGCAGAGTGTTGCAACAACTCTCAAGGCAAAATGCAAGAATAGATGATACCACTCACTTAATACAAAACTACCACTATTTGTTAAAATACATGAAAAAAAGTAGACATTTTAACATACCATATATACTCACAGATAAATTCTCCGCGAATAAGTCGGGGCTTGATTTTATCGTATAATTTCTGGTATTTTATAATGTCGGTCATATAGGTCGAATGTGGAAAACTCATGCTATTGGTCCAAGAGATTATGATATGCTAACACCCACCTGTGAGAGTAACCACAGAGCACACTGCCTTTTTTTTCTATGTGGGTGCGGCAACGTGCTGTATCAGCGTGTGCTGCTAACCTTTCTCTCTCGATTGTGCCTATGTGACCACATGGTAATAGCCAAACTATTCCGAAGCAACGTTTGCACTGATTTGTATTTTTTGTATCTCACACCCTCATACACCTTTATCGTAAGAGTATCCCTTATCTGCGATGGAGCATTCGATCAGAAGAAAATATGAAGCTGGTTTTAAATTAAACGTCGTTGAAGTAGCGAAAAAAAATTGGTAACTGCTCTGCTGCAACAAAATTTGATATGTCTGAGAAAATGATACGAGATTGGGGGAGGCAAGAAGATGTAACAAAAAAATTATGTAAGCATCGCATTTTTGAATGGACATACTGTATATAAGTCAGGGACTGATTTTATGATCAATTTTTCTGGTGTCAAGACCCGACTTATATGTGAGTATATACAGTCAATGAAAGAAGCCATACAAGCCAGACACTCTCCTGGTCCTGGAGACTTCGGCCAAATAGCCAAACCCCCAAACACTGGTAATTCTACAGCTGAGTCAACACTGGGCTGGCCAATCTGATGAAAGAACTCTTCTACCCGATTACTCCAGTGCTCATTTATCTGAGATGACTTTTTTTATAGGAAGGCAAGCAACTTTCCAGTAGAGCAGAGCCACCAAGTGCCACATGAGTATACCAAGAATAGAAAAGGAATAGAGGAGGGTTAGTAACAGTTTATAAATATCGAATCAAATTACTTATATTTTAGTACTAATGAATAACAAACTGAGCTGCAGTATGCACAACTAATTGGTAGCTCTGCTCAGAATATGCTAAAATGAGGCTGGGAATCTTCAGCTGGGATTTAAAAGCTGAGAGTTTAGGGGCCCCCTCTTATAGTAGCAGGCAGTCCATTCCACAGTGATATATATATATCTCTCCCTAGGATATGGCGCCCTAGACAGTCGCATGTCAGGTTGACTACAGTAGTGCTGTTATTGGGAAGCAATTTTATTCATTTAAAGTTTTTTGTCTACTTTTTTCGTTACGTTAAAAGTGTGTCTGCATTTTGGACCTTTAGAGTTTGGGGTCATGCTGCCTGGGTAGAGGCCTATCTCGAGGCCAGTCAGTCTGTGTAACAGTAATAATTTGAAATTTAAATAATAATAAATATAAAATTCTAGTGACTGCTGATTGTACCACTTTTTGCCATATTACTTCTGAGAGTCCTGATATTTGGCCTGTTGTTACCTTCATTGTCTGTTCTTTGTATTATATTACAGTCAGCAATATGTGGGAGCCATTCCAGTAAGAACCTCATTGTATTTCATATATATATGACAATAAACTTGAAACTAAACTAACACATGCATTTGAATTAGCTCAACACAAAAAATATTGTGGTTACTAAAAGCTTGCCATAATATAATTTCTGTGATGCAGTGAGTGCACCTAGAATACCAATGAGATACAAAAGTTGAGTAATCACACTCTGAAAAGATGTAAAATCTAAGAAAAAACTACAAAAAATATTTAAATAAGCATAAGTAAGTCAAATAATACTTTAAAAAGTAGTATTCTATGACATGTAGAATTTGATGCAGAGATAACACTTGGAGCAGATGGTTTTATTCATAAATAATTATAAGAACCGTTTATTCCAAATAGTATTTGTCAGTTTTATCTGTATTTGTTAACTGGGAATAAAATATGTTTTGTAATACAAGAGAACTAGAAAATGACTAATTTCATTTACAGCATTTCAATGTCACCCTGTTATTATTTGACACAAGGACAAGTCCCTGTTGCATTCCAGACCTGAGCTGGTTCTTTACACTTCAGAAATCTGATCAGCACTGACAACTGCAGCCCAGGGCTCCTGGGATCTCATTTATAAAACTATTCCATTAACTGATTTGATTTTTGATTTTCTGGATTTGATCATACATGAAAATCAACATAAAAACTGGGATTTAGTCATCCCACAATTGACACAAAAGTGTTATGTGTTGGCATAATAGTGTTCTTATGTATACAAACTTTTCTTCATGCATTTAAACCAATAGACTACTGCTCACTCAGTTTTTCCCCAGGTAGGAGACATACTCATAACTGCATGAAATTTATTTAAAATCAGGTAACACTTTAGTTTAGCTGCTGCAAAAATGCATCTGTTACTCATTTACTTGTAGACCACAAGATGTTAAGAAAAGATTCTTTTGATATTAATGACACTTACAAAGCATCAGTAAAGTGATTATTCATCTTTGTGCAGTGTGGCCTTTGATGTGCTGGTAAAACTGCTTATGAATATGAAGGATTCACAGGCCAAATATTGCTCCTAAGGAGTTTGCCTATTGGTTGGAATATTTCACTGATGCATGAGGATCTTTTTTTGGAAACCCTAATGTCACGCATGTGCAACATGTGAGGCAGCTAAAGTGCTCAAAAAAGGATAATTCATGCCGGACCAGGGGGTGGCAGAGACACCTTCTCTTTTCCTCTGCAGACTGATCACATGAAACTCAGCCTGGGCTTGATGATGTCACTTACTGTATGTGTCTAGGCCCAATGACATCACTTCCGGTTCCAGACCCAACAACATCACTTCCGGATCCAGGCCCGATGACATCACATTTTGGTTCTGACCCACAATATACCACTTCCGGTTCCTTCCAGGATAACGTCATTTCCCACGTCTGGCTTTAAAAACACTATGTTTTGTCTGTCTCACCAGTTCTGTGTTGGACTAAAGTCTGTTAAGACCTTTTTTGAGCAAATCTTTGCTTTTGGCAGTCTATTTCAAGTGTACGGGTGGCTGCCCCCAAACCTTCTTTCATGTGTTGTTTGAATCATTTCACACTAACTATGCAAATACCCGTACTAACTCGGAAACAATTTAAAAGTAAAATTGACCACACTTTAATTTGTCAGATAGTATAATCAACTATCGGCAGGATATATTTCTGTCTGTGAGCCGATTGTTCTAGTGGACCCAACATATCCATGGCAATGCATTCAAATGGTATGTCAATTGGAGGAGCTTTTTGACAAGAAGGAATCTGAAGTAAATGACTCTTTCGGTAAAAAGTACATTCATGGCTTACCTCCTCATATATAACCAGACAGCACCCCTTCAACAGTTTGAATGTGTAGTATGTTTTAAGAAGCTGTCATTCCACTTCTCCCTTTTGAGTATTGTGGGCAGCAGTTATCTTTTGAAGAGGTTGTAGTGAGCAGACAGTGCCTGTCCTCATCTGTGAAGTGGGTGAGGTCACTTCTATCTGAAATGTCCTGGGCAGTCAGGCACCGTGCTGTAACACTGTATACCCAACACTTTGGTGGAGCATTAGTATTGAAACATACTCAGTGTGCAGTGTCTGTGAACATAACAGATGGAGACCTTTGTTCCCCTCCTAGAGGATCTGGTTTAGGATTGTGCATTCCATGATTAATTTCAGGATAGTCCTTACCAAGAATTACCCTGAAAGGCATCTCTGGAATCAACACAATGGTCATGTTTCAAGTCATTGACTATAGAGGTGTCTGCATATCTCTGGCTTTCACCACATTTACAGTAAGATGTGTTTTGTTCTAAATGCGGTAAAACATATCATTCTCTGAGTCTATTCAGCCTTTTACCTTATTCCAATTGATCACCGTTGAGCCACAGCAAGAGTTAGGAAGGAACACACACGTGGTCAGCATTTGGATTACAATAGCTCTTAGAAGCAGTCTCCATTATCAGCATAAATTAAAAGAGAACTGTATTAATGTTCACGCAGGGACAGGCTGTGAGCAATGTCAAATGAAATGCTTCTTAATGATGTCAAGTGAGCACTCTCTCAGTCAGTCCCAATCATCATGTGATGCAATGACACCACAATCCACCTTTCCACAATGCAAAGGCTGATGACTAAGCCAAGTTCATTGCCATGGGGTCACCATGAGCCATCAGTTTGTAGGTTTGCATTGTGGTATCTGCTGATGGTCAGCCACTTACCCATTTTGTTCAGATCACAAGCAGCCCTCCTTATCAACATAAGCTAAAGGATAACTCCATTAACTGTAGGCTCAGGGACAGGTTGAGAATGATGCAAAGTGGAGTGCTTCCTGGTGACATCAGGTGAACTCTCCCTCTCACACTTAACCCCAACATACTACATGTCACTGCCACCTCAGTAACTCTTGGGGAGAACACATACAGACTCCATCAGCTTCTTCAAGGGCAAGCAGGGTGAATAGAATAGAATTGTAATGGTCTAGGAGAACGTGTTGGTCCTTTTTTTTCTGTGGTGCCCTTGTACTCTCTGGTGGACAGTTTGGAGGATTTAGGCCTTATTGTTTCAAGTGGTTGATTGGCATCACCAATGCGAAGTCAGTAGGTCTTCCAGTAGCAATCAACCAACTTTGCAAGCTCTTCCATTGTCATCCAGCAGTGGGCTAGTATTGACCTCCAGAGAAAAACGATAATAATAATGCATTTTATTTATATAGAGCCTTTCCCATGCTCAAGAATCATGGTTATGGCCACAAGCTTAAACACCTGTTTAGTGTTATTTTCAGGGCGTATCTACCATATCATGCAGCCCCAGATGTTGAAGGCTTGTACACTTGAATATGCACTTTGGGTGTCTACCTGTTCATGATGATTTTATTATGATGTTACGGCTCCATTATATCAAACCCCTTTGGAAATACTAAGTTTGAGCTTGTGATTAAATACACATCCAGGGAAAGAAACAATGTGAGAATGCATATGACAAATAGTAGACTGTAATCAAGTGTGCTGTCTCACTGTCCAGTTGTTTAATTGTTATTTTTTTTCACTGGGGAGACTGGTGACCCATACCCCGCCTTCCGCAAGCTTAATAACCTTCTCTGAAGAGTGCTCTTCAGTGGCCTCAGGTCCATTCTAGAATTTCACAAAACAGTTAAAGGGCCAGCCATGTTTGGTAGTAGACAGGCTATTTGATCATTAAACTCTGTACCAACACCACCCCTCTTTCTACACACAGGACACCCTGATGCCACCTGTGATATGAGGAAACTCTTCCAGCTCCTATCCTGTCCAATATAATTTTCTAGGTAATCTATGGAATTATTACTTCTGAGGCACTGTCCAAGCTTCCAGTGCACACTGCTGTCTACCCATTCAGTGGGTTCCTTTGATTACCTCTTGATGAGTTAGACAACCCATTTGCAACTATTCTCCCATGTAAATACTACTGCAGGTACTTTTAATGTAAAGACAATACCGGGTTTGGCAAATATTTTATCCTGGTATATGGCCCCTTTCATCCAGGAACTGCCTAAGTGCCATGTCATATACAGGCGTGGACAAATTTATTGGTCCCCTTACAGCTTACTGAAAATGTGCTGTATGTCTGAAAAGTGATTAAGCGAAAATCAGTTGTTCCATTGATACCTGAATGTCTTTGAGATGTCATCGAGTAAAGAAAAGTAAGTATGAAAAGAGATATTGGTGTACTCACACTGGCAATTTGTTCCATGCCAGAGTATGTTTGTCCACATGCAACCCCTCAAAGTCTATTTGGTTTGACTAGTGTGATTTCCCTGTGTTGGGCCAACTGTATTTTGCCCTGGGCCAATTGGAAGAGGTGGGCCCAAGCACAGTTCAGTAGCATCTGGGTAGAGTATAATTGCTAAATGTGCCCGAACATGGAAAACAGACATGATGTCAATGATGTGACAAGTCAGAGTTACAGTAAAAACATATTTTTATTCTTACATTACACATGAACATGAATTATAGTTGGCAAGAAATTCCTCCTTTTGCATCATTTACAACCGTAAAAATCTTCTTGTATGTACAGCACGATTAACAGTAAAATGCTGCGCTGCACACTCAATAAATCTGTAAGAGGGCAGAGCGTTATCCTGCCCTACACAACTCCAAAACAAGCACAAAATAAGTAAAATCATTTTGACATGCATGCTGTCACACCATGTTGAGATCTTGTTTTGGCTTTAAACGAAGTTGCAAGGTCATGATGAAAGTGTGCCCGGGCCCAGAACGTATTAAGCGCAGTGTAAATGCAGGCCAGCGGGGGAATAGGGAGGGTGGACAATCGAGCTCAGGCACAGTATGGAACAAGTGTGTCTAGTGTGAGTGCACCAAAAATATTGGTTAATCTTCTATTATATTCTAAAATGGACTGGCACATTTGTTGATATCCCTTCAAAAGCTCAAAAGTAACTGGATTTGAGTGATTTGTCAAACTAGCTGTTTACTTTATCAACAGAAATTGTGGAGCATTTTTTAAAAAAATCTTTATCAATATTTTAATTTGGCTTTTTCATAGCCACATTTTAGTTGTATTCCTAATAGACTGCATTGGTATAGTCAAGTCAAGTTGGGGAGCATGCACTGGTACAGTGCGTTGCCACACCCACTACACGTTGAAACAGTTCAGGATCCCGGTTGGCAATACCCCAGGAAGACACGTGGTCCAGTCCTACCATCCAGAAATAACCCTCTATCTGCCACAGCCAGTTGTTACGTGGGCGACCCCTTGGCCTGGTCCAGCCACTTGGGTCCCCAACAATGAGGATCTTATGAGCTGGATCACCCTCGAGGAAACGCGACACGTGGCCATAGTGCCGTAACTGACACTCTCTCACAATGTAGGTAATGTGCCTCAATCAGGACTCCATGAGCAACCACTCATTCGACACAAAGTCAAACCAACGGTACCCAAGGATTTTCCAGAGAGACACAGTGCCAAAGGAGTCCAGTCTTCGTCTCAGGTCACTGGATAGCGTCCATGTCTCACAGCCATATAGCAAGACAGGAAGCACCAGGACTCAAAAGTCTTGGACCTTCGTCCTTTTGCATAGCAGTGTTTTGGGATTGGAGCCCCTGCAGATTTTGTTTTTTCTTCACCTTAACTGAAGTTTTTTGTTTGTTTGTTTTTTCTGTCCTCCTGGCCATCTGGGGGGTATTTTTCGTACGTGGATTACTCATTTAGCCTGATGTAATTGTTGATGATTTGGCATCATGGATCTGTGTCAGTTTTTCGAAACTCTTGCTGAATGTGTTGTCATAGCATCACATCCAAATCCTCAAACCTGCTCACAGCAGGTTTGTTCTATGTAAACAAGGATTACCTCACACACTTAATCAGTGTCCGTGCGTGGAATTCATTCAGTCATGGCTTCGCCGTTCATGAATGAGCGACCAATTAATATCAGTGTGGAAATTATAAGAGAATTTCATATAGAGAGGGTTTTTCTTGATCAGCAAGATCCTTTATTGCTCCCGGAGGAAATTCTTTTCAAAAGATACTGCTTCAGCTCAAAGATTTATTAGCACCTTATATTCGAAATCAAACTAGGTGAAGTTGGGCTCTCACAACCACACAGACAGTATGCATTGCTATGCGGTTTTTTGCAAATGGTACTTTTTTTATATACTGTAGGCGATGCTGAAAATCTATCTAAAAGTGCAGTTTGCCAGGCAATTCGTAAAGTCTGTTTGGCTCTGAAATATTTCCTTCGGGTTTTCATAGCGTTTCCTGGACCCCTGTGTGTGCAGACAATAAAAGAGGTGTTTCATGCCATTGCAGGTAGGTAATACACAGGAAAACACACCCACAGTTCCATAAAGAATCTCACAATCAGCCTAACATTCTCATTACCCAGAATTTCCAAATGTGATTGGGGCACATGGGACTGATCAGAGTGGAGTTTGATCAAACATTATTTGGAAAATTTACCTCTCCTCCTGATGAATAATAAAACAGTGTCTTCATCAAATATTTGACCTTCGTCAATATCTCGTTAGTCAGGCACAGGTTCTAGGGATATGCATTCCCTGCAACTGACCCAACAAAAAAGAGGGCTATATGGAACATACCTATGGCACACATTGAGGACAAATATATGCAATGACCATCCTTTACCTGAAATGAAGTGACCACTGCATCCTGCCACTGGTTCTGAGGAGGAGCTTCCCCCTGGAATGCCCTCAGAAACAGGGCGATGGGCATTGTTTTTTGCTTGTCTGCCTTCTTATTAGCTTTATAATTAATGTTTTTTATATTATATATGATTCTTTATGTCAACAATTCTTTAAATACAGTAGTTATATACCAATATTTACCAGTTTGAAGTATATTCTTGTACTTCACTTTAACCTGTTCCCATGTTCTCCTTGTGCTCACGTTTGATCTGGAATTATGATGTATTAAATAATATAATTAATCTGACACATAGGAAATTAAATGCTGCATTCAGTAAGTAGAATGCACACTACTTACGCGTTTAATTTGTCGGCCACTTTTTTCCAGCCGTCTCTTGCAGTGTTACCCCTTGTGCATATTAAATCTTGAAATTCTTCATATCCTTCGAATAAAAGGTCCTGCTCCACTTGTGTGAAAAAATGCACCCGTTCTTTTGTCATTTTGTTGCAGCCTATCAAAGACTGATCATGTTTTCTAGACTCAATATATATGGGCTCTTCAATCAGCGCGGGCACGTGCAATCATCTCAGATGATTAGATCCAGCTAGACTAATCTACTACACAGCTGCATTTGAAAAAAAGACTTATCCTGGATGAGTTTCACAGGCATTAACTCATCCAAGATGAGGCATCTGATCTCGGATGATTTAAGCGACGTACGGAAAATACCCCCCTGGCCTTATCTCTGGACTCATACTTAGAAACTTACATCATGATATTGTATATATGGACGCTGCTCTTCTACTTGATATTTTATTATGTTTTTAAGATTGCTTAGATTAATTTGTTTGTTTTTTTTTTGTTAGTTATTCTTGAATTTTATTGCCTAATTTGTTTTTTTATCTTGTAACTTTATCTTTGACATCCTGTAAAGCACTTTGAGCTACATTGTCTGTATGAAAATGTGCTATATCAATAAATATTGCCATTGTTCTTGTTCTTTATTTATTATCACACATGGCTCTGATTGGACAATCAGTCATTCGGCCTATTTAAGTGGAGAAAAGCCGTCACTCTGCTGTTTGGTATCATCGTGTGTTCCATACTGAATAAGTGCCAGAGAAAGCAGAGAGAGTTGTCTGACGAGATCAAAAAGAAAATTATAGGCAAGCATGTTTAAGGCAAAGACTATAA
The DNA here is from genome assembly GCA_026402145.1 of Polypterus bichir lapradei. NCBI lineage: Eukaryota > Metazoa > Chordata > Cladistia > Polypteriformes > Polypteridae > Polypterus > Polypterus bichir. The sequence goes on along the minus strand of JANRMT010062835.1, from coordinate 25,793,453 downwards.
AACCATCTCCAAGCAGCTTGATGTTCCTGTGACAACAGTTGCAAATATTATTAAGAAGTTTAAGGTCCATGGGCCACAAGAGGAAAATCTGCCCCAGAAAGGGCAGAAGAATACTGAGAATGGTAGACGAAAAGCCAAGGAAAAACGTCCAAAAGAGATCACAAGCTGAATTCCAGGGTCAAAGTCCATCAGTGTCTGATCGCACCATCCATCCTTTTTCAGTGACAGTAGTTTCAGGAGGAAGACCCATGAAGAAGGCTGAACTGTTAAAAGAAAAACATAAAAAAAACAGAAAGGAATATGTTAAAATCCATATTGATAGGAAACAATGCTTTTGGGAGAATGTTCTTTGGAGAGATGAGACAAAACTGGAGTTTTCTGGCAAGTTACGTCAGCTTTATTTCCACAGATGAAAAACCTGATGCTTTTAAAGGTAACAACACCATACCTGCTGTAAAACATAATGGAGGCTCAGTTATATTTAGGGAAGATTTTGCTGCATCTGCCATGGGGCGACATGAGTCTGTGTAGGGAACAATGAAATTCCAAGGCCATCAAGTCATTCTGGAGCAAAACGTACTGCCCAGTGTCAGAAAGCTCTGTCTAAGTTGCAGGTTATGGATTCCCTAACAGGATAATGAGCCAAAACACACAGCTAAAAGCACCAAGAATGGCTAAGAACAAAACATTGGACTCTTGTAAAGTGGCCTTTTATGAGCACTGATTTGAATCCTATTGAACATCTATGTAAAGAACTGAAACATGCAGTCTGGAGAAGACCCCTCAAACCTGACACAGCTGGAGCAGTTTGCTAAATGGGCCAAACTAGCTGTGGACAGGTGTAGAAGTCTCATGGAGAGCTCCAGGAACCACTTGTTTAAAGTAATTGCCTCTAAAGATTGTGCAATCCAAAATATCAGATTAAGCGTCACATCGTTTTTGTCCACACTATTTTCATTTGTGTTAATATTTGAAATATTCTGTTGAATCAAAGCTCTAAAGCAAAGTCTGATTTTTGTTAAATTTGAAATAAACAATAATGGAGGCCAATTACTTTTGTCCGCTTCAAGTTATTTCAGAAACAATTATGGGTTCTTTGTGGAAGGGGTACCAACAAATTTGTCTTCATCTGTATTATCAGATACACGTCCAGTAGCTATTTGTTCCAGAGCTGGAGGTAGAAAGTAAAAAAAGGTGAATAACATGAAGGCTGCATGATTAGGTAACGGTCCTCTGCTTCTATCCCCAGCCATGGAGATCTTAAGCCAACTGAGAACATCTAATGCTGCCAGAGCAGGGGCACCAAGTCCACTTAATTTAGGAAACAATAATCCATAACAACCACCTGGTCAATGGTGTCTCAATCCTTCTTTACATCGTCTTTGTTTTTGTGCTGGCAGGAATTCATTTGCAATACAGTATACACTGTATATAATATACTGTACAATAAAGTCTTGTACACATTTTAATCCTCAGATGCGAGTTTGTGTTTATTGCTTTTCCTAACCTCCAAAGTATTTGCTGTAGAGAAAGATTAATGGAAAATAAAAAAGAATGACACACTCAGCAAATTTAAGTATATTTAAAGTGCTCATTAATGTGAGGAATGACAGCACTGGAGAGAATTATATTTCAGCTGTTTTGCAACTGACCGAGCAGTCTGCTAAGTCAGCAGCATTGAAAGACATGCTGTAGATAATGTAAAAAGGACAAGCTTTTTTCTTTGCAGCTTCTGCCACTTTTAATGATTCACACCTCCGTTTTACATGCAGAGATTCAAGGACTGATTTACTCTTTGTTGTTTCATGATGCTGTAAATATGTTACATAAACTAAAAAGTATAAAATGTCTGTGCCTTTGAAACCAAGAGATGCAGCCTTTATGAGCAGGATGAGCAGACTTCTTATTATGTTGTAAAGGGTCCAGGAATGTCCACAGTAAAATATTGCTCTACACAATAATATATTTTTGGTTTGGAAAGCTCATCAACATCTTGAAACTGGTGCTGTGGAGAAGAGAGTTTTGCAAGTAGAGAAAAAGTCGATGCCAAACCCATACACATCGGCTAATGTACCCAAGCCTCCACAGATTTACTCTAACCATACCCAAATCTATCTATTCTCCAAATATTCTGGTAGCCACTCAAGTTCTTATCCATTTTCACTTTAAATTTAGCTCACTTTTTCATTGCTTATGTTTTGATTTGTATTTGTAATAATTAGTTTCCGGAGTTCTGTTATTGACAGATGATATCCTTATGAGTACAGGAATGACAACAACTAAATGGAAAAATTTCGGTCTCCAATTAGGTTGCCCTGTTTATTGTCCAAAATAATAACCAAAAATAACACTGTTCAGTGTGTACCCCTCACAAAGCTGAATTTAAAATCAAACTAATTTGGTTGGTTAGCCACAAGCTAGGCCAATTCCATAGTAAAGATCTGTCCAGTGGGTTGCTCTTGCCAGAAATGATGCCTCCTTCCAGGAAGCTCGGATTGTTAAGGAGACTGAACGAGAAGGGGTGGAGTTCGTTGCAACTCACTGGGCGGTTTCTCGACACTATGGACAGAGGAAATGACACTGTTAGTGATGCCCCCTCCTGTCCCAGTGTTATTATATACCTTGACAGAGCCTGTAAGGAGATCCTCTGAAGCTCATACATGACACCTAATATAGGTAGTTTAGGTTTCAGAATCTGGTTATGGCCATATTTTTTAGTTTTGACATTGTTTTTTCTTTAATTATGTTTTGCATTTTCTCTTTTGACACAGTCTTCATCTTCCTGCATGTCGCGTTTTTGAGCAGTGGTTGTCACAATGTTGCTATAAAGGTTGGCACCGTGTCCTGGTAGTGTTAATCGGTCTTCTTTTTCTTCTTTCGGCTGCTCCTGTTAGGGGTTGCCACAGCGGATCATCTTCTTCCATATCCTCCTGTCCTCTGCATCTTGTTCTGTTACACCCATCACCTGCATGTCCTCTCTAACCATATCCATAAACCTTCTCTTAGGGCTTCCTCTTTTTCTCCTGCCTGTCAGCTCTATCCTTAATATCCTTCTCCCAATATAACCAGCATCTCTCCTCTGCACATGTCCAAACCAACGCAATCTCGCCTCTCTGACTTTGTCTCCCAACCATCCAACTTGAGCTGTCCCTCTAATGTCCTCATTTCTAATCTTGTCCATCCTCGTCACACCCAATGCAAATTTTAGCATCTTTAACTCTGCTACCTCCAGCTCTGTCTCCTGCTTTCTGGTCAGTGCCACCATCTCCAACCCATATAACATAGCTGGTCTCACTACCATCTTATAGACCTTCCCATTCACCCGTCTGATACCCGTCTGTCATAAACTACTCCTGACACTCTTCTCCACCCATTCCACCCTGCCTGCACTCTCCTTTTCACCTCTCTTCCACAATCCCCATTACTCTTTACTGTTGATCCCAAGCATTTAAACTCATCCACCTTTGCCAACTGCATCCTCACAATTCCACTGACCTCCCTGTCATTCACACACATATTCTGTGTTGTTCCTACTGACTTTCATTCCTCTCCTCTCTAGAGCATATCTCCACCTCTCCAGGGTCTCCTCAACCTGCTCCCTACTATTGCTACAGATCATAATGTCATCAGCAAACATCATAGTCCACAGGGACTCCTGCCTAATCTCATATATCAACCTGTCCATCACTAATGTAAATAAGAATATACCGTTGAGTATCTCATGTTGAGTGATATACCATGCAAAAGAATGAAAAGATCATCTTGGTCATCCTATATAACAGGTGTGGAAAAAAAGAAACAAGTAATAATTGCAGAGACGTCTTTACAGATGCGAGTTTGCAACAGAACTAACAATGAGGGTGGAGCTTCCAGTTTTGAAGTGCGTCCAGGTGGACAGACACTGGAAGTGATTATCCAGTCTGCAGAGAGAGATAAAGAAAAAGACTTTCAGACACAGCACCAACAATTGGAGCTGTGGCAGAATCACAGTCACTAGAGTCACTTTGTATTTACCCCCTTTTTTTGACACCCACTGCATGTCCAATCTACCTGGAAAGGGGTCTCTCTTTGAACTGCCTTTCCCAAGGTCTCTTTCATTTTTCTTCCCTACAAGAGTTTTTTTTTGGGGGGGGTTCCTTGAGTCAAGGCTGGGGGGCTGTCAAAAGGCAGGGCCTGTTAAAGCCCATTGTAGCACTTCTTGTGTGATTTTGGGTTATATAAAAATAAATTGTATTGTATTGTATAGAGCTCTTCATCTGTCCACTATGTTCATGCAGGTGACAACCAGTAATAACAAAAGTACCGAAATACCAAATTTTTAACACTGTACTATAACAGCATTATACAAAATTTGGTAATCTTACTGCATGAAAGTGTTTTACACTGCCTTTATTAAAAAAACAAAGGCACAGTACAGAGATGGCATGCTGATTCTACTTAATTTGGTGCAGTGTCTGTGTACTTAGCAGAAAATCAAATCGTGCTAGCTGTACTTTGTTACCTACTCATCAATTCGGTTTACAATAAAAGTTGGAAATAGAAACAGTTAATAGCACTATTCATCCATAACTTGTTGATTAACAGGGCAGTCAAAGGCAATTTTTTGCGCAAAAGACAAATGACAAAAGTGAACCTTTAAAGATGCGACATGTTTGCTAACGAAGTTACAGGACCTGTCACGCCAAAGGAGGCAATACATTGAATCTTGCCCAGCATTTATCCCTTGTTTTTCCCAATGCCTTCCAAGAGTTCAGAACTAGACAGTTATGAGAGGATATTTCCAGTAAAAACAAGAAAAGTTAAGATTAATGTATCTCAGTGGTTAAACAAATGCACCATTTACAAAGAATATCTTCCCAAAGCTTGTTTGATGACCACATACAAACACAAAATAGTTCAAGTCTAATCATTGTGAATCTGTAAAGTGTGATGCAAAACACCACACTAAGTGATGTTAATCTGCAATATAGTCTATGCATTGCACACAGGTTCATCAATGTCCTTTTCACTAATAATATTTATAAGCTCCCAAACGTATATAGAATATGCACTGGTTTAATCACATATCCACCTTAATACAAGCTTCTGTGTGTTTGTGTATCTGTGTGTCCATCTGGTTGCTGTGCCTCTTGTCATTCCAGCAGATGTTTCATCACAAACATCCACCATAATAAAACACTAGTTTTTTTTTTGGTTCTTTATTTTGCCTATATAATTTCTTGTATTCAGAATTTGTTAGTTTTCACATACTCCTTGTGGTCAGAGCGCAAGTACAGCCATTGTACAGTGCCCCTGGAGCAATTGCAGATTAAGGGCATTGCTCAAGGGCACAGCAGAGTAGGATCTCTTTTGGAAGTAATGGGGATTCAAACCAGCAACCTTTCAGATATCAGCACAGATCCTTAGCCTCAGAGCCACCACTCCGCCTGGTTTTATGAATGCCATACCAAATCACTTATAACAGAGATATGCCTTGCATGGTGCACTGCAAAAATCAACGCTAAGGTCTACATTAATTATTTAGATTTCAACCCATCTAACACAGCTAGTTTATAGTAATCAAATTCAAATTGCATTTGTCATTCCAACAGATGGTACATCACAAATATTAACACTGCTTTTACAAATTGAAATTGCATATAACAGAGACATATGCATTCCAGATGGTACATGACAAACATCAGCAGTAATGTATTTTATTGTTACAACTGTTTGTGATGACAAATCTAATGCATTTAATTAGTATATGCAAAATATATTCCAATAGATGGTGCACTACAAACATTAACACTGTGGTCTATGTTGATTACATAGATTTCAACCTGTCTTAGATGGGTAGCACAGCTAGTTTCTGGAAAAACATTAAGATAAATTAAAAGAGAGTATTAATATTTGTGCTGTCTAGATTTGGCCTTTAAAGTTAGTCCCCCTGGGGCTACAGATTTTCATTCCAATCAACTTCTTATTTTAGGTAGACTTCTCCATTTTTTAAGCAAGCTGTCATTTCCCAGTTTCCATGTTTTCTTGTTTTAGTATAGAAATTCCAACTAATTCCTCTAAAAAGCCAGCATGTGTGTCTGCAAAAGATTTGTCTTTATTGTACTTTTCTGGAGTGGGTTTACCTTTATGAGTCTAGGTTCTGAAAGTATTCTCTCCCCTTAGGGCTGCTGAAGTTAAGAAGAGACAAGCTCTTCCAGTTTTGATTATTTTAAATAATCATGCATAAAGGAGATTCGATACTGGTGTTGTCTTTGGGCTAACTTTAAACAAAGTCAGAATATTCTCCACATCAACCTGTTCCACTTCTTCGTTTTTTTTTTTAAATTATAAACAAGTATAATTGATCAGACAGATGACAAGAACGAGTAGGGCTGCCACCTTGGTGAAAAGCAAAGAAAAAAAGTGCAATAATTGTGGAGACGCCTTCTTAGATGTGACTTTTCAAGTGAACTGATTTCTAAATGGTGGAACTTCTGGTATTCGGTCCTTCCAGCAGAAAGAGGCAGGTCCGGGTAGACAGAAACTGGAAGTTACACCAATAGTGTTACAACCATCAATCTTCAGGTCTGCAAAGGGAGAAAGAGAAAAGGCATTAGGACACAGTGCCAGTCCCTGGAGTGGCAGGGAGCTACAATCACCAGCAATGTAGAAATAAAATAGGCAGCAAACAGAAAAAGGTTTGGGGATTGCCACCCCGCATACTTGAAAATAGGTAGGCAAAACAAACATCTGTCTTTACAGCCTCAAGTTCACAACAGAACTGACTAACAGGATGAAACTAGTCTATAAATATGGTGGAACAGAGTAAGAGCGCAAGTACACAAATTGTGCTATTAACTGGGACACAAATTGATGTGGCAGGAAGATGGGTTCTGGGTACTGGAAGTGACATCATCAAAAGGTGCTGGAACCATCTCCCATGTGACAATATATATATTATATAACTAGGGGACTTCACCCCCTGCTCACTTCGCTCGCCAACCACCTGGCCTGCGCTACGCGCCAGCCTCTTCATTTCCCTGCTGCTCACGTATGTGGATTTCACTTTCACCAAACAACAAATCTTTTAATTCTCATGGATACGCCTTTTCATTGGGAAGAAACACTACTTTCCCTGATGGCAACATGAATTACACGATCTACAAGTCTCCGACTTAAACTTTAAATGTGAACAATATATTCAATCTCTTTTCGTTGTTCCATTATTTCACTGAGTAATAATTTTCGTTTGTTTGCGCTAATGTGATCTTTACTATCATTTTTTGAGACTTTCACATTTTAGTACTTTCATTATCTCTAGCCTGCTCTGCATGTGTATCGCAGCAACATTTTTGAACCTCTTTATGATGTTCTAATTTGTCAGCTACTCTTTGTCTTTTATTTCCGGCCCTGGGCGTGGTTAAATCTCTTGGCACAAAGTCTCATCTCGCGGGATTTGAAATTATCTCTCTGAAAAAGTCTCATCTCATCCCAGAATAAAAAGTCTTGTCTCATCCCAGGACTTTTTTATATAATAGAGAGATGTGATGTACTTGCTGAAGATGTTTGTAAAGGCTGGGGTGCCAAGGCACTACAATATGAAAAGTTAGACACAGTTACAGCTTTGGAGTTCCAACATTTCACTATCACCATCACCATAGTTTGTCCAGAAGGCTACTTCCACTCTGATACATTTTGTCCTGTTAAGACAAGTTGCTTTGCACCCACGATGCAGTGTGAATATTCATTTTTCTAAAAACAAAAAAATCAAGATGTCAAGATGGAATTATCATTAATGTCATTCTTCTCACCACTTTTCAAAATGTATTTATTATTTTAATGCCCAAAATACTTTAAATTTTATTGTTTTATGTTAATTAATTGTGAGTTTAAATGATGCTTTTATAGATATAGTACTGTTTATACTGCAGGGTAGGACACTTGTCTACTCAAATCCTGAAGTATACTATAGGATTTTCTGTTGCCACTTTTCACAGCACAGAAAGGATACATTTCACTTTTTATTTAAAATTAATAAACAGATAGGTATTTGTTGATCAGATGACATAGCTTTCCTGTTTCCAACTTTAATAAAATTCTTATCTGGCAAATAACAGTTCTTTGGTTGTTCTTGTGAATTACCTTAACATCTAAATGCCCTCTAGTATAACGGGTTGTAAATTGACTCTGCACTTAATCTTATAAGGTCAGTTGCGGTTTATCTTGCTTCTGTTACCATAAGCATAATCTCAACAAAATGATATCGTCAAGTATAGTAATGTAACTGTGGAAATGAAGCCAATACCATTAAAAGCAGCTACAAACAAAATCTGTTAGCCATGTCAGTGTTTCTAAGTATTGAAATTATTTGTGTATTGCATTGCATCCCTTAACCTAACAAGATAACTGAAGCCGAATTATCTGTTTTAATCACTGCCCACTGTGTTTCATTATACCAGACATCACTCGACTCTCTAGTGCTCTGATGATATTGCTTTCACCACTGAAGGCGATGACTGGCATTATTCCCAGTAATGAATATCTTATGTGCATCTGCCACTAAATGACTTCTATTTAATCTTGGTATTACCTCTCTTGGACTCTATTAGCGTTTGAAATTCAAAAACAGCAGCACTAATAATGTAGAAAACACGTTCTGTCCTCTGTGATCAGTAAATCCATCTGCAACTTTCAAAAAATGTTTTATTGGCTAGGCTCAGAGGAATAGCGCCAGACCTTGAAAACAATCAGGGCTAATGACTGACAAATACATTAGGCTCTTAAACAGACACATTCAGAATTTCCATTTCGATAGACTAAGAAATCCCAGTAGATTTCAAACTATTTCTTAAGAAAAGGTATTCTTAATATTATCATTATTTTACAATTTACAATTTGAGACCTTATTATCACTGTTCATTTTTATCTCACAATAATTTTTTTATCCCTAATACTCCACACATATGTTGTTGTAAACTGTTTTTTGATATATATTTCCCAATAAAAAATATAATAGTGAGCTAAGTTCTAACAAAAATGTAAACGCAAATCAAAAAACAAGGCAAAAATATACAAATACAGGAACTGTGATGTTTTCCCTCTTCTTAAATGATCTGTTATTTAAAATTTTCACACTGAGGGTCAGTTAGTTACAGCTGCAGATTGTGTCATGTATTAATGTATGTTTATGTGTTTTATGTTTTTTGGTCCATTTGTATTATTATTTTTCATGTTTTTATGTTATGTTTGTTATTATTAATTGTCTGACGCCTTTATCCAAGATAACTTAAAACATTTAAGATACAATTGGTTATATATATACACAGTGTCAGTAACGCTTTTTGAATCCATAATCTCAAGGTTTGTCCAAAGGCTTAACCACTACGCCACACCACCTGCCTGCCACTGTTATGTCCATGAATTTTGTGCATTATTGGTTAATTCTGCGCTGTCCCTTCAAATGCGCTTATGTTCCTTTTGCTTTGTGGGTGGAGTCCTAGGAGGCGTGGCATCCTGACATTACTCCTAAACACTCTCTCTGGCTATTTAAATCTGCTGGGAAGATTCTGGAAATCATTTGTTTTTAGTGGAGTATATGGGAATATTGTGTTCTGCTTGGAATTACTGTTTTTTTTTATATATATATCTTGCTTACTTTTTCTTGGATCATTCTTCTAGACTGTGTATTTGGACTGGTTAGCCGTGGACTGTCTTTTTTGGCAAATCATTTTTATATTTTATTGCTCTGTTCATTATTTTGGTCATATTTGTCATTTTTATTAATACATCCTTCATTTTTAAAGATTCTGTGTTTTCTCTTTTTTATGGAAACCAATGGTTTATGGTCAATACTCCTCTTCTGGGTCTTTATTATATTTTTGGAAATGTAAGATTATTTTTGAGGCTTTATTCCTCCTTTGGACATGTAAAGATTGAGGCAGGCCAGTGGCACTGTTAAGCTCCACTGGTGTGAGGTCTGAGCTGGCCAGTGAAGCCGTTTGGAGGCTTCTCACCCCTTTCACCACTTAGATGATTCAGCATTATAACAGGTAATACCTTTCCAGCATCAAATCAAAACCACTTTGTATGGTTCTAGAAGGGATGATCCTCAGGTCTAAGCAGTGTTGCAGTGAACAACTGTTGGTGATCTGAACTAAGATGAACTAATCCACAGCTAGTATACAAAGGTCACCCCAGGTGTTTCTGGGGTATCTGGGCTTAAAGGAAAAACATTTTTGAAAGGATTCAAGAAAACAGGAAGGACTAAATAATGTTCTATTCTCTTCCGTAGATCTATAGTCATCTACTTTGTCTTACTGACAATTAGTGAAGGATAAATGACCAGGCACCATGCCACCAGATGCAACATTCCCTCCTGTAGGCAGACTCATACACCCCAATACTCAATATCTGTGGCATCATCAGATGATACTGGTGTTTTCCTGATTAGCAATACAATCCTAAGAGCAAAAGAGTTTAGAGTATAGAACTTACTGTAGTACACAGCCCTGTGGAATTCATGTACTTACCATTCATTTGCTAGAAGTGTGATTTCCTATTCTCACAGAAAGATATATGTCAGTTAGAAAATCCACTGTTCTAATTCCCTTCATAGTTTTAAACACTCCAATCATGTCTCCTCTTAATCTCTTTTTGCTTAAACTAAAAAGGCTCAGCTCTTTTAATTGTTCCTCATAACTTGTCCCCTGCAGTCTTAGAATCAGCCAAGTTGCTCTTCTCTGGACTTTTTCTAGGATTGCAATGTCTTTTTTTTGTAGACTGGAGACCAAAACTGCACACAGTACTCCAGGTTAGGCCTCAGAAGTGTTTTATAAAACTTGTACTCCACAAATCAAGGCACTATATAACCTAAAATTCAGTTAGCTGTTTTAATGGCTTCTGAACACTGTCTGAAAGGTGGCAGTGATAAATTCACTATGACTTATAGATGTTTCTCATAAGATATACTTTCAAGTTTTAGACCGCCCATTGTGTATTCAAACTGAACATTTTTACTTATTATGTTTAATATTTTACATTTACTTACATTACATTTCATCTTCCACAAATCTGCCCAAGCTTGTATGCTGTCCAAGTCCCGCTGTAATGATTCAGTAGATTGTAGATTTTCTGCCAGTCCACCTAGCTTGGTATCATCTGCAAACTTATCCAGCTTGCCCAAATCATTTGTGTACATTAAAAATAGCAGTAACCCTAGAATACCCACACACTTTATCCATGGCTTGCAGAAGGAAGGTAGAAACATGAAAAAATTCTTTTTCTGGGTTTTAAAAAGGAATAATATGGTGTGAGAAGCAAAATTACAAAATGATAGCTTCTTTTACATAAGGTATGAATTTCAGCAGCTCGTTGAAAAGGTACATTGTCCCAGATAATGAGAACTGAGACCAATACAGATTGTGTCAAAAATGTTATTAGGTCTTCAGTGTGGGGAGCATGGCATGGCAATGGAAGATACCCTAGTGGTTAAAGGTTGTACAGAGAGTGATTTTCCCCCATACTGCCCAGTTACATCCACCATAGCACACTGACCAATATGTTCTTCCTCTTTGTCAAGGGAAGCACTGCCTCATCAAAAAATGTATTCATGGGGAGTTGGACCTTTTGCAAAAAACACAGAAAATGTACAATCCAGGGGTACGCAGCTGCCCTTCAGAAACCCCCTCTTAAACAGTTTTTCAATAGGAAACAAACAGACTCTTACAGCTCCTCTTTGCGGGATCAGCTGCAGGAAAACTACTCCTTGGAAAACCTTCTGTACTCTCCTGTGGAACTTTGTGACCCAAGATTGACAATATGTACTACAGCATCTCTGTCTTCCACTACCATTTTGTTGTCTTTCATTTCTGTATGCAGAAATACTGTAAATACAGTTAAAAATAATGATCAACTAAAACAAATCTATACTAATAAAAGGCAAAGCCCTCACTGACTCACTCACTCACTTACTCACTCACTCACTCACTCACTCACTGACTGACTCATCACTAATTCTCCAACTTCCCATGTAGGTAGAAGGCTGAAATTTGGCAGGCTCATTCCTTACAGCTTACTTACAAAAGTTAAGCAGGTTTCATTTCGAAATTCTACACGTAACAGTCATAACGGTCGATAACGGTTGACAACGTCCGCCATGTTGAACTTTCTTATTTATGGCCCCATCTTCACGAAATTTGGTAGGTGGCTTCCCTGCGCTAACTAAAACCGATGTACGTACTTATTTCGGTGGTATGACGCCACTGTCGGCCGCCATATTGAATTTTCCAAAGGTCACAAATTCTCCAACTTCCCGTGTAGGTAGAAGGCTGAAATTTGGCAGGCCCATTCCTTACAGCTTACTTACAAAAGTTAAGCAGGTTTCATTTCGAAATTCTACGCGTAATGGTCATAACGGTCAACGACGTCCGCCATATTGAACTTTCTTATTCATGGCCCCATCTTCACGAAATTTGGTAGGCAGCTTCCCTGCGCTAACCGAAACCAATGTACATACTTATTTCGGTGGTATGACGCCACTGTCAGCCGCCATATTGAATTTTCCAACGTCACTAATTCTCCAACTTCCCGTGTAGGTAGAAGGCTGAAATTTGGTACTTATTTCGGTGGTATGATGCCACTGTCGGCCGCCATATTAAACTTTTAACGGAAACCGATGTACGTACTTATTTCGTTGGTATGACACCACTGTTGGCCGCCATATTGAACTTTCCAATGTCACTAATTCTCAAACTTCCCGTGCAGGTAGAAGGCTGAAATTTGGCAGGCTCATTCCTTACAGCTTACTTACAAAAGTTTAGCAGGTTTCATTTAGAAATTCTACGCGTAACGGTCATAACGGTCAACAATGGTCAACAACGTCCGCCATGTTTAACTTTCTTATTTACGGCCCCATCTTCATGAAATTTGGTAGGTGGCTTCCCTGAGCAAACCGAAACCAATGTACGTACTTATTTCGGTGGTATGACGCCACTGTCAGCCGCCATATTGAACTTTCCAACGTCACTAATTCTCCAACTTCCCGTGTAGGTAGAAGGCTGAAATTTGGCAGGCTCATTCCTTACAGCTTACTTACAAAAGTTAAGCAGGTTTCATTTTGAAATTCTACGCGTAATGGTCATAATGGTCAACAACGTCCGCCATGTTGAACTTTCTTATTTATGGCCCGATCTTCTCGAAATTTTATAGGCGGCTTCCCTGCACTAACCGAAACCAATGTACGTACTTATTTCGGTGGTATGATGCCACTGTCGGCCACCATATTGAACTTTTCAACAGTCTTTGTTACTTATGGGCCCATCTTCAAGAAATTTGGTACTTAGGTTCCCAACGCTAACTGAATCCTACTTATGTACATATATACGTCCATAGCCTGCAGCTCAGTCACTGTGTGAGGTGGCGTTGGGTCCCCCATCCCAACGCCTCCCACATTGTTGGCTGCCTGCCTATATAAGACCGTCCGTCGCTCCGGTCTCTACATTCCCTTCCTTGCTTCGCCACGGGATTCACGTCTCCCTACTGATAACTACAGCCTTTTTGTTTAATCCATGGCTTCTCCGCTGTTTTATTGTTTGTTTATTACAATTATAGTTATTGTATAGGTATTTTAGACTTACTTTACATTGCTCAGGTACCCATTTCCTTTATCATTCCAACCCCCATTACCATGTCTATC
>JANRMT010062835.1:25748524-25779681 GCA_026402145.1 Polypterus bichir lapradei | reverse complement strand
AAGAGTGAAATGCTTAAGCCCTTCACCTATGGTTCTGCATGTGAGTTGATGGCTGCCGCTGAATTGTTCAGTTGTCGCTTTCAAGTGTACCGAAATGGCCAAATATTTTACACCTTTCGACAACCGCCAATGCCTCTTAAACATCTTAGATTCACAGGTGACGATTTCAGTAGTGGACACTTTGATGTTTATGAGTGTTTAAACTCTCAAAAGCTGGATGTGATTTTATCGATGAAACCGGTTGTGTGCTTACAATGCTTGACAGATGCCGAATGTCACTTCAACACAACAAATCCTGCAAATACTATCGTAATTGAAACAAACCATGAAACTCAAACCGATTATGGTAAAAGGTAAAATTTTCTTCTTAATAAAAATTTTAAGGCAGTACTTCGCCGCTGCGAAGCGTGGGTATTTTGCTAGTATACTATAAGGAGACAATGGGAACTAGATAAAGAGATGGGGACCTCCATGATAAATCCATTTTATTTTCATAACCAAAAAAAATCCCACAAAAAATAAACAAGAATGAAAAGGGACCTGTTATGAATTGTATTATTTATTTTTCTTTTCTTAGGTGTATTGTTATGAAATGGAACCTTTCGCTCTCCTTTTCATCTTTTTCAAGGCACAAAATCTGTTTCTGATATTAGTTTCTTGAAATAACACAGATAGCTTACTTTTGGTTTTCTGAATTATTTTATACTGTTTTTCACCAGGGTGTCACGGTAGCGCAGTGGGTAGCGCTGCTGCCTTGCAGTTAGGAGACCTGGGTTCACTTAGTTAGGATATAGCGGGTTGGATGATGGATGGATGTTTTTCACCACCATTTTGATTTTTTTAAAAGCACTGCCATTTTGTGTCTCCCATTGTTAGGACAACGATCCATGTTGGTAGGGGTGTGTCCTCCCAGTAACAGCGTGATAGTTTACAAAGTTGCCCTTCAGACTGCTTCCTCATGAGAGTTTGTGGATACAAATCCCATTTTATTGAATGTATTTATTCTGTAAATATTCTCTCATTACAGGTAACCATTGACTTACGACCACGTTTGATTCCGACAATTTGAGTCGCAAGTCGATCTGGACATATGACAGAACAGTATATGTATTCAAACCTGACTGTATCTATAGTACCATATAATAAGTCCCTTAAGTCATATTGTTTGCATTATATTATTTTTTTAATCATCATCCTTAGCAGATTGTGTAGATTTTGTATCATTTTTTTTGGTAATTTTTTTTTTATTTTGTTTCATTATTACTGTTGCTCACATTGGTGCCAAACCTTTAACAGCTCCAGGAATCCTTTCTTTGTCTGTGTTTTGTTGTGTCATCAATTCAAGCCTTTCCCAGTGTTAACTGTGAGAGAAGGAATTGTACTGGAAGAGTCAAAGCACTCGCCTGTTTTCCGTTTTAACATTTCACTCTGTTAATAGTAAGCAGTTCAGTGTGGTTTCATTACCCCTTTGTGGCAATTCGCATGAAGTGGCATATCATGATTCACAATGCAAAAGCTTCGGAGGGTGAAGGATGGCTGGCATCCTTACCTGGCCACAATGCCTTTAGGATGGTAGGATTGGGGAGATTTATACAGCACTTTATCTCTCAGAGGACAGCAAGCCCATGCACAGATTCCCACATGGGTGCCAGCAGGGCATGTCTGGTATTTTAGTTCCAGAGGAAAGCCCTGTTGTTTCCAATGGGGGTCTCCGGTGGAAGCTGTAGGACTGGGGAGTGCCTTTGTTCTAAGATTTCCGCCTAATCCAGAAGTGCTTACAGACCGCATGTACGGAAGATCAGAAGCACTTCCGAGGAGGCTTAAATAAAAGGAGCTGCCTGCGTCACATGAATGAGTCAGGAGGAGGTGGACAAAGTTTGTGAGGAGTCGTGGAGGAGGCAGCAACTAGGGGAAGACAAAGAGAAGACAAAGTATTGACTAATTGTGCTTGTGCATACTGTGGCTGTGGTGGGAAATGATTTTAGGAACAGTTTCCCACAATAAAGAAGTTTGTCTTATGGTATTTGGGGAGTTGGAGCTCCCATTACTGTCCAAAGGAGGTTAACCAGATTCAAAACCAGAGCACAACAGTATAGAGCGTGTGGTAGATGGGATAAGTTAAAGTCACAAGCGATCACATTCGCTATCTTTCCTCCCTCGTACTGCTTGATCACCATCATTTTTGTGTCAACATCAATTGCCTTTTCTTCCTGTAATCCTGTAATAAAATGAGACTGAGAAGAATGTATTTGCCCATGAGACACAGTAATGGTAATAAGTCGAATAAGACGCATATGTCGTAAGTCAACTACCTGTATACTCTTTTTGGAGCTGATCCCATGCTTATATATTTTTGACCATGAAGTTTACCAGTCATTTTGGTTCTGACGCTCAATTCTATGTCGTATCTAATGGTCATACTCAATAGTTTTTTTGTTATTTCTTGCTAGCAGAACAGGGCGATCATACCTTGGTGCATGGTGTGACAAAATATTTATATTCATTCTACTATTTGGGTGACAAGTTACTTTTGAATTTTCCATATGAATAACACAGAAAAGACAGTACCTTGTATTCATCAATATACTGCACCTGTCTGTGTTTTCGACATACATTTTGATATATGGCCGGCCAGTCATCCCGGCCAATAGCCCCAGGCTGCCAGGTGGAGCCCTCCCTGCAGCATGTAGGGGCCCCGAATGCCAGCAGGGAATTATGGACAATGGAGTTTTTATCCACAGTCCTGCTGGATACCACAGGGGCTGCTAGAAGGCGCTGCAGAGAGGAACAACGATTGATTTCCCTACAACCCGGAAGTGTGTCCTAGTCACATGGACAGAAGAAATGACAAGCTTCTGGGCTGAAGAAAAGGAGTTTTTATCTGACCCGGAAGTTTTACCAGTCACATGGACAGAGAGAGAAACACTTCCGTGTCAAGGACTATGAAAAGGACTGTTGGAGATCCCACAGTGGAGCTGAGTCGGGAGGAAGGGTGGCAACGTGTCTGTAAGAGTGGAGGATTTATTGTGTATTGATTATTATTGGTTATTGCATGAGTATAGTGGAGCGGAGGGTGCTTTGTGCACTATTTTGTCCTAATAAATATTATTATTGGACTTTTATCTGGTGTCTGGCGTCTGATCTGAGGGTTCAAGGGGATGACAGAGCCCCCATCTGTCACAACAGTTTAGCTCTTTCACATCTGCTCATGTGAAAACCAGCACTCATCACACATAGGACTGAGTGTTGGTATTCTTTTCATACCGCCACATGAAATTACACCCTGAACTTACGCGCTTTTCCACACATGAGCAACTTTCCACCTTATACTGGGCTGAGAATCAGATTGAAGAATAACCTTCAGAATAATAGACAGAATGGAACAGTGACAAAAATAAAATAACACAATCATGAATTGATGTCAGAAAGAATAGCACCTGTTCAATTAAACATAAAATCAATCACCAGAAAAAATGTTGCAAAACAAGTCATGAAAACCTTCCCTCAAGGTGATGCATCAGCTTTCTCTAACAGCACTGGAGGCAGTGATGGTTTGCTCATGTGTCATTATTAGTATTTAAATCAAAATGAGACAAAAGAAACTCAAATATAAAAGTGTTCACATAGTTAACATTCTACTTTGTCTTTGTCTCAGTGGCTGGGCTTTAACTTTTCTGTGCCATATCTGTTGGAGCTCCTTTTACAGAGTACTTGAAACATAAAAATAGGAAGGCAAGGCCACAGTAGGGCAAGTGAATCATGAAAATAGACAAGTGAAGACTGTGAAATGTTACCTTGTTTTAAGAATCTAAATTTCTGCTGCAACATGAAGATGGTAGGCTCAGAATATGAGGTAAACAAATTTAATCAATGGCTCATGGCCATTGATTGTAGCATAATAGTGTGGAGAATGTTTTTGACACACATTGGGCCTCTTAGTAGTAGCTAAACATCATTTAGAACAGGGGTGCTCCAGTCCTGGAGGGTCGCAGTGGCTGCAGGTTTTCATTCTAACCCTTTTCTTAATTAGTGACCTCTTTTTGCTGCTAATTAACTTCTTTTGAATTAATTTTAATTGACTTGGTTTTTAAGAAACGTTTCCCTGAATTTATTCATTGTTCCTCTGAATTGCTTCATTTATTTCCTTAAATGGCACCCAAACAGAAGTGAAATGTGAAGTGAGTGAGCCAACAGAAGACCAACTAAGTCAGGGCCTTAAGCTACAATCAAATTTCACTCGACCAGTTGCTTAATTAGGTGCTGATTCTTGTCGTTAATTAAACCCGTTCTTTAATTCCATGGCTTGTCGCTGCTCTCATTGTACAATAGCAGACATTTCCGAAATTGTGGATTTTCTCTTGTCTAAAAGCAGATCAGCATTCCTGAGACCTTTACCTTTCTTTATTTTCAGATATTTTATGATGGTCACAGTTTGCTGGTCCTGTTTTGGCTTATTTAGTATCTCATTATTGTTTGGCAGCAAATTAAGGAAAAAGAAACAATTGAGGGGTCTGAGTCTTCAAGAGCAAGTCAAATAAAATTAATTCAAAAGAAGTTAATTAGCAGCAAAAACGGGTCACTAATTAAGAAAAGGGTTAGAATGAAAACCTGCAGCCGCTGCGGCCCTTCAGGACTGGAGTTGGGCATCCCTGATTTAGAACATTAGAACACTCTAGATAAGAACAGGCCATTCAGCCCAACAAAGCTCGCCAGTCCTATCCACTTATTTCTTCCAAAAAAACATCAAGTCGAGTTTTTAAAGTCCCTAAAGTCTTACTGTCTACCACACTACTTGGTAGCTTATTCCAAGTGTCTATCGTTCTTTGTGTAAAGAAAAACTTCCTAATATTCCTAATGTGTGAAATTTACCCTTAACAAGTTTCCAGCTGTGTCCCCGTGTTCTTGATGAACTCATTTTAAAGTCACAGTCTCGATCCATTAGACTAATTCCCTTAATAATAATTTTAAACACTTTGATCGTGTCACCTCTTAATCTTCTTTTGCTTAAACTGTAATGGCTCAGCTCTTTTAATCTTTCCTCATATCTCATCCCTTGTAGCCCTGGAATCAGCCTAGTTGCTCTTCTCTGGACCTTTTCTAGCGCTGCTATGTCCTTTTTTGTAGCCTGGACACTAAAACTGCACAAAGGACTCCAGATGAGGCCTCACCAGTGTGTTATAAAGGTTGAGCAGAACCTCCTGTGACTTGTACTGCACACATCAAGGCGCTATATAACCTGACGTTCTGTTAGCCTTCTTAATGGCTTCTGAACACTGTCAGGAAGTCGATAGCGTAGAGTCCACTATGACTCCTAAATCCTTCTTATAAGGTGTACATCCTCCCTGGGCGTCCTTCCCCCCTCCCCCCGTTCCACCCTCCGCGCCCGACTCCACCGCGGTGCCCCGTCCCTCGCTCTGTGAGGTCGGGGGCGCCTGGCGGGTCCTCCCCGGGGCGCGGCCCGGACGTGCGTGGCCCTGGAGAGACCCGGGTGGTAGGCGCTACCTCTCGCCAACAGGAATGGCCGGGATACGGTCACCCAAGTTGCCTTCCTCTCCTGTCGGCCTGGTGGGGTGGAAAACCTGGGCACCTACCTGTCTGCTTCGGCGACGCGGTTCCGACCGCCCATTGTGTATTCAAACCTAACATTTTTCCTTCCTATGTGTAATACTTTATATTTACTGACATTAAATTTCATCTGCCACAAATCTGCACAAGCCTGTATGCTATCCAAGTCCTTTTGTAATGATATAACGGATCCCAACTTATCTGCTAATCCACCTGTCTTGGTATTAGCTGCAAACTTAACCCAGCTTGTTACTTATATTCCTATCTAAATCATTTATATATATTAAAAATAGCAGCGGCCCTAGCACTGACTCCTGCTGGGCTCCACTCTTAACATTGGCCAATTCTGATGAGGTTCCTCGCACCATCACCCTCTGCTTCCTGTGTCTGATCCAATTCTGCACCCATCTAAAAACGTCACCCTGAACTCCCACTTCTTTTAGTTTGATGCCCAACCACTCATGTGGCACCTTATCAAATGCTTTCTGAAAGTCAAGATAAATAATATCATCTGCACCATTATGGTCATATACTTTTGTTGCTTCCTCATAGAATTCCAGCATGTCTGTAAAACACGACCCCTCACCCATCTAAACCCATGATGATTGTTCAGATTAACTCCTTTCCTTGCCATGTGTTGTTCAATCTTATCCTTAGTAATTAATAATAATTCCATTAATTTTCCTGTGATGCATGTTAAGCTTACTGGCCTATAGTTGCTTGGATCTGCCCTGTCACCCTTTTACAGGAAATGCACAGAGGAACTAAAACCATTACTGCTGACCATGTGCATTTCTTAATGGTGACACTCTACCCATTCACATTTGAATACTTCTGGCAAGATAAGACACAATGTCATAAAGCATACATCATCTCAAAGTTTCATGAACGTACTCCAATGGCTTGCTCAATCACCATATCTCAATTCAACAGAGTATCATTGGGGATGAGGTGAAACAGGGGTTTCGCAGTGTGAATTCATCTCTAAAAATCCTTAAGGAACTGTGTGATTCTATTGAGTCAACATAGACGAACAACCCTAAGGGATGTTTTCAATGCCTTATTATGTTAATTCATCAAAGAATTTAGACTTTTTTGGAGTTCCTAATTGCTAAAAGCTAGGTGTATCAAAAAAAGTGGTCACTGAGTGGAGTTGTCACATGGAAAGCAACAATTCATTGTGTAAAATTAAAAAAATTGTCCACAAAACAAACAAGATAAAGGGGGGGAGCAAATATAATTTCAGGGCTTGAAGCAAAATCATGTTCAATAAGGAAAAGCACAGAAAAGAGGAAAAAGTGTTCGCAAAAATTGGCAGAAGTTCAAAAATGACCACATTGCAATTCATGCTTCCCTCTAGCACCATTCTGATAGAATTTACATGCAACACCTATCCTAAATAGTATGTCAAAAGTAGCTTTGTCTACAGCAACCACTGCTGCAACACATCACTGAATAAGCCAAAATGTCTTACTGAAAACTAGATAAACATTAAAAATAAGCATGTTAAAAATTCTAATAATTTCTTGAAACTGACAAAGCCCCCATCTACAACTATCAGTGTTATGAAGATATTTTTGATGGAAATGTATGAGAAGTGCAGTGGCTCCTGAACTATCAGTGAAGGCTCAAAGTCAGACCTCTGTTCAGTGTTCCTTCATTGAAAGACAAGCCTTTTGACCATTACGATATATGGGTAGTTTCCTATAGTTTTGGTCCATAAACTGCTAAAGAAGATACTTTAAAGTTTCTTTAATGATATCACATACTCTACAAAAAGTGATGTCATCCAAGGTTTTGTTTATTGTAGTAAAAACCACATCGGGTGATAAGCATTTTTGTGGAAGCATTTTGATAATTTCTGTATTCTTTTTACATTGTTCTTTTTATTTTCTTGCTTTTTCTCTCTCTCCCTTATTAAATTATTTTCATGTCATCATTGCAGGGCTGTTTTGTTATTTTTATTTTTCTTCACCATCATGGATCTTTTTCTGATGAGCAGCGACCTCATATTGTTAAAAATGATGTCTTGGTGATTACCTGGATGAATGTCACCAGTAAACGTGATGACATCATACAATGATGGAAGAACTCTTTAAAAGATGTCCAAGGCTGGAACAAAAGCCTCTAACAAATGAAGCTTAATGTGATTGATTGTTTTAGTTAGGGAAAGCCATCCTTGTTACAGTTGGTTGCTTTTTGTTTTGGCTATGTCGCTGGTAGTTTGGTTTTTCCTGGTAACAAGTCTCTACTCTGAATAACGACTTTCCATTTAGATTATCTTTAAAGCATCTTCATATCACAGTTCTTGTTAGATTTCAGCTTTAGACAATTTTACATCCATCTTTAATGACCATCTTATATGGTATTGAAAAACAGGACTGGTTTTCTCTCTGGGTCATGGCTTTGTTATTGGCAAGGTGTTTGAAAATACTTCAGATTTCGCATGTTGACATAAAGAGTTTTAAATTCATTTTTCTTTCATTCAGAGTATTGTTCATGATTTATTCTTTCTTATTTTTTACTCACATTTCATTTATTATACTTCATTGTTGAAGTCTTTTTATTTTTGATTCTTCTCAAATCCTTTTATTTTTTTTTTGTGCAGTTATGGTTCAACAATCATTTTGCCTTTTCTCTTTTGTCTTTGGAAATCAACAATTATCATGGCCCCCAGCACACTTTGCTTTTTTACTTCTGTATTTTAAATGCCTCATTAGGCATTCATATTATGCATATTTCTTCTAAAGGATTTTCAGTTGTTTATAAATCAAATTCAGGGTCTGCTCTTCACTTTCAAAGTGCTTTTTAATAGATTATTGCTGCGATTATACTGCATTGGCCTAATGACTTTCTGCTATTACCTGTATGGTGATGTACTGTAGTCATATACATTTTTCTTTGGGACTGTTAAAACAGAATTCCACTACTTTGTCACCCACTGCATTATGCATGAATATCTGGTGCCAATTTCTGGTTCTGCATTGTCCACAAATATTGCATTCATTTGCTGATAATGACATTTATGTTTTATAAAACTGTAAAAATCAGTGTTTGAAAGGCACTTTTGAAAGCATCAGTCATGTATACATGTACAGTGGAACCTCAGTTCATGACCATAATTCATTCCAAAACTCTGGTCATAAACCGATTTGGTTGTAAACCAAAGTCATTTCCCCCATAGGATTGTATGTAAATACAATTATTCCGTTCCAGACCGTACGAACTGTATGAAAATATATTTTTTTTAAAGATTTTTAAGCACAAATATAGTTAATTATACCATAGAATGCACAGCGTAATAGTAAACTAAATGTAAAAACACTGAATAACACTGAGAAAACCTTGAACAACAGAGAAAACTAACACTGCAAGAGTTCGCGCTATAGCGCTACGAAACGCTCGCTAAACACACTATTTTCTAATGAGTTTTAAGCAAAGGGAAAAAAATGAGCATTTGAAAAATCCGTAATTTAATAAATCACCAAGAAAAGTAACATTGCAACAATGCACGCTATGAACTGATCGCTGTAAACAGAAGTGAAGTGGAGGTTAAAATCCTATAGAAAAAAGTCTTCATTAAATACAACGAGGTTAAAACAATGCTCGGATCTGTCTCTTTAAAAACAAGCCTGGTGTATTCTTTAACTGCCTTCTCGGCCTTATGCGTCCAGCCGTCTTTCTCTCTCGTGTGTGTCTCGCTCGCTCATGCGCGCGCTCGTGTGTGTGTGTGTCTCTCTCTCTCTCTCTCTCTCTCTCTCTCTCTCGCACACGGAGAGACTGAACACGTGTGGAAATCATCGGCGCGAACCGAAAAAGAAACTGGCTTGTTCTTATACCGAGTCTGTGGTCGTGAACAGATGCAAAAGTTTGGCAAACTTTTTGGTCGTAAACCGATTTGTACGTGTTCCGAGACGTTTGTGAACTGAGGTTTCACTGTATCTTTGATTACTCGTCTACTAGTATTTTCATTATTAGGTGGATAGTTGGCAGCAGAGATTTAGACATTTAAACAATGAGACAAGAGTGTTTTCTTGTGGAAGTGTTCGAGTTTGACCCTATTCTCATTTTCAGACTCTATATTATGCAAACCCAAATCACCCCTCCGACCCTCGTATCTTTACAATTGATACACTGTCACAAAGATAGCTGTAATCTGCAGCTGGTCACCTGTTCACTGCTACAGTTGTCCTCCCTATCTCTGTTTAGCTTGACCCATTACAATTAACACAGGCCAAGTCTGTATGCAGCCTTGGGTTGGTGATCTATGACCAGCTCTTCTTCACTGACCATGTTGCAATGGTCTTCTGGCCTTGAAGATTCTCTTTACAACTGTAAGATCAGACCATATCTGACAGAGTATGCAGCACAGCTCCTGGTTCATGCTTTAGGGCAGGGGTGGGCAAAGTTGTTCCTGGAGGGCCGCAGAGGCTGCAGGTTTTTGTTCCAACCCAATTACTTAATCAGAAGCACTTATTGCTCAAGTAACACTTCTGTTTCATTTTCATTGTTTCGCTTATTAAGATTTTGAACCCTTATTACTTGTTATAGTCTTAAACAGCAGTATTCTTGGTTTTTAATTGCTCCTTATTAGCAATAGGATGCACATGACAAAAGAAACCAGCATTTAATAATAATAATAATAATAACATTTCTCCATTTAGCTTGTTTCCATTTACACCTGTGTGCATTTATCATGCAATAGTTGGTTTAATTAAATACTTAGAAGGAAAATGAAGAGAAAAAAGTGAAGGACTGAGAATTACTCCTCCATGTTAGACTTCAAATCATTTGGATGATATCCTTAGAAAAGGGAAGAAAATCTAGGATATGAGAATGACCTGACATGGCAGAGTTAAAGCACTTAAGTCATGAAATTAAATTATTGGCAAGGATTATTTTCTAATTAAGCAACTGGGTTGGAACAAAAACCTGCAACCACTGCGGCCCTCCAGGACTGACTTTGCCCACCCCTGCTTTAGGGTGTACTAACACTAGCACTTTGTTCCGTGCCTGAGCATTTTTGTCAGAATGTAACCCCCCTCAAAGTCTAGTTCATTCGACTAGTGTGATCGCTCCATCTTGATCCAGCTGTACTGTGCCCTGCCCCGATTGGAAGAGGTGGGCCTTGGCATGGCTCATTGGAATTCAGGAACAGTGTGATCGCTAAATGTGACCGAACACGGAACATAGACATGATGCCAATGATGTGACAAGTCAGTTAACAAACATGGGATCTCTCTGGTCTACTGCAGAAGTGCAGTGTTTACTTGATATTAGGGCTGATAAGAGTATCCAGGAGCAACTAGATACAACAACAACAGCAAAATTTATTTCTATAGCACGTTTTCATACAAATGATGTAGCTCAAAATGCTTTACAGGATGAAGAAAGAAAAAAAAAATATATATAAATTAGGCAATACTAATTAACCTAGAATAAAACTAAGGTCCAATGGCCAGGGAGGACAGAAAAAACAAAAAAAATTCCAGATGGCTGGAGAAAAAAAAAAAAAAATCTGCAGGGGTTCTGAGGCCACAAGACCACCCAGCCCCCAATGGGCATTCAACCTAACATAAATGATTTCAATCAGTCCTCATGATTTTCAGGCTCCATGCAAATGAATTAGATGATGATGGTCATGTGGACCTATGGCCTTCAATCCATCAATGTAGGAACTGCATGGTGCCCTGATCAGGTGGTGGTGGCACACAGAAAATTGGAAAAAGAGCAACAGGGAAAATAGGGGTTAGTACGGATTTCGGAGCCAGAAAAAAATTATAATTTAATGCATATACAGAAAATAAAAGGGTTAGACTAAAATTAAACAATGAAAAAGCCATGTTAAAATAATGAGTTTTTAGCAGTTTTATAAAGTGCTCCATCATATCAGCCTGGCAAATTTCTATCGGTAAACTATTCCAGGTTTTAGGTGCATAACAGCAGAAGTCTGCCTCTCCACTTCTTTTAAGTTTAGCTCCTGGAATTGTAAGCAGACACTCATTTGAAGATCTAAGGTTACGATTTGGAGTGTAAGGTCAGAGGCATTCTAAAATATAAGATGGAGCAGATTATTGAAGGCTTTGTAAACCATATGCAATATTACGACATACAAAAACTCAGAAATATTTGGTACGATATGAGACTATCTTTGTGCTCGTGGATACCAAAGATTGAATGAACAGTTTTGTGACATATGAAAAAAAATGGGGGTCAGTACCTAAAGATAAGGGATGCACTACATAAGTCTGGCAGTTCACTGGAAGAAAAAGAAAAATTTCAGTGGTATGATGCCATTGACAAAATAATTGGCCTTAAGCCTTCTTTAACATCATTTGTCTCTGTAAAAATCTTCTTGTATGTGCAGTACGATTAACAGCAAACCTCTGTGCTGTTCACGCGATAAATCTATAAAAGAGTAGAGCGTTATTCTGCCCTACATGACTCCAAAAAAAAACACAAAATAAGTAAAATCATTTTGACCTGCATGCGGTTACACAGTGTTCATATCTTATTTTGGCTTTACACAAAGTCGCATGGTGATGGCATAAGCGTGCTGGGCCAAGAACGTTAAAACACAATGTGAGTACTGGCCAGCGGGGGAGTAGGGAAGGGGGACAATTGTGCTCAGGCACGGTATGGGACAAACGTGTCTAGTGTGCGTGTGAGGACACCCTAAGTCCTGTCATGTTCTGGACTATCACAAATCTCTGCTGGCTGGAGTTACAGCTTAATTCAAAGTGCACCAGCATGTTTGGTGTTCAACCAGTGTAGATGGGGACAGGTCACTTCACTTTTCAGATCACTATATTGCCTCCTCGTTGTGGAACAAATTAAGTTCAAATTCTTGAGGCCTGTCTACAGAGTCATCAGTTGGTCAGCACCGCTATGCATATGGAGACGCTTGTAAAGTCCAATGTTCCTTGTCAACCACTCAGGTCTTGCTGATCAATGGCATCTGGTAATGTCACCTCTGTGTGACATCAAATCTCAGTCCATACTCTTATTGTGTAGCTGTGGAATGAGCTGCCCACTTCAATTTGATATTCTGATTCCATCAATGTATTTAATAAGCATTTGAAGACTTTTTTTGGATTAATTTCTGCCTAACAGCTAAGCTGTGATGTTTTTTAACCCAGGAATTATAACTCACTTGTGTTTTGTTCTGAGCTCTTCACTTGTGATTTTCAATTTTTTAACCTTGTTCTGTAACACTTGTTCACAAACAGTCCCCAGACTGATGCTTACTTGATTATGTTGATCTCTTTTGTTAGTCACTTTGAATAAAAACATCTGCTTAGCAAATAAATGGAAAATTTAACTACTTATTCCATTCTCCTATATCTTTAACACCAAGTGTCATGTATTATATATTAGTTT
Organism: Polypterus bichir lapradei; assembly: GCA_026402145.1. Lineage (NCBI taxonomy): Eukaryota > Metazoa > Chordata > Cladistia > Polypteriformes > Polypteridae > Polypterus > Polypterus bichir. Next base: position 25,766,736 of record JANRMT010062835.1, on the reverse strand, counting down.
TCAACAAATTAAGCATCCTCAGGTGCCTAAAACAGAAGTAAAGTAAAATGAGTGCAACAAAGTATGCCAAATACAACCTGGGTGGATAGCAGCCCCCCTTTGTTAGAGTACAGGCACCCAATGTCCCCAAATATGGCAGGTAGCTCTTTGTAGTAAGCTGATCTGTCTCCTGAACTGGCATGGTCTTTGGATGGAATTGATGGAGAGGGAGAGAGGAGAACTCTTAATTTATGACATTCTTGTGCACCCCTTGGACCACTAGGACTTCATAGTGGGGGGGCTGAATTCTTCTCATATGTTCAGTGCCATTTAATAAGTCCTGGTTGGGCATGACTTACTTTCAAGTCCATAAGTATTTGGCGAGTGACACAATTTTCATAGTTTTGGCTCTGTATACCACCACAAAGGATTTGAAACAAGCAATCAAGATTGAAGTATAGACTTTCAGCTTTAATTCAAGGCATTTAAAAAAAATATTGTTTGAGCTGTTTAGAAAGACATTTTTATACATGGACCCCCTATTTTCAGGGGCTCAACGGTATTTGGACAAATTAACATAACCATACATATAATGATCATTTTCAATATTTGGTTGAAAATCCTTTACAGTCAATGACTGCCTGAAGTCTGGAACTCATGGCCATCTCTAAGTGTTGGGTGTCCACTCTAGTGATGGTATGTCAGGCCTTTACTGCATCTGTCATCAGTTGCTGCTTATCTGTTGGACTTTCTGCTGTCAGTTTTGTCCTCAACAAGTGAAATACATGTCCAACTGGTTGAGATCAGTTGACTGACTTGACCATTGAAGAATATTCCACTTCTTTGCCATGAAAAGCACTTGGACTGCTTTTGTAGTATGCTGTGGTTCATTGTCTGTCTGTACTGTGAAATGTTGTCCTATCAGTTTTGCAGCATTTGTCTAAATCTGAGCAGATAATATAGCCATATATACTTCAGAATTCATCCTGCTACCTCTGGCAGCAGTCATGTCATTACTAAACAACAGGGACTGATTTCTATTTGCAGCCATGAATGATCACGCCATAACCCTGCCTCCACAATGTTTCACAGACGATGTGGTATCCATCGGATCGTAAGCTGTTTCTTCTCTTCCCCAAACTCATTTCTTTCCAACATTCTGGTACATATTGATCTTAGTCTCCTTTCTCCAAAGAAAACTGTCTCAGCTGTTCCAATGGACTGGATTTAATTTTTTTTCTGGCAAAGTCTAACCTGTCCTTCCTATGCTGGAGATTTACCAGTGGTTTGCACCTTGTGGTAAACCCTCTGTCTCTTGATTGTAGACATTGGCAATGATAGGTTTACCTCCCAGAGAGTGTTCTTGGTTTGGCTAAATGTTGTGAAGCTAAATGTTGTTCTTCACCAAGGATAGAATTCTGCAGTCATCCAGCACAGTTGTCTTCTGTGGCTTTCCAGACTTTCTGGTGTTGCCAGTCTCACCAGTGTACTTCTTCTTATAAAGAATGTACCAGATGGTTGATTTGACCACCCCTCATGTTTTTGCGCTCTCTCGGGTATGTTTGTTTTGTTTTCTCAGCCTAATGATGGACTGTTTTTATTTGCATGGATACAGCTCTTTGGACCTCATACTGAGAGTTCACAATCACAGCTTCCAAATGCAAATTCCACACTTGGAATCAACTCCAGACCTTTTACCTGGTACACAATTAATGAAATAATGAGGGAACTGCTCCCACCTGGCTATGGATCAGCTTCTCAGTCAAATGTCTAAATACTTTTGAGCCCCAGGAAATGGTTGGGCTATGCAGAAAAATGTCTGTTATTCTTAAACGGTTCATATGATATTTTTGGCAAACCCCTTAAATTAAAGCTGAAAGTATACAATTCAATCACATAGTGATTGCTTTATTTTAAATCCATTGTGGTGGTGTACAGTGCCAAAATTATGAAAATTGTGTCACTCGCCAAATACTTATGGACCTGACTGTTTGTCCTTGAGCCTTCTACCAACTCAGCTTTTCATTAATAGCGGTTGTAGTTAAACGTTTTTGGCCTTGGAGAATCACAACATGTGATTAATATGCATGCAGAGGCCCCTAGTACTTAATTTTTACTGAGTCTAACTTGGTATTTTCTCTGATTGGAACAGACATACAAGAAATCGTTTTCTTCTGACTAGTGAAAGTTTTTGTAAATATGTACTGTACTTTATCATTACATAAATACATGCATTATATAATAAATACATGCATTATATAATACCAGTAAAGGCGCATTGCACGATAACATGCAGTGGATACACTTGACTTAAGCATTTATAGTCTTCATCCTCTTTCTCTGTATGTTTAGCATTTGTTTGGTCAGAGGTTGATGCGCTTGCTGCTTCCTGAGCAGCACTTCTGTTCTCCACCCAAGTGGCCCACTTCTTCTCTTCTTTCGTCCGCATCTTTTTCGCGTTAAAACTGATTAAGTCAGTGTTTTTGTTGCAATTTCTTAGTATGTATTCTTTAATTTTTCTCTTAAGCTGGCACTTAAGTCTCCAATTTGCCTCAAGAATGATTTAAGATATGAAGAGGTAGGGGAAGTGACGGCGAAGACGGTAGGGATGAGAACAGCGCCTGTACGCATGCGCTGCACAGCCGCCCTGCTGGCCGCTGTTGATTCTACAATAAAATAAAAATAAAAAGAGGAATAACCTTGGAGGTCAATCATCACCCCGAAAGCAGATACTAGACGTCATGTAGTATATGTGTACCAAATTTTAGGTCAATGGTTCAAATGGTTTGCAAGCTACAGTTGATTAAAAATCCTGGACAGTCAAACAGTCAGCCACGGTAGCGTATTATATAAGAAGATATGAAAGCAAATCACACTAAACAATTGTTTGAAAGTCTTTCTTATATCAGGAGAACAGTCAGACGTAGCTAGGGTCAATAAACTTTGAAACATTCTGCTAAAACACCAAAGGAAAAACATGACCCGGATACCAGACAAACACAAAGTCCTAAATGTTTTTCTGCTAATGACATGTATTCTGTAGCACCAGAAAGGAAGAAATGGAGTGCCATGAATGAATAGGGACTTTGGAATATAGAGGATTGAAGATAAATAGCAAGAACACAGAATATTTTAGGTTTAATTATGATCAGGATTCAGAAGTTAGCCTGCAGTAAGGACTCTTGAAAAGGGTGGATATGTCTAAATGACAAAGATCATTGGTAGCCCAGGGTGGAGACCTGGAGGCAGAGATAACCCACAGAGTGCACTGTGGATGGAACAATTGGAAGAAGGTATCAGAAGTGCTGTGCAATTGAAGAATCAAGGCAAGGGTTAGAAGTAAGGTTTTTAAGACAGCGGTTAAGACTAGCAATGGTGCATGGAGGTGAGACATGGGCAGTTAGTTGGACAGCAGCAGAAGCTGGAAGCAGCAGAAATGAGAATGCTAAGATGGACGTGTGGAGTTACAAAAAACGACAGAATAAGAAATGAGACAATCAGGGGCACAACAAAAGTGAGACAGATATCTAGGAAAGAAAAAGAAAGTAAAGTGGTATAGACATGTGATGAGGAGAGGCAATGAATATGTGGGCAAAAAAGTTATAAGTGAAGAGTGAATAGAAAGCAATGGAAGCCAAAGCAGAGGTGGATAGATAGAGTAATAGATAGACTTGAAGGAAAAGGGTCTGACTGGGGAGGAGGTACAGGATTGAGATTTATGGAGAAGGTTGGTGAAACACAGCAGACACACACAGAAGTGGGAAAAGATGAAGAAAAAAAAGAATAATTCACAGTATAGTTCTCTGGAATTATTTTTCATTAAGAGTGGATGAGCCAGCTGGCTCGTGACTTTGGCTAGTTTTTGCACAACTGTATTTTTAGTTCTGTTTTACAAAGTAAATTTAAAGATACATAAATACATTGTGAAATCCAAATAATCCAATTCAGACCTATTTAGTCTGTTAATATTTAAAGAACACATGCTCAATCACATTTCAAACACATTTTCACACTCTTTTGTAAAACTCTGCTTTCCGTAAGGCTAAACTGGTGTCAGAATGAATTCCCTGGATATTAATTTGTCTCCTTAAATTAAGAATGATATTAGTAAGTGAGGCTCAAACTACAAGCAAAAGTAAATCTAGTTGCAGTATACAGATGTAAAGGTGTGGTTTGAACCCTGAAAACAAAGGTTTATTTTGTGAAGAATCTTTTTTAATTATATTAAAAGCTGGGTCTTCTCAGGAATGTATTCTGGGAGTCTTATACTGCAAAAAATGAAATCTAAGAAAGGGAAATGTTTTGATATCAAGCCATAAAATCCATTTCCTCATTGTAAGACTTAGTGAGTTATCATGAAATTTGTATTTAAGGTAAATAACTCATTTTAAATGTTTAAATTTTGCTTTCCCAATAAATATATATATGTACTGGCAACACTAAATCTCCTACTCAATTTTCCAGCAATTTAAACACCTTCATACAATAACTCTTGGAACCATGGAGTGATGTTGAGAACATTTAATTACATAAATGGCGTGCAACTGTAAATACAAATACATACAAACACTAATAAGTATTTGTATAATATCAGGTAAGTACAGTAGCATTTCAAGTACAGACTGCTTCTATGACTAAGAGAGCAACAAACTTGCATATTACAAATATAACATTAGTCTTAATATTTCTCTGACTAAAAGTTAATCAAGTAAAGATAATAACAAGAAAATTTAATAACTTACAGGAAATGTCTTTAAAAAGGGTAACAAAGACACCATGCAGTCGCTACTACACTCACTTTCTACTCTCCCTACTTCCTGTCACATGCAGCAGAAGTGGTAGGAGCACCAGTAGTATTAACTCCTTGTGTACAACCATATATATATATAAAATATACTGAGGTTTATGAACACAGTGCCGCGTCTGTGGAGGACTGCTTGGCTGTTACCGACCACAACCACAGTTTCGCAGTGCAGCAGCATAGCACCGCAGAAACAACTACGAACTGATCAAGATCGCACTATATGAGATCATGAGAGGAAACGACAGCATCGTGAAAACGAGACGGACTGTGAACGGACAGAAGCAGAAATGCTCATACACCACCACATAATTACGATTCGGACAGTGATTCCGAGTAGGCCGTTCCTATCGAATCAATAGGGTTTTCTTTTGTAATTTTGTTTCCCTTATAAAAAATCATAATGCTGTGCGACGAAGGGCCCAGTTCACGACTGGCATCCGCATTTAAATAGGGAGCCCTTCACAGACAACTTTAACATGCGCAACGTAGTTGGGCACACATGGCTAGTATATATATATATATGTATATGTGTATATACATATATATCTATATATATATATATATATATATATATGCATAAATGTGTATATATATACTGTATATATATATATATATATATATATATATGTGTGTGTGTATATATGTCCAGTTTGTTGTGTCCTCGAAGTTTACTATGGTTCCATACAAAGTTCCTCTAGTTGAAGTCACCAACATCCAATGGTTGCAATGATTCATTATTAGAGTGAACTGGTTCTGCTGCTGAGTGCCTGTTTGCAGAGTGAGGAATATAAACTTTAATTAGGATTTTAAAAGTATTATAGACAATAAGTCTGTATTAAATAAGAAAATTTGGTCAAGTCATACGGATTTAAGCTTCTTCAGCTAACCTTTCATCACTTTGTATTATAGGGGAACTTCGATGTGTTTCGTTAAAGGTTAAGAACTGCTTTAAAGTGGTTGAATGAGGAAAATCTGCTTGCACAGGGCAGATTAGATTAGATTAGATTACTGTATATACTTGCTTATAACTCAGATCTTGAAACCCGAAAAATCAATCATAAAATCAGACCCTGACTTATACGCCCGTACAAAAATGCAACACTTAATTTTTTTTGTTACACCTTCTTGCTTCCTCCAATCTCGCACCAGTTTCTCAGACACATCGAATTTTGTAGCAGCAGCGCAGTTACTAATTTCTTTCACCACTTCAATTACTTTTAATTTTAAACGAGCTTCATATTTTCTTCTGATCAAACGCTGCATCGTAGATAAGGGATGCTCTTACAATAAAGGTGTATGAGGGTGTGAGGTACAAAAAACACAATACATAGAAAAAAAAGACAGTATGCTCTGTGGTTACTCTCTCAGGTGGGCGTTAGCATATGATAATCTCTTGGATCAATAGCGTGAGTTTTCTGCATGCGACTTATACGACCGGCATTAAAAAATGCCGGAAATTATACGGTAAAATCAAGACTTATCTGTAGGAGAACTTAAACGTGAGTATATATGGTAGATTAGATCAGATCAGATAAGATTATATTAGATTGGATTTATCGTATTTATGCCAAAATGTGTGTAAGGCATTAGATCCATCTCTTTCATTTCATTTATCACAGTTTGCCACCAGGTTGTTTTAGGCTGGCATTGTTTGTTCTTCCCAGGTGGTTTCCATCTCAGAGAAACCTTAGACATATGGTTCTGGTTCATTCCATACCAAAGGGGCAAAGGGAGGGATTGTAAGAGAAAACAAAAAGTGTTTGGAGCTGCCAGCCTTTTAAATTAGTACATCATGACTTAATTTGTACCAGCACATTTAAATTAGGAAAGTGCGTCATACATTAAACTTAACTTTAGATTAGACAGTTTACATATAAGAATTTTGGAACTTTACATAGTACTTAATGGCAGGGGGTGTTTCTAGAATACACCATTTATCTGTATGCTGATTGGTATAATTGAAATGCTTCATATCGGTTGCATGTCAATGAATCTAGCAGGTTAAAAGAACTTTTTGGTTAGATTTATTCGGTCTGCCATGTTGCTTTGATCAGAGCATGTGGGGATGGTGAAAATAAAGGACACCCACATTTGAGTTCTAATGATGACTCAAGACTCTTTTTTATTTACTGAGTATTTTCCACAACAACATCCAGACAGTGTACAGAAGTGATCAAGGAGGATAATAAGATGTTATATTATATACCACAATGTGTGTAGTACAAGTCAAGAGAGGTTATGTTTAAGTTATAACTACTGAGGCCTCAGCTAAAGTACTGTATACAGTTTTGATCTCCATATTACAGATCAACATAGCAGCACTACAGTAAGTCCACAGAACAGTAACTATGGTGATTTATGGAGTAATAGGTATGGGCATTGGGAAGACATTAAAGGAGTTAAACCTTTTCAGTTTTAACAAATGGAGATTAAGAGAGAACATGTTCAAAGTGTTCAAAATTATGGAATGAATTAATGCAGTGGCTCACAGTTGTTTCTTTAAAATAAATTCTGCAGCAAGAAAATTGGGACATGGCTGGAAACTTGTTAAGTTCAGATTTTGCACAAATGTTAGACTGTTTTTCTTAACGTAAAGAAACAGACACATCAAATAAACTACCAAGTACTGTGGTGGATAATATGACTTTAGGGAATTTTACATCTTGACTTGATGTTATTTTGGACAATCTAAATGAATAGGAGGACAAGGTTGTTGGGTTAAATGGCCTGTTCTCATCACAATTTTTCTATTGTTCTAAGGTATGGAGCAATACTCTGAATGACTGGCAGAAAGAGAAAGAGACACCAAAGTGCAGGGACAACCACTGAGGAGATGGCTGCTTACACAGTCTATTGCGGCTCTAACAAAGGTGCAGTGGAGGCTGCAGTAAAAAAAAGAAGCATAAACATAGTGACACCTTGTACTTTCTACTAATATAATGGATGTTATCCTTTATTATGGAGCGCTTTACCTTGAACATACCTCTGTGCCACCTAATAACAAAAAGTGATCTGCTACCACTGTCATACACTAAATGTTCACCTAAATGTGATATGCATGTATTCATTGATGTTTTCTTTTACTTTATTTTTTTTAAATAAATAAATGTATTATATCATCATTTGTAGGAAAAATAATGGTTTAACACCTCCTCTGTATATTTTTTAAAATTTACCCAATTATTATTCTCTTCAATATTACTAGTAATATTATACAGTAATTGTGCAGAGGAATTTGAGCAACATTTAATGCCTGAAGTGTGTTATGTAAGTAAATGTTTTATTATTATTACTGGAAGTTCATAAAATTTAAAGTAGGAGTGCTCTTTTGTATATTCATTTTGAACTTTTTGTCAATGTTATTGATATTTTTTTTACTTATAATGTGAGATAACTGGCATTTACCACACTCAGATTAGTTGCACCTTCATGTATCCTTGGGTTCACCTCTAAGGATTATTCTTAATATTGGTGTGAGCACTCCACTGTAATTAATCCCTAGGATTTACAGAAGCAATGCAGGAGGCACAAATCTGTGTGAGATTGTGGATCATGTCAGAGAACTAAAGCTGATACCAGAGTCGTCAAGGCAAGTTTAGTTCAACACCCTGCAAGGCAAAACAAGAATAAAAAGAAAATCATAAATCTTCATCCGTGAACAGGCACACATCAGGGACACTTGAAGTAAACAAGCCACAAAGGGAAATTCAAAAATACAGAGGAACTATAAGGGAGTGATGAATATGTTTTGAGCTTGACCTATTAATAGAAACACCATTAAAACAAGAACATGTCATTTCTTAACAATATTCCCCATGAACACTATACTTGCAATAACATATTTTTCTTTGCCATTCAAAGAAACCAATTTTTCTTGCTTGTGCAACCCCTTTTATTAAGCCAAATTGACATCTTTGTCATTAGCATAACATGTTACTTAAAATTGTGGACCAGATGTTAATCACACCAGGCCAGCTCTCTATAACAGAGTGAGTGTGGCATCTCCTTGAATCTACAGTTTTTGTAACATTTAGTCTGAACCAGGGCAGTGAAGCAGATGGGAGAAAGTTGACAGCATTTAATCGCTACTTTTTCCTTACTGACTGCCTCAAACAGAAAGGCAAATCTGTGTAATATTGCTTGGATCTGTGAGCCTTTGGAGGTATGCCTTAGATTCTCTTTGAAACAATGAATGTAATGACTCTTTAATTTAGGAGTCAACATTTAGGGCACTGTAGTGGGCTGACGCCCTGCCCAGAGTTTGTTTCCTGCCTTGTGCCCTGTGTTGGTTGGGATTGGCTCAGGCAGACCCTCGTGACCCTGTAGTTAGGATATAGCGGTTTGGATAATGGATGAATGGAGCATTTTGGGCAAATAATGTGCACAGACCTTGTACATGTTTAAATTTTCTTAACTAATGAATGCAAGTGACCCATAATTAATCTTTATAGTGCTTGCTATCTTTCATGGTGCCACTCTTTGATTCTTCATTCTCTATTTTTAATGCAACATATTCTTCTGTCGTTAATTTTGAAGGCTGGCAAGACCTTGGATCATTTTCAAAAGACTCGAACTTGGATGGAATTCTGCTGTCCATCTCTTAACTATGACATATAAAGAGGACTATTCCTGGTACTAGCTTGGTGTTTTTCTTTGGATTTAATTTTCTTGCTTTTTAGTCATTTTGGTGTTTTCACACAATATTGCGAGTGAATATTTATTTATTTATTTGCTTATTTGAAGAGCAAAATTCCCTCTGTTCGTTCTATCTATCTATCTATCTATCTATCTATCTATCTATCTATCTAGGCAGCGTAATTTAAAATGAAAGAAATGTAGAGAGCAGATGACGAAACACAGCCAGAAATCACGCAAATATAACCAGGAAAAACAAAGTACTGGAATCAAAACCTGATAGAAAAACAAAAAACAACAGTAACATGACATAAAATTTTTAGCCAGAAAAATAAACAATAAAAATCACAATGAGGAGAATTTTTATGGCTGCTGTCTTCAATCTCAGATATCAATGAGATGCCAGGAATGACCTTTTATCCTGTCACTTTCATGATGTCATACACGCAATTCTGCAAGAGCAACACGACAACATATAATGGCGCCTGTAAAAAAAAAAAAAGGTGTGGGAAATGGTGCAAAAATATTTATCACGTTGTATATAAGGTCCAATTCTTTTAAAAAAGTACAATATTCAGAGTCTACATTGGGGGATAGGGTTTACAAAGCCTTAAATAATCTCACTCCATCTTATATTTTGGAATGTCTTACATCTTACACTCCAAATTGTAACCTTAGATCTTCAAATGAGTGTCTACTTAGAATTCCAAGAGCTAAACTTAAAAGAAGTGGTAAGGCGGACTTCTGCTGTTATGCACTTAAAATCTGGAATAGTTGCCAATAGCAATTCGCCAGCCTAATGCAGTGGAGCACTTTAAAGCACTTCTGAAAACACATTACTTTAACATGCCTTTCTCATAGCTTCATCTTAGTTTAATCCTGATGCTCTGTATATTCAATTAATTAGCATTATTATTCATGGTGGCTCCAAAATCCATACTAACCCCTACTTTCTCTGCTGTTCTTTTTCCGGTTTTCTGTGGTGGTGATCTGTGCCACCGACACCTAAGCAAAGCACCGTGATGTCCCTACATTGATGGATTAAAGGCCAGAAGTTAACATGACCATCATCATCAAGTTCTTCAATGAGAACCCTGAATACAATGAGGACTGATTGAGGTTGTTTATGTTAGGTAGAATGCCTAGAGGAGGCTGGGTGGTCTCATGGCCTGGAACCCCTGCAGATTTTTTTTTCTCCTGCTGTCTGGAGTTTTTTTTTTTTTTTTGTTTGTTTTTTTCTGTCCTCCATGGCCATTGAACCTTAGTTTTATTTTATGTTGATTAGTGTTCCCTAATTGTAATTCTTATTTATTTTGTCTTTTTTCTCTTTCTTCATCTTGTAAAGCACTTTGAGCTACATTGTTTATATGAAAATGTGCTATATAAATAAATGTTGTTGTTATATTAATCAAAACTTCAAACAGGCACCAAGTATCGCAATCATATTTTAACAAATAAATCACAAAAAATGAAAAACAAAAACATACCATAATACTAGATGACGAGAAATCTTAGAAGGCATATTATTCTTTAACGTTACAAGTTCAATGATGGCTCTAGCTTGTGCAGTTTTAACCATCCATGTTTACTTGGATCTGAAACAGCAAACTTTAAGTCACTTTATGCAGATGTTTTCATTGTTGAAATGTTCCTACAAATTGTTTAGAGTCCATGTGTTGTCAATTCACTTGACTGGACCTGAGTAAGTAAGGCATACACCTGTCTAAAGAAGGTCCCACAGTTGACAATGTGTGTCAGACCAAGGAATTACCTGCAAAGCTTTGAGAGACACAGATCTGGGCAAGACTACAAAACATCTACAGAACTGAAGGTTTCCAATAGCACAGTGACCTCCATAATTTTTAAATGGGTGAAATTTGGAGGTATGAAAGGTGACCAAGAACTGAATGGTCACTCTGGCTGAGCACCAGAGAGCCTGTGTGAAGAAGAAACAGAAGGACACCCACCACTGCAGCATTCCACTAATCTGGGCTTTATGTCAGAATGGGCAGACAACACATGAAAACCACTTAGTGTGTGCAAAAAGGCACCAAAAGGACTCTCAGACTTTCAGACTGAATTGTTTGGCCCCAGTTCTAAGCATCATGCCTGGAGGAAAGCAGGCACTTCTCTCCACTCGTGTAATACCATTCCAGTGGTTAAGCATGGAGGTGGCAGTATCATGCTGGGGGTTTGTTTGTCAGCAGCAGGCACCGAAAAACTAAACAGAGTTAAAGGAAAACTGAATGGAGCAAAGTACAGAGATATCCAAATTGAAAATCTACTCCAGACAATGACCCTAAGTACGAAGGAAAGACAAAAGACAACACAGGGCTATTCTTGAGTAGCCCAGCCAGGGTCCAAAATTGAACCCAATCAAACATTTTTACATTTGCATTTACTTGCATTTATTTGCTTAGCAGACATTTTTATCCAAAGCAGCTTGCAAAAGAGGTCAACATAATCGAGTAATCTCAGTCTGAGGACTGTTTAGAAACAAGCGTTACAAGTGAAACACCTCTGGAGAGGTGAGCAGAAAACAGTTGTCCATCGATGGTCTCCATCCAACCTGACAGAGCCTGAGGCGACCTGCAGAGATGAATGGCAGAAAATCCCCAAATCCAGGTATATGAAGTTTGTCAAATTATACCCAAGAAGACTCCAGGCCATATTCACTGCCAAAGGTGCTTTCATTAAGGACAACGTGAAGAATCTGAATACTTGTGTTAATGTGGTATTTCACTTTTTATTTTTAATTAATTAAAAAATTATTTTTTTTTCACATTGTCATTCTGTGGTATTACATCTTGCTTGATGTGAGAAAAAAATATTATAAATGTTTTTGACACAAGGCCGCAACATAGCAAAATGTGAAAAAGTGTAGGGGTCTGAATACTTTCTGAATCTAGTGTACTGTATGCAAGATAATTATCCTCTTAAAACTGCTGGAGATATTTTCCAGAAACAGAAATCTCTGGAGAAACATTGTTTTTTCCTTCCACATAATTACTAAATACTAATTAATAGAAATCCAGTGGTTTACCATTTATTAAAGATATGGCACAAATGTAGGACAAATCCTAAGGCAGGGAATCTCTTATCTGCTGCCCCAATACATGATAATCATTCATTGGTCAAGATTCTTGTCTTCAATTCAAAAAATAATTTCCACGAGGCTTTTGTTTCCTGTGTATGTGTGCTGATTATTTCCAAAAGAAAATATTATTTTAGTAACATGCATTTTTTGATAACTGACATGTGGATTATGTGTAACATTAAATTTTTGTTCTTCATGAATGATTTTCACATTGTTTGCCTTTGCATAGCATTGGTCACTTTTGATTTCTATTATATGATACATTTTTTTCTTTCCATGGTGTCTGAAAACATGAGATTATAATTTTTTCATGGTCACCACTAGAAACTACATGGGTTAAGTAACATATAGATATGGATAGGAATGTAAGTAACAAGATGGTTAAGTTTGCAGATGATACCCAGCTAGGTGGATGGGCAGATAATCTGGAATCTGTTGAATCAACACAGAGGTACTTGGACAACATAAAGACTTCAGCAGATCTATGGTAGATGAAATTTAATATAAGTAAATATAAAGTATTACACATAGGAAGTAAAAATATTACGTTTGAATACACAGTGGGGGTCTGAAAATTGAAAAGTACACCTTATGAGAAGGGCTTGTGGTGGACTCGATACTATCAACTGCCAGACAGTTTTCAAAAGCTATTAAGAAGGCTGACAGAAAGTTAAGTTATATAGCGCCCTGATGTGTGGAGTATAAGTCCAAGGAGATTCAGCTCAGGCTTTATAACACACTGGTGAGGCCTCATCTGAAGTACTGGGTGCAGTTTTGGTCTCCAGGCTGGAAAAAGTCCAGAGAAGAACAACTAGGCTGATTCAGGGGCTACAGGGGATGAGTTATGAGGAAAGATTAAATGAGCCTGAGCCTTTTCAGTTTAAGCAAAAGAAGATAAAGAGATGACATGATTGAAGTGTTTAAACTTATGAAGGGAATTCATACAATGGATCAAAACTGTAAAACTTTAAAATGAGTTCATCAAGAACATGGGGACACAGTTGGAAACCTGTTAAGGGTAAATTTCACACAAACATTAGGAAGTTTTTCTTTACATGCAGACACATGGAAAAGGCTACCATGTAATATGGTAGGCCAGGGATTCTCAAACTCGGTCTTGGGGGCCCACTGTGGCTTCAGGTTTTTGTTTCAAGCAGATTCATAATCATTTATAATAATTGATTACAACTGATCTCATTTAATTATCTGATTTTTTTTCTCTTACTCTACATTCAGAAACGCACAGAAGCATGATTTTTACATTTATAAGACAAATGGAAATATTTCTGTTTTTGCTCGAGATTTAAATACTGAACTCTGTTTTGTCGATTTCATTATATTTTGCCCTTTCTCTGTTTGCTCCCTTCGTTGTATCTTATTAATGACAATTAAAAATGAGCAGAACAGACACCCAGGCAAACAACACCAAACCATGAAAGGCTGCAACTACTTTAGCGTCAGACCCACTAATTAGTAAAGAATGGATTAATTAGCCCAGGAGTCCAATTAAAAGCAGAAGCTGGTTGGAATGAAAACCTGCAGCCACAGAGAATCTCCAGGACCAAGACTGAGAACGCCTGTGGTAGACAGTAAGACTTTAGGGACTTTCAAAACTTGATTATGTTATTTTGGAGGAATTAAATGTATAGGAACAGCAAGCTTTGTTGGGCTGAATGGTCTGTTCTAGTCTAGATTGTTCTAATGTTCCAATCGAAAAAAAACATTTTTGGTTTGAGTATTTCTTTAATGAGAAATACTCAAAACACATTGTCACATATCTTTCCATTTTTTTGCACTGCTTGTCTTTTGAGGGGTTTGATCACTGAACCCTCAAACATTCACACCATATATTCACACTTTATATATATATATTTATAAAGTATATGCTATATGCACAGATAATTATCTTTTAATATTCATGAATATATATATATATATTATTACCTTAATCAAAAGCATTTCCATATCATAAATAATGAATAAATAATTCAAAATGATGGCCTTATACTTACAAAAGGTTACATTCCGTAAAGCTTCACATTGAATTGTATATGTGGCAATAATGGGATTCTTAATGGTGCAATTGTCTGTGGCATATTTCATGGAGAGTGAATGGAGAAATAATATGGGAGATGAGATTGTCAAAAACAAATCAGGATGAGAACACCTTAAAGCAATTTTGCTGTAACACTGAATAATTAAAATCATTAACTGAAGAATAAGAGTTATAATTCTTCTTATACACAAGCATTTTTCCTGGAAGCAATTTCAGCAAAGGTAGAGTGTAGGAACTCAGTAAAGCCTTTCATGATTTATTGTACTTAATTAATAGCCATTAAAATGGCATTTGTAAATTATTTCATTTAGCACTCCAGCTATGCAATAAGCAGCAATGAGCAACATATATTAAGATACCCTAAGTAGGGCAATGATTTCGAGATTCTGGTATAACAAAATACTGTGCTCTTCAGGATTTACAGATGTATTTAAAGAAAAGAAAATAAGGTTTATAATTTGAATCACTACCTCAAAAAGACTTTATTATAAGTTAGTAGCAAACATTTTTAAATCTCTTGCCTTACATGTTCTTCCAGCTGCTTTCCTCTTTATTTGCAGGGTGTGAACCTCTCTTGACTGGAGCCTCCTCTCTTGAGCGCGATCCCATAAAAGCCTGTGTCTCAGATTCTGTCATTCGAGGTGACTTTCTGTTCACTTTTATACTTGTCATCTTTGAAAGTGACTCTCTGCTTTTGAGGTATAAATGAATAAAGATGGGATGTCCTTCAATAGGAGTAGTGAAGTACAGTAGCAGTCAGTGCTGGATGTAGAATCAGATCCATAGGCTCAGCGGTAAGTGCATTGAGGCTGCCAGGTTGTCTCTTCTTCCAGGCCAGGTGAGCACAAGGATGACAGAACAAGAGTTGGGTTGGAAGACATAAGTGTTGGTAGCAATAAATCTGGGGGTGGGAAGAAAAGTATCTAACTTTTCAAATAGCCTTACTCCAAAGATCTTCCACAATAGAAGATTTACACATTACTTCAAAAAGTGGCTATGCAACAAACTTTACCTCTACTGCATTATTTGTTTAGCAGTAACCTGGAAACCCTGCAATATATACAGCAAATAATGGCACCACCAATATTAAAGCCAAATGGCATCTCTGGGAGACGTGGTTCAAAATTAGCAAATTCAAAAATCTCCTAAATCAGACATAACCATTACAATTAATGATATCTTAAAAAAAAGCTAGCTTAATTATTTTTAGAAGCCAAGGAAGAGGCTTTAAAAAATACACAAATTAAAATAAAAAAAACAAAGTCCAGATCATCATGACAATTAAAATGTCTCTTCTGTGTCATTTCTGTCTGCCAAGTCATTGCATATGCTTGATTTATGCTTTATTTTGCTGTTGTAGTCTTTTGCTTACTTCTAACAAGATGTTTTGGCCAAGAGAGTATGAGTATGTAGAAAAATGTATTCTAAAGTGGACCGCCATCCCATCCTCTGTTGTTTCCTGCCTACTTTGTGTCCATTGTTGGCAGTATGGGCACTGTGCTCCAGTCAGAAAACCGATGGAAAAAAAATCTCGAGTATCCACCCAGTTGTGACTGCTGATCTATGGATCTAGTCATGTGCTGATATGTTTTCCAACTGCTGACTTCTATCATTTTGATCATTTATGGGTGTCTGATTTTCTTATCTTTTGATACTTCATTTCTCTTCTGGCCTAGTCATGATTTGGGTCACAGCCTTTTTTAACCTTTGCAAGCACACAAATCTTTTCAATGTGTTACAGTTTTCTCACATTTTTTTGTTTATGAATAATAATCAACTCTGTTCTATTGTAAGATTTATTTTTTATCTGTTATTTTGTATTCTTTCTCAATCTATCAGTTTAACATGTAGCTGTCTGGAGACTATTTGTGAAATATTTTGCATTTGCACTTCATATCACATAAAAAAAATTAATGCTTTAGCTGCTCTTATGACAATTCAGTAATTGGTGACAAAATTACAAAAGGAAGTGACTAATTGTTAAACTAATTATAACACTTTTACTCATTCTTTGAAGCAAATTTGAAAATGTGATATATTCACAAGTTATGTGTTATACTTAGTTACTTAAAACGCATCAAAATGGTCAAGAAAATATGAGGGCCTTCAAAATGTATATTTTGTCCTTATTTTTTAGGGTTTATACAGGCTATGCATTAAGACTATTACAAATCAGATGAAATCTTTCCCAGGTATATTTGTATATTGGGTTAAAGTACTAGGGTGTTGTACCATGTTAGCCATTATTGATGTAATGAGAAGTCAAGTGAAATGACACCTTTCATTGGGTAACTAAAGAAATTACAATATGCAAGTTGCCTCAAAAGCTTGCATATTGTAATCTTTTTAGTTAGCCAATACAAGGTGTCATTTTACTTGGCTTCTAACTATATTGGGTTAAAATAAGAAAACAAATATTTATGTGCAAGGGCGGCACAGTGGCGCAGTGGTAGCGCTGCTGCCTCACAGTAAAGAGACCCGGGTTAACTTCCCGGGTCCTCCCTGCATGGAGTTTGCATGTTCTCCCCGTGTCTGCGTGGGTTTCCTCTGGGTGCTCCGTTTTCCTCCCACAGCCCAAAAACATGCAGGTTAGGTGGACTGCCGATTCTAAATTGTCCCTGGTGTATGTGTGTGTCCTGCGGTGGGTTGGTGCCCTGCCTGGGATTGGTTCCTGCCTTGTGCCCTGTGTTGGCTGGGAATGACTCCAGCAGACCCCCGTGACCCTGTAGTTAGGATTCAGCGGGGTTGAAAAATGGATGGATGGCTATTTACGTGCTTTAAATGTTTCTCCATTTAATAGTGACGGTGGATCTCATCCATCAGCTACACCAAATCTCTGATACCTTTAAATGTCTCGGCTCTCATGTAACTGTCCTTGGAATTATTGGAATACTAATCCTCCTCATCGTCATTATCATATTATTTTCATCTTAACCCTTGTGTGCTGTTCGGGTCTGTGAAACCCATTTTCAATGTCAGCTAAAAAAACAAAGATACAACTAATTATTTTTTCAACCTGAAATTCAATTTCCTTGGCTTATTTTCTTTGAAGAATATGTTAAGGGACATATTGTGAGCTCCCCCACCACATTTACATTATACTAGGCTAACCCGCCTTTTAAGGCGACCGACTTTTAAGTTGACCACTTCTTAAGGCAATTCAATATGTAGATCAATTTGATATTTTATACAAACTCATTAATTTGGTTATATTGTATTTGAGCGGTATTACTTTAATACTCAGAGTTTCTGTTATTTTTGTGATGAAATTTAAACTTTTTTTCTATATTGAGGTCGACCTTTTGAACCCCCCTGATATTTACTACGCGGTGAGGCATTTGTACTCCATCAACATTAATTATTTCCAGAGACATAATTTTGTCTATTTTTCCAGCGCATTGCGCACAAAAGCAAGGGAACGATGGGAGCACCAGAACTCTGCTCACATCATGTCGCTTCGTACCGCAAGCTGCAAGTAGTAAGTCTGTGATAAGCGGAATACCGCTACGCTTTCCATTCAAGGGACGGAAGGACAATCCCGACCGCTTTTATATAGTAAGAAAGAAGAAGATATTGCACAGTCTGGAGTAGAAAATCATCTTTTACCTGGAAAAACGAAACTACAAATCCCATCGTGCATT
>JANRMT010062835.1:25722074-25738528 GCA_026402145.1 Polypterus bichir lapradei | reverse complement strand
GAGTACTCCTGGTAGGCCACCCATGGTGGCAAGATCAGAGGTGAGGTCCTCACTAAGATGACTCAACCTGTGTCCCATCAGATGTTCATCCAAAGTGATGCAACTTCCTGCCGTCCCTCGTCGTCTTACACATGGCTTGCCAAATAGAGTCCCAACAGGAAGTGAAGCAGTGTGACTAACAATTGCGTATCCTCGCCACCATTGATATTAACAACTCCTTTGCACAGCCACTTCCTTCCATCCATCTACCTCATCCTTTTCCTAGAGGAGTAAAAGTCACTATAGGTAGATATATTCTTGAATACAATTCTCCAGCCGAATAGATTTTAGTGACCAAAGGTTGCCTTGAAGGTATTGCCTAATTTTATTTCTTATATATGTTGTCTTTTTTTCTCTTTCTTCATCCTGTAAAGCACTTTGAGCTACATCATTTGTATGAAAATGTGCTATATAAATAAATGATGTTGTTGTTGTTGAGTCAGAGTCATCTCCTTTTATAATGGACCCAGAATGGCTTCCGGTGACCTGACATGACCCGACAGTCCCCCGCCCAAACAGTGCCCCACCAGGGAACGCAACAGGGAACTACTGCTCCACGCAACTGTTGTTACGGTTCTGCCTTTGCCCAGAAACGGTTTCATAAACTTTATGACCTTAGTCTTGGAAAGTCTTTCTCCTGTGGGGTGACTGGGACCTTTTCCTGAATAAGATCAAACACAGTTGCGTAGGGTGTGACAGGAGCTTCCACCTGCAGCTAAAGTCACTTCAGTACACATGTACTGTGTCAGCATGCCCATGTCGATCAAACAGAGGAAGCTCTGCAGTCTACTTGTGACTTTACACTGTAGATAGATACGTAAATAAATCAAGATAAATAACATTCGATCTGGCTTTTATATAAGTAATATATAAATGTTTTTATTATAAAGACCATCACAAAACATAATCACAAACTGGACTTTACACAATACCTTGGCGAGCTCTGTAAGCCGTGCTGTTTTGTTGAAGGACAGGTGTGAGGCAGACTAACTGGCAGGATGACGCCCAACCTCTTGCTGCATCCAAACAGTGCCATCTTTCACCTTTACACCTGGTACAGCTGCGTTGTTCTTATATGTGAGTGGACGTTTCTTGCGGGGATTGCTTCTGTTCTCTTTCTCCAATGTAGAACCCTCACCCTCATCTGAGTTCACCTCAGCTATAGCATGTCTTTATTTGAAAACAGAAGTGCCAGTTTAGGGCAAGCGTGAACATGACTGAGAGAGTAAAACTGATTTTAAAAAAAAAAACACTAACCTTTACAAGTACCATAAATTTCCACCGGCAGTTACAGACTCAAATCAAATGTATATTTTTATTCTAAAATAGTAACAGTAAGAACAGCTCACAACTCAAAACATTTATTTTGGTACACGGGAAGGCTCGAACCTGAGACCTGTTGATTATGAGTCAGTAGTTTTTACCGCTGTACTACCAAAGCAGTCATGCCAATCAAGTACACTAACCCAATTTTTTTTTTTTCGGGTTATAGTCTTGAATAAATTTGTTTTGTTACATTTGTACCTTTTGTGAAAGTGCTTATTTGATATTTGGACTTCAGTCTTCACACATTATACACTTCATGTCAAAATTTTGTCGTTAGTACTAAAAACATGAAAAAAGTTTGTCTTTTAGGTATGTGTTCAACATTTGTTGCATTTCCTGTCATCCTACACTTACATAGATCTTTGTAGACACTGAACACACATGAAATGCATGTGTTTCAAATAACAATATACAGTAGATCCCCGCGAAGTAGCGGTTCAGAGTTTGCGGCCTCAGTCATTCGCTCAGTCATGGCTTTTATCGTGGCAATACTGAACTGTAGAGAGAACAGAAAGCAACGCCTTGGGATGGTGAAAGTAGCCAATAGAATTTCAAACTGCAACTCTCAGCAGTCCCTGCAGTGGCTCTGATTGGTCTTCTGCTGAGGGTCCTGGGGCTGTTGAGGTCAAAGGATGTCAGCGCAGCTTTTAAAAAGGGGACCGGTGACCAAAAGCAAAAAAAAGTTTTTGTAATTTGTGTTTCAAATTCCTGTCTGTCTGCCTTCTGTTGGGTTACCTGTACTTATTCATTTTGTCCTGGATCGTTTTGTGCGTCTGGATTGTCTTCCGTCTGCCTGTGTACATGAGGACTATAAGTGGATTCATGGCCATCTTGCAAAGAAAGGAGTGCTCCTGAACCCGTCCACCCGTCTTCACCATTTCAGGAACTACCGGTAGGACTATTTGTACATTCCCATTCAACGTATCTCTGGACTAGCTATTTTCATCATTACATTTCATACGTTGCCGTTTTTCATGAACTTTTTCATGATTTACTGTGTATGTTTTGTTTGTGCTTTGTTGTATTTAATGTGTAATCGCTGTAAGGGGAACAGGGGTGGTATTGTTGTTTTCTTATTTCATTTGTTTTCATTAAATTCTTTATTTGCTGTTTGATTACCAGTTTGCTTTGTTTTTGTCTCTGTTTGTGAGTGCGCGTGGGTCGGGTCAAGGCTGGGTGCGTCCCTGGAATCTCCACCATAAAAATAAATAAATCTTAGCGAATCTTAGCGGCACCGGACCGCTACAGCGTTGTTCATTTCTCCTTGCTGCTGATTGACTGTGATACATCTCCAGCTGAGTGTTCTTGTGTTTTCTGTTTACTTAAAAGCCTGAACAGCACCTGTCCTTTTTGGCTGATTGCTTTGTTTCTCTCTCCTCCCCCAGACATTCTCTGCTCCTGTTGGGGGTTGTGCTCCCCTATGACGTTTGTCTATTCTTTATTCCAGGGGTTCTCAAACTGTGGGGCGGGCCCCCATAGAGGGGCATGAATGAACAAAAAGACGGCACGAAAATGTGAAAAAAAGAAAACAAGAATCAAAAATATGAAAAATACATCTATTGAAACCAAAACAAATTAACTTAAACTACATTCTGATACTAGAAAAATAAATATAGAGTTAGATAAATGTCGATAAAAGTTAAGCAGATGTAATAAAATATGCATCTACGATATATCGTTAATTAAAAATGAACAAATTGTTATTAGTGGGCTCCTTTCAAAAAAACGTTAGGGGGGAACGATTAAAACTATTATGAAAACTCGGGTCGCAAATACTTAAAGGTTGAGAAACGCTGCTTTAATCGATAACTAACTGCATACTTAGCTTGGTTTGAAAGAGACATGTTTGTTTGAAGTGTTTGAATAAAGTTCCTTCCTCTACAACCTCCTGTGTTTCTGTGACCCAAGCGTGACACCCTGTAGTACTGCAGCCTCACTGTCCCTGGGATTCAGCTGCTGCACTAGACTAGACTGCAGGAATCAGCGCTTACCTCTGTGTGCTTGCGTGCAGCCAGCTCAAACGCAGTTGGCTCAGTGATTTACTGTGTTTCATCCATGGCGTCAGATGCACTTTATACATATTGTTCCAGTAGTTTTTAAAATAGTTTTTACAGTTCATTAGCAGTGTGTAAAGTGATCAGTGTTGCAGTAATTGTGGTGCTCTTTGCATGAAAAAAAGTGTTCCATTAAAATTGCACTTTTTCTTTGTTAATTGTGACCTACTTAAAGTGCAACAAAAAAGTATTTGGTGTCCAGGGATGCATTAACCCCCTAAATATGTGCCAGTTTAAGGGTTAAAGCCCCAAGATGCTGCCCAGACAAGCTGCACCATCTAAGGCTTCTGGCAATGAAAAGCGCCTGCATGAATTACAGTATATACAGTGGTAACATCGGTATTTTACATTCTAGCATTGCGGGAGACATAGCAGTACAGTATACAGGTTTACCTTTACATTCTTTACTTTTAGGTAATGTATTAAGCTGAAAATTAAAGCTAAAATTAAATTAAAGTGTTTTGGGGGCATATTTAGGGTTTAAACTATGAATATAGGCATTTTTTAACCACATCTAAAATTTGCAGTTTTTCACAATTCGCGGGTGCTCTAGGAACGTAACCCCCGTTAATTTTGGGGGTGTACTGAATTATTTACCCTATAGAACTCCCAGCAACTCACACGAAGGTAAGCAGACTTGAGCTGAGAGAACATTCTGCTTTTTCTGCATTGATGGGGGGATGGGATAGCAGGCTGCTTGCTACTCATGTTGATCAACACATTTACAAAACAAAAGATGCTGACGGAGAGCTGTGAATGGATTTAAGGTGGGCCGGGTTTACGAGTTACTCCAACACTAACAAGAATAGTTTTAATGTAAAGTGATTTCACCTATGCATGAACATCAAATGACTCACTTCCGCACCAACTCTTAATATTAAGTAAGATGCTGATCACCATAACAATTGATTCATTGCAAAGATTTGGATCTGTTAGTACACTTCTATATTTGCTTTTAGTAATTTTAATTTGTGAAGATGCTGCTTGCAACTGTATGCGCTACCAAATAATAATGCCATGCACACAGCAAGCATGTAAAGCCTTGGAAACAAATCCTGAGTAATGTACAGTGTGTAAACATCAATCAAAGAAACTTGGGTTAAGTCATTTTTAAGCTCACTTTTGTACTCACTTTCAGCTGAAAGACTTCTGGTACATTCTTCACATTGACAGCAAAAAAAAAGAGGAAAAAATTGCTAAATCTCTCTTATAACACATAAAGTACCAAAAACAAAATTCTGATTCACCACAAAGGATGGAAGTCCAAGCTTTATAACTGGAAAATTCTGCATTTCTGTCTAGATACTCATCCTGAATAACTGGGAAAATGAACTGGTTTTGCCTGCTGCAGCTGACTCAGATTTTTGTAAAGTTTGAAGAATGGAGAAGAAGATAGCGCTTTGTTAAAAACTGAAATGAATTCACCTGGACAGCTGTAAACGTCCTTTTGTTTGGCTTCATTAATGAAGCCTTTGAACGCCATAAAATTGATTGACTGCATGGTCTTGATGGCGATACACATTTTAATCCTCGTCTCAGCAAACACAGGCTGAATTGAGGAATAATCCATTTTGACCAATCTGCTACCAGAAAATCTTTCTCCTTCTTTTACATTTGTAAAAGGCACTCGCTATATGAATTTTGTACACATCCCCTGAGTCACACTTGAAGTTTCACCATTTGCCAAACAAATCCATCACTGATAAAATCAGCCATGTGTAAACTCTTATTCTTTAAAAACCCACACTCTTGACAGAGGCCAAAAAGGCAGCTTAAAACACACTTACCCCTGTATGTGGCAGCACTACACATTCAGCCTATTTGTATTGTAAAAGCTTACTTTATTAAATCAAATTTTTTGAATGACACTGCATGGAAACTCAGTATGCTTACACCAGCGAACTGTAGCATAATCTTGTTAAGAACACTTGAGGAGGGCTGGAATATTAGGTATTTCTTTGCAAAGCCCACAGGCCACTTACACTCGTGCCACAGATTGGAAGTGGCCTGCAGGCCGTAGTTTGCCCACCCCTCAGCTAGAGCCTATCCCACAACTACAGAAACAAAGGAAGAGCAACCACAGACAGGGGGACAATTCCTCATACAGTAGTGACACTAATCAACTTAAACATAACAACTGTGTAACATGGAAGGAACTGGACTGCTGAAGTACCTACAGTAGCCTTCACTTTTCTTACATGCTATTATGTTGAAGCCTTATGCTAAAGTCATTTAAATAAATTTTTTCCCTCATCAAATGACATTTAATATCTCAGAATGACAAAATGTAAACAGGATTGTAGGAAATTTTGCAGCTTTATTACAAATAAAATTTGAGATATTCTATTCACACAAGTATAGCACGTTTTCATGTAAATGATGTAGCTCAAAGTGCTTTACAAAATGAAGAAAGAAAAAATATAAAAATAAAATTAGGCAACACTAATTAACAAAAGAATGAAGTAAGGTCCAATTGCCAGGGAGGACAGAAAAAAAAAACAAAAAAAAAAAATCCAGAGGGCTGGAGAAAAAAAAAAAACAAAATCTTCAGGGGTTCTGAGGCCACGAGACCATTCAAGCCCCACTAGGCATTCTACCTAACATAAATGATCTCAATCAGTCCTCATGGTTTTCCAGCTTCACGTGGAATAATTAGACGATGACGGTCATGTGGACCTCTGGCCTTCAATCCATCAATGTTGGGACATCATGGTGCTTTGATCGGGTGGTGGTGGAGCAGATCACCACCACAGAAAAAGAACAGCAGAGAAAGTAGAGGTTAGTACGGATTTCGGACTCATGAACAAAAATGATAATTAAATGCATATACAGAATATCAGGGTTATGCTAAAATGAAGCTATGAGAAAGCCAAGTTAAAATAATGGGTTTTTCGCGGTTTTTTAAAGTGCCCCACCATATTAGCCTGGCAAATTTCTATCGGTAAGCTATTCCAGATTTTAGGTGCATAACAGCAGAAGGCCGCCTCACCACTTCTTTTATGTTTAGCTCTTGGAATTCTAAGCAGACACTCATTTGAAGATCCAAGGTTACGATTTGGAGTGTAAGGTGAAAGACATTCTGAGATATAGGATGGAGTGGGATGATTTAAGGATTTTTAAACCATAAGCAGCATTTTAAAGTCGATTCTAAATGGCACGGGTAACCAATGTAGTGACATAAGAACTGGAGAGATGTGCTCGGATTTTCTTTTCCTAGTTAAGATTCTGGCAGCTGCATTCTGCACTCGTTGCAATCAACTGATGTCTTTTTTGGGTAGTCCTGAGAAGAGTGTGTTACATTAATCTAGCCGACTGAAAACAAAAGTGTGAATTAATTGTGAAATTGCCTGTAGAGCTTAGGGAGTAATAGATATGGGGAAGGCTACAAAGAATTCTGAATGTTTCCAAGAGGCACAGTAGACTCCAAATGGAAGAAGTCTGGAACAACCATGACACTTCCTAGAACTAGATGCCCGGCCAAAGTCAGCAATAGGGGATCAAGGATCCAACTGTCACTCTAGATGAGTTTAAGAGAACCTGAGTGGAGATGAGGGAAACATCCAGAAGGACAACCACCATTGACACACTCCACTAATTTGAACTTTATTGCAGACTGGTCAGGCAACACATGAAAGCTCACAGTATTGGAAAAAGGCACAGGACTCTCGAATTATGAGAAACAAGATTCTCTGGTCTGATGAAGCCAAGATTGAACCAGGTTGAACTGTTCTCATAACACTGAGGAACTATGTAAGAAAGGGCACAGCAGGCTCCTTTTTCTTAGGAAACTATGTTTCATTTAATGAGGGTAGTGACATCCTTCTCATTTTCTACAACTCTGTGATAGCCAGTGCAGTTTTCTATGCTGTGGTGTGCTGGGCTGGTAACATCACTTGAAGAGAGGCCCATTTAATCAACAAGTAAATGAAAAGGGCAAGCACAGTTATGGGAGGCACTCTGGATCCCCTGGAGGTCGTAGCAAAAAACTGAATGAAAACAAAACAGAATGCCATTATGAACAATGCTGCACATCCTATCTCTGAAAACTAACACTGAGGATTTTCAGCAAACAAATTATTCAGCAGAAATGTGTCAAGAAATGAGACTGAGGCTTCTTCATACTAACATGAATCCACCTGGAAAAGGCCTCAGTGTAACTGAAACTGTCAAATCAGGAGTGTTCTTTCTTTTTACATTTTCTTCCCTTTTAGTCATTCTGGTGTGTGTTCAGACAATAATGTATATATATATTGAAAGGTTTCTAAACTCTTTTGGGGCTACCCCAATGGGACGACATGCCGAAGAGTGTCTCAAAGTGTGATTGTTGCATCTATGGAAGATAGCCTGTCCAAAAAGATTGCGGTCACGCTATGAGCACCTGCCGTCAATGGGTCAAGCAAAAAACATTATAACTGCAGGGAACAGTATTACTTGGCCACTAACTTGGCCATGACCCTACCTGATTGCTGTGTCTGAGTATAGGAGAGTGGGAGATCCTGCTACAATATATAACCATGCTGTTCCTGTTACAAGCTCAATAAAGTTGGTTTTGCTAAAGTACTGAGACTCAGCCTCATATTTTGGGGTGAAAAACACTTTCACGTCCCATAAGAATAGACTTTGTGCCAAGAGATTTAACCATGGCCAGGGCTGGAAAAAGACAAACAGTAGATGACAAAGTAGAATGTTGTAAAGAATTCAAAAACATTGCCGCAATACACATGCAGAGCAGGTTAGAATGTATAGGTTAATGGAAGTAGGAAAATTCGAAAGTCTCAAAAAATTATAGTAAAGATTGCATTAGTGCAAACAAATGGAAAATATTACTCGGTGAAATAACGGAACAGCGAAAAGAGATCGAATAGTGTCTGAGGGTGTCTGGGGAAAAAGAGAGACAAGGCAGTGAGACAAAAGGACAGCTGCTGTACAATGTTTTAAATGATCAAAGCGCTGCATGAGATGCAGATTACGTGGCACGGCAGCAGCAGCAAGCCAGTAGATGATCGAGCAAAGAGGAGGTAAAAGAATGAATGTATTTGTTTCCCATTGTATCACTGTTTAAGAGGGGTTTCTGTGGAGCGACCGCGTCTCCTTGGGGTGCGTTCAGCCCCCCTCTCCACAACGTTGCGTAGCTTGGTGAGCAAAGCCCCCTAGTGTATATATATATATATATATATATATATATATATATTTTTATTTATATTTTTTTTTGAAGTGTTTCTGTAAAAAGCCAAAATTCCTCATCTGTTCTATCTGTCTATCTATCTTTGGCCTTAATTTTAACTGTCATACCTGGATGAAACCAGGCACCACTCACCACCTCATCTCAACAGTGAAGCATAGGGGTGGCAGCATCATGCAGTGCGGTTGTTTTTCAGTGACAGGTACCGATAGACTAGTATGGGTTGATGGAAAGCTTAATAGATCAAAGTACAGAGATACCCATAATGAAAACCTTCTCCAGAGCACCCTAGACCTCAGACAGGGCAAAAGGTTCAACTTGCAACAAGACTTTGACCATGAACACAAAGTAAAGACAACCCAGGAATGGCTTAGGAACATCTTGAAATATCCTTGATTGGCAAAGCCATAGCCCAGACTTGAAGCCAATTGAACAGCTCTGGAGAGGCCTGAAAGTAGCTGTCCGTCAATCCAAACTGATGGAGCTTGATAGGATGTGCAGAAATTTCCCAAAGTATGTGAATGTCGTTGTGTCAGACCCAAGAAGATTCCAGGCTGCAATTGCTGTCTAAGGTGCTTCAACAAAGTACTGAGTAAAGGGCCTAAATACTTGTGTCAATGGGATAATTCTGTTTTTTTATTTGTAAAAAATTAGCAAGAATTTCTAAAATTCTGTTTTCGCTTTGTTATTTTGGAGTATTGGGTGTTTGTTTGAGGAGGGAAAAATTGAACTGAAATAATTTTAGTATAAGGCTGCAACATAACATAGCATGTAAAAAGTGAAGGTTTCTGAATACGTTCTGAACGTACCGTACTTGGACCCGGAAAGAAGCTACAAATGCCAGACTGGAAACAGCCTGGAATTTGAATCCAATACTGTAAAGCAGCAGCACTAACCAGTGCACTGTCATGCTCACAAGAGTAATTAATATGTTACGAAATATGTAATATATAGAACTTTCTTTGACTTACATGATAGCAGTACTTAATTCAACCATAATTAAATTATAAGCATGATAGGAGATATAAAATCTGTCACTTTATTTGAATTACAAAACATCCTAACATTAGGCTGAGACTGTACTATAAAAAGCTTAGTGGCACCTGAATAAAGAATTACAAAAGTAATAAATTTGTAATAAAAATGTACTTTAAGAGTAAATGAAAATTTAAAATTACATGATCCTGTACGTCAACGGAAAAGAAAACACAGTTTATTGTGTATACTTTAGAGAATGGTAATGTTGAAAGGTCAGGTGCTTCCAGGTTAAAACCCTGGCTAATAAAAGCCCTTTTATCCATACATTTTCTAAAGCAGGATTCCTGCTGGGAGTCTCTGTGGTAATAAAAGACCAGCAACTTCATTTATTGTACTTGGAGAGGCATCTTTTAGAGCAACCACTTAGAAATACAAACAAAAGGTTGAGTTTAAAATCATGCTATAGTATTAAAAACTCTAATTTATAAAACATGGCAACAAAAATAACATGTCGTTTTGTTTTAAAATATTTATACATAGTGGTTTTGTGATGCACTTTAGGGAAACACAACAACATACCACAGGTTTTTAACCAGCACTGTACAAAAATGTAGTGATACTGTGCCAAATGTGACATTGTACTGTATATGTCATGGCTTATTTTTCATAACGGGATAATTACAGCTCTTATTTCTGTCATAAATGTGTTGTGTCATTACATTCTAAAAGTGAGAAAGCCTATTAGAAACATTTTGAGACATGTTATGACAAACACATCATTAACATTTATGTCACAAGTACAATAAAGTAGTGTTGTCTTTTTGAAAAGTGTCTTAAACAAATGAACAAGCAGGCTTCTCATTTTCTAACCCGCTTATCCAGATTAGGATGTGTGGGCGTCAGTTGATCACAGGGCACAGTAACACAAACACACTTCACTCACTCATACTGGGCCAGTTTGGAGATGCCAAATAATCTAACAGACTGTTAGTATGTACAATTCATGGTAATTAAATAATATAAAACACACTGTATATAGATATGCTCTGTCTCTTTAAGCTAAAAGCTCTATGGACACAAATAAGTACAATGGAAAGAGGACTGTGAACTCCAGATGCCACAGTTACTGACCTCATGTTGTTGTAGGCTGGCACCAGAAGTGTGATGTTTAGGGCACAACCAGACAGGACAATTCCAAGTGGGGAGCCACTTTCATCTTACTTCTGCCCAAGAGAGGGATGTTGTAGGTGGAATTATGAGGTAGTAAGTAGAAGTAATAAGGGCATTCTAATGGAAGAATGAGAAAGAGGAGAAACCGAAGGCTAGGTGTCTGTTTTCATTGTAGGAGAGAAAACTCTGCCTGAGGGGACACAACACCATCAGTAGGGCAGATCATAGGCATGGTTTATATAAACCATAAGTTATTAAACAAATGTTGTACTATGATGCCATTTTATTTTCACAATGACACTTTTTTATTTTCCGAACAAGTTCAATCCCATTATTTCTGAGGTATCCAAGCTTGATGGATAACATCCCATTACTTAGTGACAAACTAAAATGTTTCTTCTGATTTCCTGCTCTCGAATCTTTGCTCGTTTTTGGCTCTGATGAAAAATTGTTTTTGATTCCCCTTTTGACCTTGGCCCATATTTTGGTATTCACATATTCTGGTTATTTTCATTTTTTGAGCTCTGTCTCTCTTTAGGTAAAACAAAAAGGGGGGAGAGCAAGCAAGTTTGCTGCAAACTGCTCTCACCTGAGATGATACATCATCACTGCCACTTGAACTTCACACAATCTCTATCACAGTTTTCCTGTCCCTATTCATCTCCTTTGCAAACTCACTGAGGTGTAACCCCCTTCCTTGTTTACCGCAGCCTAGCTGTTTTTGATACTTCTTGTTACTTTGCCAAGAACTTGATCATCTTGTTGTAATCATAACACACTAGTCGTAGTAACTCTGTTGTATGGCATTTATTGTAGTGGTTGGCAGGCTTGGGCTAGGCCAGCTTAAGATTCCTTAACTTGATGGGAGGCCATCCCATCAATTAGGCTAGGCAATCCCTACTGCAGCCAGTAGATGGACAGGAATGGAAGAATGGAGGAGAAAACTTACTTGGGTTATTTACTCCTCATAAACGCTAGATGGCAGCATCCCTGGGTTACGGTACCTGTACGAACACTTGCAGGGCATGTTGTTAACTGTAGTTCTGTGGGGCAGCCCTGTTGGGTTCTGTGGCTGCTACCCGGGGGCGAGGAAGGGATTAATGGTTCCTACTTCATGGGACTTCTGCCTAAACTGGAAGTGTTTACAAGGGACATTGCTGTGACACCGGTCATACTTCTGGGTTCTATATAAAGGAGTCAGCACTGCTTCAGTAGAAGAGAGTCAGAATCAGGAGACGTGCTGAACAACATTTGCCAAGGAGAAGAGGAGAGAGAAGATACACTGTGGTATCATGTGATATTATACATAAAGTAAGACCTGTTAACAGTAGTTTAATCAACTAAACAAGAGACAAGAGGAAGAAACATATAAGAAGTGGCGCAGGATAGAGAGAAGTAGAGGAAGCTTTACAATAGCAGGAATGTAGCCTCAAAGACGAGAAAGTGGGGCAAACTGCTAAAAAAAAGTAAAAAATATAGTAAAGGATAAAGAATCTTTCTAGTTAGCCAATGAAGGGTGTCATCTTGCTTAACTTCTAACTAAATATTGGTATAAATAATCTGAACAATTTCTATTCACCCCATTATTGAAACAGATGAATGAACTACAAGAAGAAGTCAGATGAACTTTTCCTAAGGCTTGTACAGGCTTCCTACCATTTTAGCCTATTAGAGATATTAATCAGGATAAAGAGTTACAGTAAGTCTTAAGGTGGCTGACTTCAATGAGATCTTAGAGGAACTGGAAGGAAGTGAGGTAGGAGATAGAGTAACATGTATAAGATGGTCTTCTTTAGATATTGAGCTACCAAAAATAGAGGATTCTAAATTGTAGGTACCTTTTATTTGAAAACCATTAAAACATTTTTTATAAGGAAGTGCATTTTTTGATTAGGTATTAATGAAAAGAGGGATAACAGAAACAAATATCTGTACCAAAAATTATCTGTAAAAATATTGGAGGAAATAATATTACATGGCTTTCCTTCATAAAGATCCTAAACTTAAAAATTTTAGAGTTCTCCAAGATTAAGATTAATATATTTTATGTTTTTGTTAGCAATTTGTAAAGGGTTTTGTCTACCTTATAGAAGAAATTCTTTTAAAGTTAATTTTAGAAAGCCCTTGTAAATGGAACTAATCCTATATACAGTATATTAAAAAAAAAGTATACAGATATTCTTTTAATGGATATTTTATAAGGGTGATATAGTTATTAATTCCATTTTCTTAGAAAAGATATTTTTTAGGATTCAGATTGGTTATTTTTTTAAAGGGTAAAAGAAAAATATATTTTATTTATCTGTATAGATTAAAATTAATAAATTAAAAAACATCTTAGAACAAATATTTAAGGATCTCATCTATGTTCTAATTAATAATAATAAATAATAATAACTTTATTTATATAGTACTTTATCATATATTTACATGCAGTTCAAGGTGCTTTCCTAATAGTATACAACATAAACAATAAAGATATAACATGTTTGCTGAATATTATCATTGATTAATATTAAAATAATTTCTATCCTTCCATCCATTATCCAATCCGCTATATCCTAACACAGGGTCAAGGGGATCTGCTGGAGCCAATCCCAGCCAACACAGGGGGCAAGGCAGAAAACAAACCCTGGGCAGGGCGCCAGCCCACCGTAGGGCACACACACCCGCACACCAAGCACACACTAGGGACAATTTTGGATCGCCAGTGCACCTAACCTGCATGTCTTCGGACTGCGGGAGGAAACCGGAGTACCCGGAAGAAACCCACACAGACACGGAGAGAACATTTAAACTCCACGCAGGGAGGACCTGGGAAGCAAACCCAGGTCTCCTTATTGCGACGCAGCGGCACTACCACCGTGCCACCCTACAATAAATGTAAATATAATAAATAGAAAACAACCTGGGCATTGCTAAACAAAAGTTAAACACTAAAGAGCAAAACAAACCTTCAGAAACAAGTTCATATTGTTTTCTAATTAAAAGCCTTATACATAAAGAAAAATACATTTACATATATATAAAAATATATACAGTATATATCTACATTTGACTTAGGGATGTGTACATGGCAGCACATTAAGTGCAGACAATTAGATGTAATTAATTTCTGCAAACAGATACAAAAGCAAATAAAACAATACATAGCAGAAAAAGAGATTGCAAAATATATCATCAACAATTGATGATGCCCCTGACTTGGTAATTTGCCTTCTGGTTCATTATCCATCCCCCAATCAGGCTGTTTGCAGTGATGGCTGGGAAAATTTTTAATTGTTTGTCTTCATGCAGAAGGAAGAGAAAAAAAAAGTTTTAATACAATATAAACTAATGGTGTCCAACACTGGACAACAGCCAACAATTTTAAAACATCCGTGTTACTCATACTACATGATCAGCACATAAAAAATCCAGTTGTATGCTCACAACGTCCCAAACACATGTATTTTTATTAAAATATTCCCAATTCACAGGACAGGAATATTATTAAGAGTGACAAAAAGGGAAATAAATGACAACTCCAAAAATACAAGTAAAGACACTTCAAATGTGTTTAAACATTTGAACAGTCATTTAAGCCCTCTATTTTTTCGATATTCAGTGTTTAGCTATTCATATATGTAGGGCACAGAATCAAAAATAAACAATATGACTTTTCTATTTCTTTTCATGTAATTTCTTCACATTAATTGTATATTTGTTCCCCTTCCTGAACTGTATAAGGGTGTTAATTTCAACAAAACAAGCTAGTTTGTTCCAGACTGTCCCCTGAAGGATTAAATTTTGAAAAGTGATGACACAAAGACTTCATATTGAACATTTCTATAGATAATTACATTCTAAGTATTAATAAACAGAAAAGATGATTTTTAAAACTTTAAATAGCACACTACACAAGAAAATTCATCCACAAAGATCCATACAAGTATACTAGATGGCAGGGATCTGATGCTTCTAGAAATCTCACCTCTGAGACCTCACACAGTTAGTTGTCTTTGATAGTCAATCTTGCCCACAGCAGTCTATCTCCTGTTGTGTACCTGTAGGCATTTGTTTGTAACATCTATAGGCTGCCACTGGGAGACTTGATTTGACAACATGACCTTCTGTTTCTCTCTGTTACACCGATGACACACAACTGTAAACAAAAGTTGATATCAGGTGAACATCCACCATATACAAGCTGACTGGGTGTAGGAATACAATACAATCTATTTTTGCATGGTCCAAAATCACACAAGAAGTGCCGCAATGGGCTTTAACAGGTCCTGCCTTTTGACAGCAATCCAGACAAGGAAAAACTCCCAAAAAAACCCTTGTAGGGAAAGTTCAAAGAGAGACCCCTTTCCAGGTAGGTTGGGCGTGCAGTGGATTTAAAAAAAAAGGGTGTAAATACAATACAACACACAGAAAAGAGCACAAGTATTCCACAATGCAATATAATAGTGCAATATAAATATTACAAGTACAGAGCAGAATTCAACAGTAGATGAAATCACATAATACGATTTGGATTTGTTCAGAGTCCTGGAGACCTCGGCCATCAAGTTTCCTCCCCCTATTGGCCATTCCACAGCTGAGACAGTGCTGGGCCAGCCAATCCAATGAAAGGACCCCTCTACCCGACGATGCCTGCAATCCTCCATCGGAGATGACTTTACATTAGGCAGACAAAATAACTTGGCAGTTGGGCAGTGGCACCAAGTGCCACATTTGAGTACCAAGAAGAGAAACAGAATAGGTGAAAGTTAATAATAAATTACAACTATCATATTACTTAATGTTTTAGTTTATGAACGAACTTGACATTTGAATGTGTATTAATTTCCTCATATACAGCACAAACAAAATTGAAATTCTTGTGAAATCACCTTTACAAATAAAGAATCTTGTTGACTTCTCATAAAACCCCTGCGTTATGATTTGCCAGCTCACAGAACTCAAAAGAAGTCTTAAATACACAAAGTAGGCCTCAGGCCTAGAATCAAAGTAAGCCTTAAACCGAATTCAAGAAGCAGGTTTTTATAGCCTGCATAAGTAAAGATAAAAATCAGGGTGAAGAAGGGAGAAGGAAACTGAAAAATTCCTGACCCTTGGTAACTACATAAAGTTCCTTAAATATTTATTAGCAAAACTTTCAAGAAATCAAGAACAAAAACAAAAACAAACAGGATTTGCAGAAAAGGCAGACCTACAAGAGAACAAAACTTGGTCATAATCCAGAAATCATAATGCTCAAAAAAAGAGCCAAAGACCAAAGAACAAAAGTGAAAAAAAAACACTTACAAGATGAAATCTAAAAACAAAATCAATAACCAGATGAGGATCCAAACAAATATAAGCAAAAGCCAATGCCTCAGCCCACACTGTGAGCCTCTCAAACATATGGTTTAGGGCGGTCTTGCAGAGTAAGCAAACCCAGTCTCTCCCAGGCTCAGTACTCAAAAGAAAAGGAAGATAAAAATAAAGAAATATACAATTAACAAAAGAACAAAAAACTAAAGTGTTGCACTTGTGTTTATAGGGAGCATCTACAAGTCTCTGAAATAGTAAGACTGCTTGTCCTACACTGAGATGAACTTATGTGCTATGTAAAATTCTCTTCCAAAGTAGAGTTCCTTTTATTCCATATGGTCCTAGAGAGCAATTATGCAAAATTTGGTCCTGATCGGTCAAAGGGTGTTGGATTGGGTTTTATA
>JANRMT010062835.1:25607791-25721674 GCA_026402145.1 Polypterus bichir lapradei | reverse complement strand
ACCGCTTAGAATTAAGGCCAAAAAGTTCTATCTTGGTCTCATCAGACACCTGAAGGACTCTGAGATGGTGAGAAATAAGATTCTCTGGTCTGATGAGACCAAGATAGAACTTTTCGGCCTTAATTCTAATCAGTATGTGTGGAGACAACCAGGCACTGCTCATCATTACCCCAATCATGAAACGGCCAGTTTATCATTTCACAACTAATACCTATCCCAATGTCCACACTGCTGTGTTTTCATGTAAAAAAAAAACATTTTTCAAACTAAAATGATCTCTGCTTACACTAATTTATGGGAGTATCTCCACTAACAGAAAAACTGCAGAAAATGACAGAGCCATTCACCTTGTCATGCTCACATTGCTGGATACAGAAAGAGAACATCTCCTCCACGCTAGACATTTATTTGCAGCTTCATATTTACACATCAAACGTAAATATAAATAAGAAAAAAAAACATATATTTTATTTGCATTATTTGCATGGACAATGATGTGGAATTGTATTTTGAAAAAATGTAATGAGCAGGATCTAATTAGGGACGGGCTACATAGTAAACTAGCGATGGTGTGATCAGAGTCTGCATTTTCAAAAGTTAACATTTTCACCGATCCAATTTTTTTTTTTATTTGAAGAAAATAACATTCTAAACAATCAGGTCGAACTTATACAATGAATGATTTCATAGTCAAACTAGTAAAAAAAGATAAAAAAAAAAATCTGAAAGTTAAAAAAAAGAAAGCAGTAACAAAAAGAGACAAAACTTTACAAAACAGAATTCAACCCCCACCAGAATATATGCCTTTTTAATCAAAGAAGTGGCTGCACTGTGTGATGCTGGTCAGACGTACAAGGTGATGTGGCTTCTATTTGCAAATTGTATATCCGTGTATGATGTGATTTGTCTATTTAAGGTATGCATATCTGAACTGATAGCATTCTACATAGCTAATTTACTCCATTTTTTCATAGTATCAGAGTAAGATTTAAGTGTTACTCAACATTAGAGAACTACTAACAAGACCCTCAGATTACCAAGGGAGAATTTCAAACACTAGTGTAAATGATTCTGACAACTCGGGTTGGCAAATTGCAATCATCTAGAGTAAGCTTGAAATGTTTCATACAGTACTTTATTATAAAAAATATATACAAGTTACCATTAACTGCAGCAAAGAAAAAACAGTTGTTGATGACCATTTTTTGCTTATAAGGATTTTTCACATTACAATTTGGATCATACATGAATGGGAGAAAAAGCAATTAAACGACATGTGGCACAAATGAATAAAAAAACTATTCTCCATTTTCATTTGATTTTGTTAGGTTTCTCATTGGAAAATTTATGGAAATGCCCGGGGCATTCTGAATTAATCTGCGAATGCACCATATATGTTTTAATCCTGCAGATAGGCACCATTTGTTCAACAGTCACGCCTATGTGGTTCTTTATAATAGCAGCGAAGTAGTTAGCAGATGAGCTAACTCTTCCATTGATCCTGTGCAATTTGTCAGATATATCACACACACACCCGTGTTATTGTCCTCTTGAATGAGTTCAGGTGCTTGCAGTCTTCTAATCAAAAGTCATGTGGGCTTTCATATAACCATTTGAAACCAGTTAGTATGCAGACACTCTACATATCATTATCAAGCCAGGGAAAATTAGTTGGCTTTGGCTGGTAATGCCTGTCTGGTCTTTAAGGGACATGACAATGGAAAATTCAGATCTGCGTTCTTGGAATAATGAAAGAATGAAGGAAATCAGATATTAAAGATGATGACTGTTTGATTTAAAGTTAATTGAAGTTGTATTTTAAGTAGTATAATCAGGATTTTGTTAAAGTCTACTGTACATCTTTGATATGTCATGTACTATGTTTGTATGATGTGCCAGTCCTTTTCAAAAGCTCAGTTCAGCTTTCCTGGAATATGTTACTATACAAAGATCTTTGTATTATTCAAGTACGTATTACCAGAAGGGGCTTTACTTAGAAGTCATTTTAAAAAGCTTGCCAGTGATGATAATGATAAGCTGTGGGTGACATGTTCAAAATCAAATGATGATATAAGGTAGAGGCAATAAAAAGTGAAAGAAAAAAGCTGTGAATTTCTTATTAGTCAAACTCAAATATCAAGATGAGCGCCTTTTCCTTTTTATATGAAATTCCTTTAAGGCATGATATTATGTTAACAAAAAGAACAGCACTAGAGAAATCTGATACTGAATAGATAAATAGATAGGTAGATATGAAAGACACTATATATTAGATAGATAGATATGAAAGACACTATAGACAGATAGATAGATAGTGGAAGGCACTATATACAGTAAAGATAGACAGATAGATAGATAGATAGTGGAAGGCACTATATAAATAAAGATAGATAGATAGATAGAAATTTTTTACTTAAGCCAGATAAATAAATATCTGTTTTGTTGGCATGTCTATTGTCACTGATGGAGTGGCATCACAGCTGGCATGGACCCCGGTCCCCTTACCTGGCCAGGAAAAGAGCTGTGCCATTCTTTTCTATCCAGGCAAGGAGGCTGGTATGAAGGGCCAGTGTGGCAGAAGGTGCACTGAGACTGGCGTCCCGGCAGGAATAGATGGAAGGCACTTGCCCAGCTGGGATGCTATTATAACAAATGTACAACATGGATCCACAACTAGTATTCTCTTTATGGGTTGGAAGGTCAGAAGAATTGAGGGACAAAGGGAGACCGTTCTCCGGCACACTGGGCGGCAGCACCCTTTTTGGCTAGCCCCCATTTGGACATCAGCAGGGCTCAATGGGAATTATGGTTCCACAGGTCTGCCCTGTTGGGTTGGGTGTTGCTAGAGGGAAGTTATTGGGTTCCACCTTGACCAGAAATGCTTTCCAGAGATAATGGTTTGGCCCTTGAAGTACTTCTAAAT
Organism: Polypterus bichir lapradei; assembly: GCA_026402145.1. Classification (NCBI taxonomy): domain Eukaryota; kingdom Metazoa; phylum Chordata; class Cladistia; order Polypteriformes; family Polypteridae; genus Polypterus; species Polypterus bichir. Next base: position 25,718,751 of record JANRMT010062835.1, on the reverse strand, counting down.
CAGTTTTAAAAAGTAGCCATTCACATTGCCCAAGGAGGCTGGAGTCTGGAGAAGAAGGAAGCTCAGTAGTAGTAAAGGAAGATAAAAGAAAAAGAGATTACATTGTTTACTGTCAGAGGATGAAGTGTGAACAAAGTATTCTGTCAGAATAAATGGTCACTTGCAGCCAGGACTGTCATTGTGTGATTGTGTCTACGGTCTGGGGGTATTTGAAACCACCTAATGGCCACACTTTACACCTGCTATTCCAGACAATTGAAGGCTGAGCACTTTTGCCTAGTTATCAGGCCTTACTTGGGGATCCTATAATTATAAAGAGAAGCACGACTGCCTTTTTCTCTTTGCTCTTATGATACTGTTTGAAAAATCAAAAGAAAATAAGGTTGTGTATTTGTAATAGTCACAAGACAAACAATTACAGCATTACATGCCATGTAATTGGGGTTTCTGTACTAAGGAAAAATGTAATGACTATCAATCACATCCTTTTCTAATCTAAAAAGAACATTATCTTGATTTCTACTGGATAACTGCTGCACACAATTTAGCATAAGTAAAAACATATGTAATTAAGTCAATACTTAGTCTTTATGGGATTTGACCTTGTACCTTTTTGTTGCAAATGTTAATTGAACTGGAAACTGACACCCTTGTTTTGCAGCAGGAAGAAAGTCTTTTGGCAGGAATGAAATGTTCAGAAATAGTACTCTGTGGTTTGACCCTTCCTTAGCTGTTTACAATAGCCTGTCATTGATAACTAAGTTGATCAAAGGTCACTACAGAGATTATGCAGAGAGCTAAATTCTGAAGCAGAATGAGCAAAATGGTGGGTTTTATTGGAGGGCAGGCACTTGAGACATTTATTACTGGTGTGCTTATGTATCCTTACAAACATCATTAAACATGACAGATGACAAACACTACATGTACATTTTGTTGGCATTATTTTGAGAGCATTTAAAATAAATAAATCTAGACATAGGGAATAATAACATTAGGTTGTTGATAACATACAGAGAATTCAAAAAACTACTCAGACCTCTTCACTAACTGCACACTTTATTGTGCTGTAGATTTAATTTTAAATCAATAAATTTGCAATCTACATTCAGTAACCCATAATGACAAAGTAAAAGCACATTTACGGAAATGTTTGCAAATTTATTAAAAATCAAAACCTGAAATCTCTAATTCATAGAAGTACTGAGGCCCCTAATTCTGTACTTTGTAGAAGCCACTTACAGCTTTGAGTCTTCTTGGGTAAGTCTCTAGAAACATTGCCCACGCAAAATTTGGTTAAATTGAATAGGAAGCATCTGTAAACTGCCATCTACAGGTCTCTTCACAGATGTTAAGGCTGTGCTTTGGCTGGGCCACTCATAACAATCAGAGGCTTGTCCCAAAGCCACTCCGGCATTGCCTTGACTATATGCTTTGGATCATTGTCGTGCTGAAAGATGAACCATTGCCCCAGTCTGAGGTGGTGTGTCCTCTGGAGCAGGTTTTCTTCAAGGACTTTTTTGTATTTGGCTGCATTTCCATCAGTTCTCACCTATCTCCCTGTCCTTGCTGCTGAGAAGCATAATGCTAACACCACCATGCTTCACTGAAGGGGTGTTATTAGTCAGGAGATGAGCAGTGCCTGGTCTTTGCCAGATATAGTGCCAAAAGATTTATCAAACCAGAGTATCTTTTTCTTCATGCTCTCAGAGTCCCTTAAATTGTTATATGTCTTTCAAACAAGTTTGGGTTCCATCTAGTCTCTCCACAATAACTGCCTGATTGATGGAGTACTGCTGAGATGGCCATCCTTCCACAAGGCCTTCCCATTTTAACAGAGGACTTATAAAGCTCTGCCAGAGTGACCATTGGGTTCTATTGGTAACCTCCTTCACGAAGGCCCATTTTGCACAGTTACTCATTTTAGCCAGATAGCCAACTATAGCAAGAGTCCTGGGGCATCATGCATAACGCCGTGCGTAGAATTCACACTAAAACATGGCGTACGGACAAAAGCGGAAATGTTCGCTTGTCTAGATGCATAAATCTGTGTGTTTGCCAACTTCCACGTTCTTCTGCTCAATAAATCGCGGTCAGCGTGAAAAGTAACGCACGTGCACACACCTGCTGCCACTCTCAAACTCCTCCCAGAATTACACCACCTTTGAATATGCAAACCAATATAAATAGCCTTTAAGCTCAGTGTTCTGTGAAAAGGCAATGGCAAAAGCACAGGAAAAAATAGAAGAATTTCAGCCAATATCAAGTGGAGGCAAGGAAAAATGTACTATTTGTTGGTTTGAACAGTGGTATAAACAACAAAAGAAAGTTGATTGAGTGACATAGAGTGTCGGAGAAACTCGAAAGTTCAAGTTCACAAAGTTGCACAGTGCCCGAAATAAAAAAAGAAGTTGTCAGATATCAAAGTCACCGTGAAAAGGCGAGTCGTAGCCCACTGTCTGAGTGTCATATGAAAGTTTATTAGGGTACAGAGAAAAGAAAAAAAAATAGGGACACTGTGGGAAAAAAGCTTGAAATGTCAACTTTAATCACATAGTTTATTTTGTCAATAAAGTAGAACATCATAAACTTCATCTTAAAATCGTTTAATTTACTAGTTTCTCAAATACCATTGTAACTAAAGTAGCACATTAAATGCTTTGTTTAGTATTTGTTCTTCTATGTGCTCTATGTGTATGAATCAATACGTGTTTCTTAAATGGGCTTTCTCTTCCTCCGACTTGACACAGAATCCATTACATTTGTGATACTGCAACATAGCGCATCTATGTGAAAACAGCAGTGTCAAATGTGGTGGGGGGGGTTGGGAGTTGGGATCGTGAACGCGGCTGAGAGAATGAAACTGAATAAAATGTATGTTTTTATTCAAAAATAGTAAGAATACGAGCAGCTCACTTCTCAAAACGGACTCGTCTGGGATCAAACCCGTGAAGCTTTGATTACCAGTCAACAGTTGACACTGTCGTAGCAACTGCGTGTCAATGTCACACTCTAACGTGGGTTGTTTTTCTGCAGTTATATTTTTGAATGGAAGCGTATTTGTTCTGTTATATTTGTACCTTTTGTGAAAGTGTTTCTTTGATATTTGGAATTCAGGCTTCACACATTATACACTTCATGTCTACATTTTGTCAATTATTACTAAAATATGAAAAATATTTCTGTTTTAACAATGTGTTTACTGTGCATAAATTGTTGTAGACACGGAACACACATGAAATGCAAGTGTTCCAAATAACAATATAGTATTTATAAAAGGTGTCATTTTGCTTGACTTCTTACTCTAAGCAACTGACACGCAGGTAAACAGACTTGAGCTGAGAAAACTGTGCGGGGTGGGGGATGTGATAGAAGGTTGCTTGCTGTTTGCTGTTAATTAACACATTTAAAGGACAAAAGACACTGACGGAGAGGTGCAAAGCGTTTTAAGGTGGGACGGATCTACAAGTTTTTTCGTAGGCTCTGGTAATTCTAGTGTTAACAGATGGTCCATACTTCATCCAATCTTAGCATGATCTGGACATAGACACTGCACCAAAGAGTGTCTATGTGTCTTGGTTTTGCTGATGTTATGATGCAGACAGTTCTCTTTCCACCAAGAAACAAACTTCTTACAAACTTACTATTTTTAACTTAAATATCCCTTCACTATTATAACTTGATTTTTTAATGAAACTTTACTGCATACTCTTTGATGCTTTTCCTAATCATGTTATTTTGTCCCTTCCACTATTGCTTTTTTTTTTACTTTACCGTATATACTCATGGATAAGTCTGTACTTGATTTTATCATATAATTTCTGGTATTTTATAATGTCGGTCGTACAAGTCGAATGCGGAAAGCTCATGCTATTGGTACAAGAGATTATGATATGTTAACACCCACCTGAGAGAGTAACCATGGAGCACACAGCCTTTTTTTGTCTATGTGGGTGTGGCAATGCACTGTATCAGCGGGTGCTCCTAACCTCTTTCTCTCTATTGTGCCAATGTGACCACACGGTTATACCCGAATTATTCCTAAGCAAAGTTTGCACTGATTTGTGTTTTTTGTATCTCACACCCTCATACACCTTTATCGTAAGAGCATCCCTTATCTACAATGGAGCATTCAATCAGAAGAAAATATGAAGCTGGTTTTAAATTAAATGTTGTTGAAGTAGTGAAAGAAATTGGTAACTGCGCTGCTGGAACAAAATTTAATGCGTGTGAGAAACTGATGCGAGATTGGAGGAAGCAAGAAGATGTAAAAAAAAATGAAGTGTTGCATTTTTGAACGGACATATAAGTCGGGTTCTGATTTTATCATCGATTTTTCGGGTTTCAAGACCCAACTTATATGTGAGCATATACGGTATATTCTAGTAGTACTTTCTGTCAGCACTTTTAAATTATATAACACAGAGGAATACATTTATATACCCACAAAATAAAGAGACAGATGCCATGTTACTGTACTGTTCAGCTCTGGTGGGTCTGTAGCTCTCCCTACTGAGCTGGCAGGCTCTTCAACTACTATTAGATGTAAAAGACAAAGGTTTTACATCATCCTAAAATGTTGATACCTATAGCTGTAGGTTTGAAATTGCATTACAAATGTGGTATGGGTTAACCACCTAACCTGTCTCTTATGTGTAAAAGACAAAGAGATTCTGTAGGTTTTCTAGCATAATGAATTTGTGATTCATTTATCTGTAAATTATGTCATTTCAAATTAAAAAGGTGTGTGGAGGGGGGGGTCCTTTTTTTAAATACTGTGCTCCTCATATTTGCAAACCTGCAATCAAAGAGTGAGGGGTGGAGGTTTTCCCATAATGTTTTAAGTGCTGCAATAGAATCGCAGGGGTGTTGGGGGGTGGATTGATGTTTAGTTCTGCGGCTTGAAGCTGAAGGTCAACAGAGCATTATGGATAAAGAAATAAGTGCCATTGTGCATCTAAGAGTAACAGTAAGCAACAGTATAAAAAGTGCTTGTTAACCATTGAGCTCTGTATCTTCCTTAAGCTTCCCCGAGATTTTTTCTGTCCATGACTCCATGACCGAACTGTCATCAGTCAACTGCCCACCATGTTGGCTACTGGTGCTGTTTGTGTGGCCCCTCAATCACTTCTGATGCGGTCTTCATTTATATAAAGCATGCTCTCAGCACAGTGCCGAGCATGTAAGTTAGCTTAATATTGATAAATATCGACAAATAAAAAAGATTTTAAAAAATAAAAAAAGCCAGTGTCGGCTACTTTCTTTATGTATTATGTCACCATATTGTCACCACATCCATCAAGGTATTTTTGTGATTTAGTTTTTATATTGTGGGGGTGGGGTTTATCCATAAATATCAATATATTGTATAGTCTTTTCATAGCACATACCTACTGACCTAAACCTACCATCCTGCCAAGTTTCTCATTTTTGTCTAAATGGGAAATAGTGATTTTGTTGATGAGTGAGTGAGTGAGTCAGCTTTGCATTTTATATGTGCATGTGGACATAGGAGATAGTCTAAGGGGTTTGGTGCTGATAATTCTCCGCTGATCCAGGGGTTGGCACTGTGTGATAACGGCATCTCTGATGTCACATCCAGGTTCCGCCCATCTAGACCTGCCTCTTCCTGCTTGCATACATCATAACCAGAGGGGCCGCCACCTTTGTCAGTCGCTTAACAGGACTCTGGTCTGAGGATGACTCACTTTGAGTTTATTTATTATTCATTTAATTATACAGGGGTTACCTCAATGTGCCTCAACAACATTACTTTGTCTTGCCTTGTTTTTACTATACAGTAATCCCTCGCTACTTCGCGGTTCACTTTTCGCGGATTCACGACTTCGCGGGTTTTTAATAGTAGTAGTATTTCCTAGTCTAAGAACAACAAAACAAGTTTGGTGACTAAGTGCGTTGTAACACGGGCTGTGATTGGTACATGGGAGGGAGACGACAAAATACAGCTTCCCGCTTTCTAATCGGGCCCGTGATTGGTGCTTTGACTGATGCCCAGATCCCACAGCACCTCCCCTTGTCTCTCTGTCGCGGCCATTTCGCTTCAAGCTTTCTCGCCGAGCGGTTTACTTTACACTGTACTGTGTGTGATTTTTTTGTGGTTTCTTTGTGTTGAACTTCGCTTCAATTTTCACCCCCAGCAATGGCTCCCAAACGTGCGCCTTCTTCCAAGGCTGGTGCTGAGCCTAAACGCCAACGAAGAATGATGACGATCGCTGAGAAGGAGAAACTTCTGGATATGTTGAAGGAAGGGAGAACGTTCACAGCTGTTGATGCAGACTAGCTAAGGATTTGCAAGAGCGCTCAAATGAATGGGACGACGATATGGTTCGATCGGTCCAATTTTGCAACAAGGTCGACGACGTCATGACCGCCTACAAGCTGCTCTTCGACCGGAAAAAGAAGCAGCGGCAGCAACTGCCGATCACAATGTTTTTGCAGCCTCGCAAAAAAGAGCCAGTTCCTACTACTACTATGGATACACCTTTGGAAACCGTGGAAGAGGTGCCCCAGGAAATGGCACCGCCGTCTGAAGAGATGTAAAATACAGTCATCGGCTGCGCAGTAAAAGTCATCATCACCTTCATCGTCATCATTTTTACTGCACAGCATATTCATCACTATCATCACGTCATATATAGTTACGTGTACTTCGCTATACAGTAACTGTAAACTTATCTGCCGATTTCATATTGCTTAACAGTTGTCCCTGTTATTAATAGAGTAAAGGGTGGGTTGTAAACAGTACAGGGAGAGTTCAAAAATGTCCAAATACACGTTAAATTATTAAATAAATATGGTGTCCCTACTTCGTGGAAATTAAGTTATTGCGGCTTGCCTTGGAACCTATCTCCCGTGATAAACGAGGGATTACTGTATATATGTGCAATACAGTGGTGGGCAAAAGTAGGTTTACAGTTGTTAGTATGTGAAACACAGGGTTATATATACAGTATAGATAGATAGATTGATTGATAGATATGTCATAGCCCATACTCTCCTTTATAAAAGCTGTTCATCATGTAATGCTTTTTGGAAGGAATAAATAAGCTATATGTCTTTGTTTGAATAAAGGAATATTAGATTCACACTTTCTTTTATTCAAAATTTGCCTAATAGTTCATTCAATATCGTAAACTTTACAAATTAGATGAAACCCTTCTGTGCAATGAGCTTGTTTAGTCAGGTAATGATTTTGATATCCAAAATGAAAACAGGCTGTTTTTCACATGAATTACTTTTTTTTTTATTCAGCCATTTTACGGTGGTTAATAAAAGTGCAACCCTTGCAGATCAGTCATTACCTTAAAAAGCCCTTGAGCTTGATAAAGCCCTTGTGACAATATTGAACGATGACATATTGAAGCTCAACTTAAAACAATCTCTTTTACCTCCTTGAACCAAAAATCCTAGCCTTTATCAGCAACAAAAATGTTCATTGCTCTCTGCAATATCAAAACAAAATGGCATAAACCCCACTGTGTCACAGTGGAGCAGACCTTCACTTGATTTTATGACACAGCAGGCCTAGGAAATGTGTAACCCTATGATATGGAGAAAAGATTTTTAATTGTAATGTTGTGGTTATCAGGGACAGGTGTTCAGCAGCAGTTTGTGACAAATAATGTTTTTTTTAAATTATTTTTAGAGTTATCTCAGCTATGTCATTTTGTCATCATTATAAAAACAATTTTTTTCTTGGGTGCCCCAGTTTGTATGAGTATTGCATTTTCTATTTTCCGTTTTCATTAGCATTGATACAATGTTGCTGGGCACATGATACCTCTGCTACCTGACCTCTGATATCATGATGGCCAAGTTAAAAAGATGGCCACACTCATAAAATTGATGTCCAAGTCCCAAAAAAACTAAAGAGCTCAACAGTTTCCAAAAATTCAAAACTGCTACAAAAACAGCTAATGAATAATTCAACAAAATCATGGCAAGAAACGCTACTGGGGTCACAGTCCTCCCCCAACAGCGCCCCCAGGGACCCTGACAGGGTTGTACTTTCAGACTCCCAATTCCATTAACCCCTGCGTGTGTCCAAGCGGACCACTGCCACCTAATATATGGGTGATGGAACTGCTCCTGACTTCTGGCTTCTGCTCTTCCTTCCCCTGGCACTTTCCAACTTGGCATGAGGTCATGCTGGCATCCAGCTGGAATGCCTGTCTGTAATCCATGGCACTCACACTGGGTACTTCTCTGTTTCTTGGAAAAGGAATGATCAATAAAGTGAGTTGCACTTGACACACTGCCCACTATTTGGCACAAAGGTATATAACACTCAAGTCCTTGGATGAAAAACCCACATCTGTCCTGAAAGAGCATATGAATTCCTAACAGACAACGTTTAAAATATACTTCAGCTCCCCCAGCCAGACATCACAACCTCTGAACACTTTTATCAGTAATAGTACAAAGTTAATAGAAAATCATTTTGTTTTGCATTCATAAAAATTTCATAAGTGTCATTGTTTCCCGATGTATAGACCTTTACCCTACACTAAAATCTAACTCGAATGATTTGTGTGTTCATCTGCTCTATAATAGGCTGTCAACCTATACAGAGATGTTTCCCACTTTGCACCAGATGTAGCTGGCGCTATACAAAATGCAGAGTCTCATAAAATTCAGCATCTTTAGTACTTTGTACTTATTTCAATGGACTCTGATTTTTATGACAACTGTATAAATCTTTGGTTCTGAATTGCACAGAAAATGGATAACCTGCAATAAATATGATGAATTCCTCACACCTCCTGAGGGAGTACAATGTTATTTCTCATGCAATTTAAATTTTACTATTGTTCTGCCTATGGATTATGTGCATTTTACTGTTAAATACATGCTGAACCTTCCTCTGTACTTATTATCATAAGACAGAAGAATACACGTGCAATATCATCAGAGACTATTAAGAGCATAAACAGTATCTGCAGAATAGGGTCCAGAGCAAGATTTAAACCTAGAAGATGCAGCACTATATTCCTTACCAACTTAGTACAGTAGCTTTGTGAAATAAAGCAATCATGATTATAAAATAAGGAAATTAATTTAAAAAGGGTGGTGGGAATAAGCTTGCATAGTATCAAGGAAAAGTGAGCTTGTGTATTTATTGTACTGGGGCTCTGCAGAAAGTAACTTGCCATCTGGTAATTTTTGGAATGACAAGAGCTGTAAAAAGACTGCTTAAAAATAACATTCAATGGCAGATGGAAAGTGCAGCTAATAAAGCAAGACGACACAGAGCAATTAAAATGCTGCAGAATTTCATGACAAACCTATGAGCAGCACTGTGTCTACTGTATCTATCTTTTTGAATTTTTTCTAGTTTTCATATTTTTTTGGGGAAATTGTCCAATTTTTTGTGTTTTATAACTGATGCTTGCCTCCAGGATCTAAACTGATTCTTGACTTATGAGAGCTATACACACGGAAACATTCCCTTGTGAATGGGGTTGTATCTTATATATAAACGTCTATGTGTGGAGGTGTGTGTGTCTGTCTGTCTGGCCTGGAAGTGAGAGGTGGAGTGGGGGTAAGGGCTCCACCACCGAGGAAACGGAAACTCACTTAAGCAAATACACATGTGAGGTGAGCATGTCGGCAAAAAAAACCTTGGAAGGAACTGACACTCGCTTAGCCACTTAATACACAAGCAAGATGAGCACATCAGCAAAACGGTATCCCTTTTACTTTTCCTCCTGGTGCTAGTACACAAACGAGGTGAGCACATCGGCAAAAAGAAACCTCCAAAGAAAGAAACACTCACTTAGCTGCTTAATACACAAGCGAGGCAAGAACATCAGCAAAACGAAACCTCCAGAGATGCCCAGAGTAGTTCCTTTCAATTACCTGAAATCTCTACATTTCAGTTTTTTTTTCTGATGATTTCAATAGTTTCTAGGACCCCGGGCTTTTTACTGCATGGGCTTACACAGCTAGTGTATATATAATGAGCCACACAGTAAAAAAAAAAAGAGTGGACTTCAGACCAAAAGGGTGGTTCTGGGAAAAGGAAATAAGACAAAAGCACCAGGCCTTGGTAGAACCTTACAGAAAAGGATTGTATGCTGGCCCAGGTTAGAAAAGTCAAACAAATTAGTACTCTGAGGAAATGGACTAACATAACATGGATGGATTTTCGCAGGGATGAGAACAAGTTTAGTGAGGGTTAGGGTATTGGTATTAACCTGAAGGAGTTAAAGGGAGTAGAAAGTAGAAAGAAGCTATTTCTGGCAAGGACAACTTTGACGCATTAAAGCATGCAAGTAACTGGATCCCCAGCATGTCCCCCTTCTTTTTAGCTAGGGGTTTAAAGTTGAGATATAAAATACAGCATGTTATTTACATGACAATGATCCTGCATTTCATTTACATGTAGTGTTTCCCGGATATGGGATGTGAAAAGTAAAGTTTGCCTTGTTAAGTACGTGTGGGGTTTTGGTTGATTTTATTGTAAAATTATTTGCCAAGTGTTTCATTCTGGGGGTTTTGTGAAGCAGCCTTCTATGATAAAAAACAGACAAGGTTAAAATGTCAATGCACATGCCCACTGACATATTGTACACTGATGGATTTCATTCATATTTCTTCAAATGGATTTTCTCTTTGAAACATATGCATATGATTACTTAATTAAAACATACTAAAAAAATTAAGGGGGAATAAAACAGAGAACAGTTGCATGATCTAATTTATGATTTAGCTGAGACATTGAGCATGAGAAATATTCCGGTTGAAAAACTATATCACACATAATTATACCATGAAAGCAAAATGGTCACCCTTGCTTTATAGCTCCAGGAATTGGGGTCAGATATTGAATTTGTTATGTTAGGTATGGAATCTGTAGGGCCTTCTCATGTTCATTAGGGTTTCCTGCAGGTACTCTTGATTCTTACCACATTCCAAAGATGTGCAACCCAAAAATATTAAGTGGCTTCGGTAATTTGAGTGAGCGTGGGTGTGTATCCACTGATAGACTGATGTACTGTCCAAGGTTGGTTCTCATTTTGTGCTTATTGTTACTACTTTACCAGGCTTCAGGTTAGGCCAGCACTTGATATTTGTGTCCATTCCATGGGGAGTGTGGTTTCAGAAAATAGTTCAGAAAATAATACAACTAGTAGATTAAAGAGTGATTCTGTAGCGGGGCTACATAGTAATGTTAGTACCGAGTGCATCTTGTTTCCATCGTCCCGTTTGCTGTTTGTGTGCGTCAGTAAATGTCGTCCCCGTAAATACAAAGGGGGACAGATGATAGAAGGAAACCACAGCCCCAAACCTGGAAAACACCTGTTAATTATCAATCAATTACATCCAGTACAGGACTATTTAAGCAATCAGGAGGAAACAAAAGGAAGAGAGGAGAGGAGAAAGAAGGAGACCATTTTTTCAGAACCACGAAGCAACATACCTACTGTTTTTTCACATTGCGCTTTTACCCTAGTTTGTTTTTCATTCCGCTGGACTGTCTTCCATCCCTCATCTGCAGAGACCCCGGGGTCGGATCATCATCCACCATGCGCCGAGGAATCACGGTGAGGTTGCACCATTTGCCGGGAAATTCAAACAACTCACTTATCTCTCGTACAGTCATCCATCTGCAGGACAGTTTTTATAACCGGATTATAATTCACGATCATTCATTCTGTTTATCATTCATTGTTGTTATTCGTTGTTTGTTATATGTTACAGGGCCAAGGGAGGTTTTGTTGTATTTATATTTGGTGGTGTCACGTTGTTGCTGTGGTGGAGGGTTACATATGCATATATTTTTTCTATTTATTTATTTTGCATATTTCTTGTTGTTTCATTTAAATCCTATTAATCAGTTTAATTTTACATATCTGCTTTTCTGTTAACCTTATATTTACACCGTCGATTGTGGGGAAAAGTTTCATTTGTTAGAGGTACGGCTTGATATTTAGATTCAACCTCAGTAAATTATCCAGGCCACAGGTCTTGGAGGTGTAGCTGCCGGCTGGGAAAGGGGTTGGCAGTTACAATTCAAAGGACATGCCAACTTTACTATAAAGACTTTCGCCCAGTGTTTCTTAAAACTCAGTTCTGTGGCTTCAGGTTTTTGTTCTAAACAGTTATTTTACCTGTAATGTATGTCATTTAATTAGCTGATCTTTGTTTCTGTTCTCTTATTCCGTACTCGGCAGCAGTGTAATGATATTCTTTAGACATTCAGATATATTTGTATTTTTGATATAGCTTTAAATGTTTAACTCTCTTTTATTATTTTAACTAATTTTCCTTTTTCTGTGTAGACTGCACCTTTAATTGTGTCCTACTAATGAAAATTAACAACAAGCAGAGCAGACACTGAATGCAGTAAGGCTGCAACTATTTCACGGTCAGACCCATTAATGTGCTTATTAGGAAATAATGGATTAAATAACCACAATTCTTGGAAAAAGAAACTGAAAATCATGATAATGATGAAAATATTAAAAAACAATAAAAAAAAACAATAAATTATCCTCATGCTACATACATAAATGTTTGGTAGATTTTAATAAAAAATATGACCAAACTTGTTTTTGTAATTTCTACATTTAATTCACAAAAATACAGTGGATTCAGAAAGTATTCAGACCCCTTCACTTATTGCACACTTTATTGTGTTGTATGTTTTATTTTAAATGGATAAATGTATGCATTTTGCTCATCAATGTACACTCAATAACTCATAATGACAAAGTGAAAACATTTTCAGAAAGGTTTACAAATTTATTAAAAATACCATACCAGGGTTAGGGTTAGGCTCCCTAGACTTTGGCCAAACTTAGTAAACAGGATAGAAAGGAGCTGACCAAGGACCCAATGGTCTAGCCAAATGTTTGAAGTGTGCCACTGTGATCTGTGATCCAAACATATTATTTTATTAAAAATGGATAATTAAGGGATTTAAATACATTCAGCTGACAGAGAACCTGACTGGAGATGGAATTAAAAAAGTGGAAGATGACTCAGGGAGGTTATTTAAAAGTGCTGATATACCCTATTTGGTGATGATCAATAGATGGCCAGCGACCACTGTCTGCTATTTACAGTTTTCCCTGTGAACGAATTCCATGTTTGGCAAATTCATGTTCTTATTTTTGAACTTGAGAAAAGCATAAAGCTCTTTAATTGCCTGTTTATTGTGGTGAGGGTGCTTGAAGGCACTAGTAATAGAAGAAAGAAGATTAAAACACTTCTTATTGCTTTTACTTGATGTCCAGAGCATTTGTCTGTTGGGGTTAACGGGGCAACATCAAACCCTAGCGTTTAGCGCATGGGAGGCAGCTAAAGGGCCTGAATGAGAGTAATTCCCTGCCAGACCAGGGGGTGGAAGATTGCACTAACTCTTTCTCTCACTTCTCTGCTGACCAGTTATGGCAAATTCCACCTGGTCCCAAAGATGTCACTTCCAGTTCCTGGGCCTATTGATGACATCACTTCCAGTTCTGGCCCCACTGATGACATCACTTCCACTGCTCTCCCTTAAAGCTGCCATCTTAGTGACAAGCAAATCATTTCTGTTCTGGACTCCAACCTGTACACTTCTGTACAATTATTAATTTAATATTTCAGCCAGGAAACAATATAAAGGAGGCTGCCCCAAACCTTTTTGTGGCTTTTGTCGAGTTTGTGACATATCTTGTGACATGTGAGTCCCTGTATTGCACCCCAAAACACAAGACTGAGTCTCAGTACTTTAGCAAAACCAGCTTTATTCAGCTTGAAACAGGAACAGTATGGATATTTATTGTAGCGGGATCTACTGCTCTGTTATATAGAGACACAGCAATCAGGCAGGGTCGTGGCCAAGTAATACTCTTCCCTGCATTTATAATGTTCCTTTCATCACCCTTTGACAACAAGCACTTATAGAGCGAACGCGGTCAGTTCAGATTTGGTTTTGCTGCGAGCTGCTACAGCACTGGGAGCCTGTAATTGCCCCGGCAGCACATATGCTGTCTTTCACAGATCACGCTTCGGGACGCTCTTCGGCATGTTGTCCCAATGGGGAGAGTCCCAAAAGAGTTTAGAAACCTTATAATATATATATGTAGACTTCTGGTTTAGTAAAGGCTGCATGTAGTCTCTAATGAACTATATCCAGGGAGTGTGTGCCTCCTAATGGATAAAACAGTCACTCAAACAGGACTTCAAAGGTCCTCTGTTGAGATAGGAGAGCCTGTTGAAAAGGATCCATCTCAGCAGCACTCCATCAATTGGATGTTTATGGTAGAGTGGCTAACCCCCACACAGAGTTTTCCAAACATCATTTAAAGGACCCTGAGAGCATGAGGGAAAAAAATCCTCTGGTCAGATTTGAAGTCTTTGTGCTGAACTCCAAGCACTATGTCTGAGAATGACTAGGCACTGGTCATCACTTGCCTTATACCATCTCTACAGTGAAGCATGGTGGTGGCAGCATCATGCAATCTGGTGCTGGTCAGAACTGAGGGAAGGATGAATGCAGCCAAATAAAGAGAGGTCCTTGAAGAAAACCTGCTTCAGAGTGCACACTACTTCAGAGGCCGGTGACAGGTCACCTTTCAGTGTGGACATAAATCAAAGTATATAGTCAAGACAACACTTAGGTGCCTTTGGGGCAAGTCTCTTTAAGTCCTTGAGTGACCCAGCCAAAAGCCCAGAATTAAACCATGTAGAACAACTGTGGAGAGACCTGAACATGCCAGTTTACAGATGCTTCCCATTCAATTTAATTGAGCTTGAGAGAACGTGCCAGGAAGAATAGGATAAACTGCACAAATCCAGGTGGGCATAGCTTGTAGAAACTTACCCAGGAGACTCAAAGGTGGAATTGCTGCCAAGGGGTTTCTACAAATTACTGAATTAAGGGACTGAATACTTATAGGAATGAGAGATTTCAGTTTTTGATTTTCAATACATTTCCAAACCGTTTTGAAAACATGTTTTCACTTTGTCATTATGGGTTACTGAGTGTAGATTGATGACCAAAAATTACGTATTTATCCATTACAAATTAAATTTACAATACAAAGTGTAGAAATTGAAATGGTCTGAATACTTTCTGAATCCACTGTGAACATGAATGTACTGTAGAGCTCATAATGGAAAGGCTAATATTGTGATTGATGTTGCATTTTACAGGAGTTTAACATGACAGGGCTGGGTGAGTGATTTTAGGTTAGGGTTAGGTTAACCTTTATTGTCTTTCTTAAGAGAAATTTGTCCTGGACAATCGAGAGAACACATTGTTGGCGTTGTTTAAAATCATTCAGATTGTATGATTCCATTTACTTAACTCCTAATGTTTGATATGTCTGTTTTTTTTCTGCTAAATAAACATATACAGGTTAGGGAAAAGTAAAGTTTGTTATTACCACACTGAAACAACCTCATGTTCCCTTACATTAGGAATCACTGAGGAATTAGGTGTCTCTTGCCTATCCAGGTCCTGCAGGTATGCCTTTCTCTGGTGAAAAACAGAATGAAACCAAATGAAAGGTGAATGACTGTATGCTGTAGCCCCTAAAGCGTGCAATCTATGCTACCAGATTTGAAAAATAATTATTTAACCATTGTAATTTGTGAGACTAATAGAGATGATTTGGGACAGTTATTTCAGGCTGAGATTTTAGTTGGTTTAAGCAGAACTTGTGAATGATTAGAGAAGGTGAACTGTGCACAGATAGGAAAAAAGGTGCTATTTTGGTCTGAGAAGAGCACAGACCATATATAATATAGGCTCAGATGGTAGTTACCCATTCCTGGCATGTTTCATAAAAAGCTCACTGAATATGCAAAATATGTGAGTGTTTATAATGGTGAGTGACCTGCTAAAAGCCAGAAACCGTCTGCAAGAAGAATGCCACCTGCACTCCACCGAACTGGGCAAGCACTGTGGTGTAGTGGTTAAGGGTTTGGACTTCAATCCCTGAGATTGTGGGTTCAAATCCTGCTACTGACACTTTGTGGCCATATGCAAGTCTGTTCCAATTGAAAAACCAAAAGAAATGTTGCAAGTCACTTTGGATAAAGGCGTCAGAATCTACAATCATCAGCATTCCCCACTGGAGAACTGGACGATGACTGCACGGCTCCAATGGCTTCTCTTGAGTTTGGATATGTATGTATAAATGATTATATTCTACTAGCTGTATAAGCCCATGCTGTAAAAAGCCTGGGGTCCTAGAAACTATTGAAATTGTCAGAAAAAAAATTGAAATGTAGAGCTGTCAGGTAATTGAAAGGAACTACTCTGGGCATCTCTGTCCTAGGAGGATTTGTTTTACCGACGTGCTCGCCTCACTTGTGTATGAGTGGTGGGAGGAAAAGTAAAAAGGATACCGTTTTGCCGATATTAGCGGTTAAATGACTTTGTATTTCTTCTGAGTTTTCATTTTGCTGATGTGCTTGTCTCGCTTGTGTTATTAGTGCCTTATCGAGTTTTCTGTTTCCTCAGAGGTGGAGCCCTTTCCAGGCCAGACAGACAGACACACAAACTTCTACGCGTAGACGTTTATATATAAAATTCTACATTGGAACTGCATTTTAAAGCAAGTTATACATATATTTTTGCACCATATTTCTCTCATCTAATTATTTCTGCCATGGTTAGCGAAGGGGTACATACTGTATACAGGTTCAAGTATGTCCTGCATTTCTATAACAAACACATTCACAAGGTGTAAGCACCCCCTGCTGGAGAGGTTCACAGGGGTAAGTATTGCTGTGTGTGTATGTAACATGAGTTTTAAAGGTTAAGACAGTGTTTATCAACCAGTGTGCCATTTCACAGTGGTATGCTGTGAGAGCTACCCAAGTGTACCATGAAAATAATAGTGTAGGCCACCTGGGTCTGAACCTGTCAGGGACAAGCTCCTCAGGTGTTTGAGACCTGTCTACGGAAGACAGGACCACCTGAAAAAGCTGGCATAAAAGCAGTTCAGCGATTGCTATGTTGCACATACAGCACTTGGAGCACTTTGGACGCGTCTCCTGTCTGCTTGAGTCCATCTTACTGGGTGTGTGGTCACCAGTGCTGGTGGACAGTGGGCATACAAGTTGTCTCTGAGGCAGAGAGGTGCAGACAAAGGAACGAAACAGCTGGGAGATGCCACCAAAGTGCTCAGTAAGTGCTGCGTCTGCGAATGTTGATCTCTTTTTTTTTATCGGCTTCTCCTGTAGTCCTGACCCCTTCAGCAGTGTTGTACAAGTTCACATCTCACAAGAACTCGTTCAAAGTTCAGTTCACACAGATTAAAATGAATAAATTCATGTTCATTGTTCATCATTTCAATTTTGAACTAGTTCATGTTCAGTTCATTTTGCATTTTTTAAGGAGTGAGAATAAATGACCCATGAGTTTACTTTTTTCAATTTCGCATGCCTTATATTAGGATATTACAGTGTTCTTGAATAAAATACAATGATTATGAAGTGTTTTTTATTTAAATATACTTTATCGAGTTTTACCCAGCAACAAAAACGTATAACCATATATGCTAATATCCTTCTGGTCATAAAAGAAATTAAATGGATGCAAGTATAGATATAAATTAAAATATTCTATTTTCAACCGTGTGACACAAATGGTGACTGTGGAGCCAGCACATAGGTGAACTAGCCGATTACACTGCCGGTCAAAATTTGTGTCACATATTGCATGTCCAACGGGGAAAAATATAAAGTGGCCTCGAGAAGTACAACGTTTTCCTAAAAGTGAAAGCAAAGCTTCACCGCATGTTCGTGACAGTGGGGGTGCACTTCAAGCACAAGCACGCAGACACAGACAGTGCCTGTTCGAATTTACGTTATTTTATCCAAATACAAATAAATGGGAAAAAAATTCGTACAAAATAAATATTTGTAAAAATCCATTATTTATGCTTATCCAAATACTGTATTCGGGTTTGGCTCCACCCCTACATTACAGGGTACAGCGAAACATTTAATCTGGACCTAAACCAGATCCAGAATGTCACATAAAACTGAACTCGCTTACATTCAAGTTCTTCACAAATACATTACGTTAAGTTCCCCCTTCTTAGAAAAATGAGTTTGTTCAATGAACGTGCTCTTTTGAACTAGTTCATGCACAACACTGCCCCTCAGATAGTTGAGCACGTGTATGAGATATAATGTGTTTACGTTTAGTAGATCAGTTGTGTGCCTTGGGATGTTTTTGGTTACAAAAAATGTGCCAGGTGCCAAAAAGGACAGGAAACATTGGGTTAAAGTATTGTTTAAGGGCATTTGTTCTCCTCCAATAACAAAAAAAAACTCTAAAAGAATTATCTTTAATGAAAAACTAACAAAAATAACTGACATCCCAATACATGTTTTTCTAAGGTGTTTGATGCTTTGTAATGTGGAATGAAGATGCATTTAAGTGTTTTCCAGCACACTATTGATTTACTTGTCTTAAGTTGCCTTTTGTAGCCTATGAAGGAGAAATAAAGCAAGCAAAATTAGAACTGTGGTATTTTGGTCTGGGGCAACCCTGACTCAAAAAGATGAACTATGTGTACAACACAGAACACACTTTATAGTGCTAAGTCACCTGCACTTAATGGACATTACAGTCTAATTTTTGAAAAGTATGTGTGTGAGGTTTACATCTACGTGAGCAAGAAAAGTTGACAAATGCAGCAGGACCCGGAATTTCCCTCTCATGTTGAGTAAGGCAGTCAGCCTAATGCTGCCGAGGTCAACTCCTGCACACAGTGACCATGAATTGGACTAAGCAGGCAAAAAATAGATGGATGGAAAACTGCTATTAACATTTGCATAAAATGCCATTTTTCAGGCAATGAAACTGACAAACAGATTCAGAATTAGCCAATTTTCTGTCAAAATATCAGGATTGCCCATAAAAAATGTACCCATAATATGACTCTGGTACCACAAACAACGTTATGTTATGGTTTTAGTTATTGATGTAAAAAAATCATAATAATTTATTTAGTCCTTCCCATCAATATGAAACCATCAAAGCCTGAAGTTCAGCTTGGCTATTTTCGAGTTTTTGCGTTGTAATTATTACTGGAAGTCAATTGAACGGGTTTTCAAGGATTGCAACAATTCTGAGAGCACATGGACAATAATGATAATTGCATAACAACATTTTTCCGCTTAACTTGCCAGAACATTCCAGTATTGCAGATGCTATTGTTGAAAAACTACCAATTTTCTGTCTTTATAATGGTGCTCCAATTTTATAGAGAAAAATACACTTTAACAGAACAACAATCATGAATGGCTACCACTGTACCTTCATAAAGTGTGATATAATCCCAGCACACAAACTGACATTGGACCAGTGTAGGACCAGTGTGGACAAACATTTTGGGCAGCAAAAAATGGCCTGATGAGGATTTGTACATTAGGGCAACATCTGCCCCAAAATACTGTGATGAAATAGGGAAGGAGCCGAAATCTGGTCATGAACCTGAAAAAACTCCATAGCTTAATAGTACATTAATCCATTTTCTATTCCCACATACCCAGGGTAGGGTTACTGGGCACTTGGAGCTTATCCCAGCAAGCAATGGGTACAAGTAGGAACACCCTTGGAAAGGGCACTGTGATGGTGCAGGTTGGCTCCATGCTGCCTGCTCCTTCTGGGAGTCTCTTGAACCTGCCACCGTCTGTAACCTACCCAAGGGATGATCCTAGCAAATGAGGACACTCACATAGAGCAAGGGGTAGGTGCATAAAAGTGCTTTTATTAAAAACACTCAAAACAAATGGTGTTCAAAACAGTGCAGTACTCCATCAGTCAATAAATAAATAAATAATCCTTACAACAGTGCTAAAGTGGAGGTTAAAAGCAAATAAATAATCCATTAAAATGAGGTTAAAATCTCACAGGCAGGAGTCCGTCCTTAAAAATCAAGTCCCCAGTGCTTCCTTTTTAAAATTAATGTTGATTTTTGTAAAACTTGACTTGCTTGTATGGAATGTAATTTGATTTTAATAAATTCAATGAAATGTTAAAATATATAAATGAATAAATAAATAAATAAATAAAATCGATGTCTCTCCAGCTTACTCAGCTCAAGTCTTGCAGTCCAGAAGGATGTTGAACCAGCAGGCACAGCAGACATTCTTCCATGAGTCTGTTGTCCCTGCTGTCCCAAGGCTCCAGCAAGGTTCCCAATATGGACCCGGGCTCAGGACTCTACTGTTCATGGCTCCAGTAGGGCTTCCCATCTGAGCCTCGACAACTCCTGCTACCTGCGGCAAGTCACACCATCCAGCATCACTCCGACTTCAACAACCTCAAGCGTCAGCTCTCCTCATGGCTGCCTGCTCCCTTTCTCTCGCTCAATTGCACTGGCACTCTCCCCTCTTCAACTACTGTTCCCTTCCGTTCTTCTTTCTTTTGTTTTTTTCTCTCTCTCTCTGATTCTCCTTTTCTCTTTACTCTGTGTCGGCTCTCTCTTAAATTCCTCTGTGGGCGCATCATTTCAATTGTGCACCACAGAAAGCTGATGATTCAATCAAGACAGATCACACCCTCACGTGCTGGTGCGTCCCGTCTCAATTACCACACCAACATCCCGCAGCTGCACGAGCACGCACACCCATGAAGATTGAGCCGGCCATTCAATTATTTATTTATTTAAAAACAGACTCCTGATTGTTAAGCCACGGAACCACTATACCACAGGCACCAGCACATCACAGGGTGAACACACTCACACACACAGCATAGGGCCAGTTCAGCACCACCAATCCACCTAACCTAAATGATTTTGGACGGTGAAAGCAACCCAGAGCACTTGGAGGAAACCAACATGGACACAGGGAAAACATACAAACTCCCTACAGGGATAACCTGACATGTGAACCCTAGTCTCATTACTGTGAGGAAGCAGCGCTTCCACTGCACTACCCTCTACTGGTCCTTGAAACTTTATTATTTAGTATTTAGTTGTTTTTTTAGCCAATATAAAGATGATACTTTTTGAAGTCATTCAAAATGTTATTTATACTTATTCAGTCAAAATCTTCAACCCATTGAAAATATAAATTCACGGCATTACTTTAGAACAGCGTTAAAAAGTGTGAAAATAATGGGGCAGTGACGACACTGGCTGGTGTCACCAAAACATCACTGGGGGGCAATGAGGGACTTACTACAACAATTAAGGCATTTTGGGCCACTCTGGAAACTTTGCTAAGAGGCTCCTTGTAGTAGCCCCCACATTGGGCCAGGGCAGTACTTAATTGGGTTTTCCTTAACCTGCACTACTCACAGTCTGCCCACTTATGTGTGCATATTTTCTGGGATGTTCATCTCTAGAATCATAGGAATGTGCTGTGCGCCAGAAAATGGTTCAATAAACAAAGCAGTCAAAGTTCTCATGGGCCTATTTGATTAACTAAGTATTAGTGGTAATTAAATTATTAAAATGAAATGATTTTCCCCATTGAATGATTGTTAAGTATGTAATTTAAATTATAGGCTCCATCAATTCCTTGTGGCGAAGAATTAAAATACATGCAGAAAACAAATCAAGAAATAAATCAGCAAGCGGCAGTTGGCCTTGTAGAAATAGGTTGTAGCTCAAAGATGGTGTGCTATGTGCTGCTTTTTTTTATTAATTTACCAGGATGCACCATAAAAGTGTTTTTTTTTTGCAATAGTACAATAGCCAGCACAATGGCTTGGTTTTTATTGCAATATTTTATGAGCCTTCTTTATTTCTTTGTTCTATGTAAGATATATAGTACTCTTCCACTATGTTGTTATACAGTAAGTTGTACTGGAGTGGAACAGTAAGTTGTACTGGAGTGGAGTGGAGGAACATCAATTATACGTAAATACAAGATGGAAGACGCCATCATATAGGAAGCAAACTCTGAAAAGGAGTTAAGGGTTTATATGGACACAACTAAGCAATGTATAGAATCTATTAAAAAGGAAAATAAAATGTAAGATGAATCTAAAAACTATTGAATATAAATCAAGGGATGTTATGCTCAAATGATATAATTCACTAGTGAGACCACATGTGGAGCGTTGTGTGCAGTTCTGGTCACCGCAGTACAAGAAAGCCAAAGTAGCACTTGAAGCTGAGCAGTGGAGGGCAACCAAGTGCATCGTGGGACTTAAGGACATGTCCTACTCTGAGAGACTCAGAGAACTAAACTTGTTTAGTCTGAAGCAGAGGACACTGTGTGGGGACATGCGTAGGTATTTTAAATCCTCAATGGCATTGATAAAATAGATCCAGCGACATTCTTTCAGCTTAAGGATGAATCAAGTCCTTGAGGACATCAGTGGAGAATGGAAGTGCATTTAAGCCTGAAGCCAGGCAGTACTTATTTACACAAAGAGAGATGACAATGGAACAAACTTCCAAGATGTGGAGCTGAAGCAGAAACCTTCATAACCTTTATTAAGAATCTGGTTGAGATATTGGAACAGCTTCTGTATTAGCTAAACAAATGGGCTTGATGGACTGAATAGTTTCCTCTCGTTTGTCAAATTTATTATGTTTCTTATGTAAAATAAATACTATCTAGCATATACATTGGTGAATATTTTGTATGACTTTATTTGTAATGTTAATGGGTTATCCAAAAAGTTTTCTACCTCCAGAATTTCATTGATGATTAAAGCGGCTTCAGGGCCAGTTTTTATTGCTTAATAGTTTCATTTCTTGCTTGTTTGTTACACCCACACTATAAAGAAGCTGAAATGGGAAAGGGGCTGTGCTTGAGCTATTCCAATTGACAATGGCCCAGGGAGGTGCAGAGGAATAATAAAGAGAGAGATGTGAGAATCATGCTCTCTCTCTTGCCATCTGGAGAAGAAGAGAAGACCACCTCTCTCTTTTGCCATTATTACTTGATGAAGACAACTCTGTCCCAGCAGCCATATTGAGATAGGCCTGCGGTCCATTTCAATACTCCGTTTAAATATTATGTGATTTACTGTGTCTTACTTGTATTTCCGAATGGATGAGCAGTAACTGTCTGACACGAAATAAGAAGAAAACAGAAATCTTAGTTATTGGCAAAAACTGATATAGTGAGGGTATTAGAAATAAATGTGATTCCTTAGGCTTAAATGTCAAGTTGGAGGTAAATTTTGGGGTAACTATGGACTCTGAACTAAACTTTAAATCACATAGTAATCAGATTACTAGGACTGTATTTTTTCACTTAAGGAATATAGCTAAACTTAGACCTCTTATAACTTTACTGTAACGCACTCCTCACAGTACTACCCAAAAACGACATCAATTGATTGCAACTAGTGCAGAATGCAGCAGCTAGATTCTTCACTAGTAAAACAAAATCTGAGCGCATTTCACCAGTTTTAGTACTGTTACATTGGTTACCCGTGTCATTCAGAATTGACTTTAAAATACTACTAATGGTTTACAAAGCCTTATAATCTCGCCCCATCCCATATTTTGGAATGGCTGTCCCCTTACACTCCAAGTCATAACCTCCCCATGACCATCATCATCAAATTCTTTCAGGTGAAGTCTGAAAACCAGGAGGACCTATTCAGAATATCTGTTTTAGATAGAATGCTCAGTGGGAGCTGGGTGGTCTTTTTGCCTTGGAACCTTTAAAGATTTTGTTTTTTCCTCAAGCCTCACTAGAGACTTTTTTGTTGTTTGTTTTTTCTGTCCTCCTGGCCATCCGACCTTACCTTTTTCTTTGTTACATACTGTTTAATATTATAGTTCTACATTAAATCTACATTTTTATTTTGTCTTGTAAAGTACTTTGAGATACACTGTTTGTATAAGAATGTCTATATAAATAAATGTTGTTGCTGTTGTTGTGATAGTAAAGACCAAGCCAAACAGAACGTTGACTATGGACACTCCACTGCTCTTTAGACTGTAACGGTATTTTTGCCACACTCATTACATTTTGCTTATAATTTGGACATATTCCATACAATACATAATTAATTAAATGTAGCTTCTCCTCCTGCCTGTTCTTTCACTCTATCTACAGTAATTATAGATAAAATAAGAAAGGGGAGAGGAACTGTTAAACGACAGTACCTGACCAACAAAGCTCACCATTCCTATCCACTTATCTTCAATTCAATATCTTAGTGTTATGTGAATGCGATTTGTGTTTATGATGTGCACTGATTTTTTCGAAGTATCTATTTCAGAATATTTTAGCAAAAGTTGCATGTATTTTGGATATCGTGAACAAACAACTTCATAATTGCCGTGTGAATTATGCAACACGAGTAATGTGACCAGTTTTCTCCCAGGTGGCACGGTGGCGCAGTGGTGGCGCTGCTGCCTCACAGTAAGGAGACCTGGGTTTGCTTCCTGGGTCCTCCCTGAGTGGAGTGTGCATGTTCTCCCCGTGTATGCGTGGGTTTCCTCCAGGTGCTCCGGTTTCCTCCCACAGTCCAAAAACATGCAGGTTAAGTGCATTGGCCATCCTAAATTGTCCCTAGTGTGTGCTTGGGGTGTGTGTGTGTGTGTGTGTGTGTGTCCTGTGGTGGGCTGGCTCCCTGCTTGGGATTTGTTCCTGCCTTGCGCCCTGTGTTGGCTGGGATTGGCTCCAGCAGACCCCCATAACCCTGTGTTAGAATAAAGCGGGTGGGATAATGGATGGATGGATGGATGTTTTCTCCCTGGCCTCACTTTGTCACTCTCTCGGTCCAGATCTTGCCATTCCTGCCTTTCTGTCATCTTCATTTTTGTTCCCCTGGTTGCTGCTCTTTCAGGCCATGCAGCATACATACAATGTAATCCACCCTGGGATTAAGACACCATAGTTTGTTGCAACTGATGTTTGTTTCTCAATCTTGACTCTACAGTGCTTGCAGCGTATGCAATTTGCCTTCACACTCATTTAGACGTGCACAGCACATAATAGCCATTTGCATAATTTTCATTAATCATTATTTTCTTTTGCACCTTTCACAGTGATCAATATCACAATGGCTTTTGATGTGTAATCAATGTCAATACTATTAGACCTAATGAAAACAACAGAAGAATACATTCATTGTCAATGGCAGCAGTTCTTTCTTAAAGGAATATTCACCCCCAAAAATGATATTTTTTTAAATGTTACTTACCCCATGTGGTTATTAATGATAGTCAAGAAAAAAATTAATTTCTCCTCTTATGGAAATAATAAACTGTCAGCTAGAATAACTGCCTATGTAAACCAATGTTGACTATAGCGAACAATGTAAAAATGTATGTTAAAAAATCTCAGTTTATATGCATTGTATAATCTACATAATCAAAACCCCAAAACACACCCATTTTTGCTAAAATACTGTTAAATGAATAGTTCTGGGAAAATCAGAGACTGGGACTGGTACTAACCTTTTGAATTGAAGACCTGCCTTTTCTCATCATTTATTGGTCAACACACCTGTCTTCAGTTCAAAAGCTCATTCCATTATGACTGCAGTGTTCTGATTTACTAAAAGTATGCATTCAACAATATTTTAATAAAAAATGTACGTGTTCTGCATGTTGTGAGCATATGACTGGGCTTTCCATGTGACTTGACACATGGATTATGTGATATAAAGACTTTCTTTTAAATAAGAAATAGTATGTGTGGTTGGGCACACACGTCTGACCCATTAACCCTTAGTACTAGTGCACCGCAGAGATGTGTCCTTTCCCCACTACTCTTCTCAGTAAACACAAATGACTGTACCTCTGGTGATTCGTCTGTCAGACTTCTGAACTCTGCAGATTACATCACACTAATAGGCCTCACTTCAAACAATGATGAATCCATATACAGACAAGAGGTGGAACATGTGACATTGTGGTGCAGCCATAATAATTTGGACCTTAACATTCTAAAAACTCAGGAGACGATTAATGATTTCAGGAAACAGTCACCTTTTCATTTGCTATTGTTGGGACAAAAGTGTCATTTAAGTTTCTGGGCACTGGTTTTGCTAGCACAAAACATTAAGTGGAACAACAACATCACATGTATTATTAAGAAAGCCTAGCAGAGAAGGGGCGGAATGCTGGCTCTGAGGCTAGGGATCTGTGCCGGCAATGAGAAGGTTACCAGTTCAAATCCCGTAAATGGCAGAAGTGACTCTACTCCATTGGGCCCTTGAGCAAGGCCTTTAACCTGCAATGGCTTTGTTCTGGGTTCTGGGTGTTTATTAATGACATTAATCTGCATTCAGACCTGCATGCAGGTCATCCAACTTGCATGGAATACTTTGGGGTTAGTGGCAGGATTGGCACTCCAGCCACCATAAAAAAACCTGACATTGTTCCAGTGTGGTGCTGAGGTGTCACCCATTGCATAGGGTGGTTCATCGTGGGGTGGGTGCAATATCAGTGTATGCTCCCAACCACCTCCTCCAGAGAATGTTTTTTTTTTTTGCATCAGCTGAGGAAATTCAATCTCCTTCAAGCAATATTGGTCCATTTCTACGCAGCCATCATCAAGTCTATTCTGACCTCATTTGTAACTGTCTGCTTTGGTGCTGCGTCTGTTCAGGCAAAGGCCAATCTGCAACGCATCAACAGAACCAGTTAGAAGATCATAGGTTGTAACTTACCTTATATTCAAGTCCCATATGAGTCCAGTATAAGGAAGTGGGGTACCAAGATCATTGGTGATCCGACTCACCCAGGGCATCATTTATTCCAAAGATTTCCATCTGTACAGTGAAAGCTAAAACAACATGCAACCAAAGAGTGCAGTCTGATCAGGTCTGAGCTTCTAGTCAGTATATATACTGTATATACCAGCACACTAGACTACCTGGACATTTTAATCTTACTTTATATCTTTATTTTTTTGTATTGGCCTTGTATGTAGCATCATATTTTATCATTTTATATTTTATTTTTTTATATTTATCTTTTGCATTCTGTGTTGTCTTTGTATGTCACAACAGTACTATCATGACAAATTCCCAGTACACATTAGTATACCTGACCAAAAAAGTCTGAGTAACATGACATTTTTTTCCAACAATGTTTTTATATTGTTTGCTGTGGTCTATTGTTGGTCTCTATAGATGTCCATTCTGTCATAAAGTTTATTATCTCCATTCTCCATGAGAACATGAAATTATTTTTTTTCTCAACCCTCATTACAAACAACATGGGGCAAGTAACATATAAAAAATACCATTTTTGGCTGGAATATTTCTTTAATAATAATTTGTTAATCTAAAAAAATCCCTTGTTTTTAGTATTATTCCTAGTTACTACTTTTTTAAACAATATACATCATGTATACCTAAAAATAATCCATATAAACATTTCTTGTGAAGCATTTGTCAAGTGCAATGAGTTTAAAAGCCCAAGGTTTTTCCTTGATTGAAATGGCACCTGCTCCATAAAGCCTGCAGGTTATATCTTTTTATGACCGAAGAGTGGACAGAGTTTCACCAACAATAATGTCACATCTGTCAAAGGGGAGGCTTTTTTGTGCCAAATAGATGTATTATGTGCCTTAGAAGAAAATGTGTCATGAAAACTTGTCAGAAACAGATACTGCCAGGCAGCTATAACACCTGCAATACTGTTTTTAGATAACTGTGTAGCTCTTCCGCTTTTTGTGTGATTTTTGTGGCTTGTTAGGCCACCCATTAGGTAACCCATTAGACACTTTATGGCTAATTATGCTACTGGCAGCGAGTAACATACTTATTTTTTTCAGAAAACATTCTGAAATCTGAGAAAAACAACATAAATTAAATGCAAAATGCAAGTTACAGGTAAGCTTCATGGTAAGCTTCAATAGTGATGAAATTCTGTGTTTGCCTATACCTAATGAATAGAGGAAGAAACAAGAAAAAGCAAGTGCCCAGTGTTTGACCTTTAGATCTTCTTCAACGCTTGGTGTTTCATGAACTCAATTCCAAAGCACTTTGCTAGAACACAGCTATAGAAGGCAGGTTAAGTGTGTTGCTCAGGGACACAAAATGCTGAAACTTAAACCTGAGCCTCCTTTTCAGGCGTCCTTAGTGCATGGAATGCAATGCTAAGTATTTTCATGAGGCCAGTAAAGTAAGTAAATAACTTTTTTAGGCTGTGAATTTGTCAGAGTATCTGGGGACAAATAAATACAAAATACCTATCTATTGCAAGAGAACCATCTCTTTCAACCTTCGCAAACATATGCAGTTTTTAATATCTGGAAAAAATTTGGGATTAACTTGCTTAGAGATCTTTATATAGACTACGTCTTTGCATCCTATGAACAATTACATTCCAAATTTGACATTCCAGCTACACATTTCTTTCACCATCTTCAAATTAGGAACTTTGTTAAACAGAACCTGCCCGATTTTCCTCATCTTGCACCGTCGTCAATGCTGGAAAAAATATAGCTCAATTTCAAGGACTCAAACACCATCTCTGCAATATATAAAATTATTTTACAGTCACTCCCTTTCAAAGATCCAAGAGGACACTGGGAAAAAGATCTATCACTCAACATATCAGAAAAGGAGTGGAAAGTAGCAATGCAGAGAATTCACTCGAGCTCCATATGCGCAAAGCATACAATTATTCAACTTAAAATTATATATCGAGCACATCTGTTTTGCTTAAAACTGTCCAAAATGTTTCCAGGGCAAGATCCAACCTGCGAACGCTGCAATCAAGTCCCAGCCTCACTGGGTCGCATGTTTTGGGCCTGCACCAAATTAACATCATTCTGGACCAACATTTTTAATTACCTTTCAGACAGCCTTGGTCTCACAATCCCTCCTAACCCATTAACAGCTGTGTTTGGGGTTCTTCCAGATGGGTTTAAAGTGGACAAGGACAAACAAACTGTGATTGCCTTCACTACACTTTTGGCACGCAGACTTATTTTGCTAAACTGGAAGAATCCTAACTCTCCTCTTTTAAGTCAGTGGGAAACCGATGTTTTATACTATTTGAAATTGGAAAAAATCAAATACTCAGTTAGAGGATCTGTTACGATTTTTTTCAAAACACGGCAGGATCTAATCAGTAATATTTTAGAATAAGCTCTTAAAGCACAGAGGAAGCGATTATTTCTGCACTTCTTTTTCTTCTCCATTCATCTCTATTGGCGTATCAAACTCATCAATTTAGGTATGTTTACAAGCCTTAAGTTTTACTCCGTTGGCCATGCTCTCTCTCTCAGGGGTGGGGGTCAACTTGTTCTCAATTGATTGATTTGTATGGAATGATTGCAATAAAATTAATAAAATTTAAAAAAAAAAAAAAATACCCATCTATTGTCACACACGTGTGAATAGGGGACAGCCAAAGGGCCTGATAGAGCACAAAAGAACAAAAGGTGGGGGATTGGAATGGAGTATTAATGTCTTTTTCCCTCCCTCAACAGAAAAACGGAAGACTAAAAGATCCTACCTTATGCGGTGCTCACGTGTAAGAGTCAGTTCCAGCCACAAAAGATGACTCCAGTTCCGGCTCCCATGGATTACTTCACTTCTGGTCTCCCACCTGATGACTTCATTTCCGTCCCCACTTCAAATATCTGGGCATTCACACCACTAAGGATCTGACATGGACTCAGCATATCCAAGCCCAGGTCAATATGGTGAGGCAGCATCTTTATCATAGAAGACAGTTGAGGAGGTTTCAGGTCTCTGCAGTAAGCCTAAGGACTTTTGTTCTCTGGTGCTGTAGAAAGTGTCTTGATCAGAACATCACCTCCTGGTTTGGGAACAACTGTGTAGAGGACTTTAAGGAACTACAAAGAGTGATCTGGGTAGCAGAACCAGATCTAATCTACCATCTCTACAGGATATTTACAGGTATAGCAGAAGAGCAGCTAGAATCATCAGAGACTCATCTCACCCCAGTAACTATCTGTTCGGCCTACTGAAATCAGGCAAACACTTTAGGAGTATTATAGCCAGAACAGAGAGGCTCAGGAGCAGCTTCTATCCACAGGCCATAAGACTTCTTAACCTGGACATGCCACCATACATTTTTTCAACTGTTCATTATAACTTAAACTGAATTCTCTACCTTACTGTATCTCTGCTGCTGCCATGTCATTTTAGTCTTTTACATTAATCAGTAAACTACCACACTGCACTTATAGTACACAGATTATTATTCTACTACATTTGCACACTGTTCACATCTTATTTATAATTGTAATGCTTATTTGGATATATACTTTCTATATATTGTATCAAAATAGTTCTACCCTTTTAAATTTTTTTTTTAATTTCTTTTAATTTAAACTTTCTTTTTAATTAAATTTAATTTAACTTAATTTAATCTATTTCTTAACTTTATTGTGCAGTTTCATGGCCGATCGGGGCACATTTTACTACATGTTAAGCTTGTATAACTGTGTATGTGACACATAAAGAATCTTGAATCTTTGAGCCAAATTTAAAAAAATAGAATTTAACAAACTCCAGCCTGTTTTCTGTCTGGCAGCAATACATCCACAGGGAGTATCTCAAAACTGTGCCAACATTTCCTAAGCACGGCACCCTTAGACTGTAGCAAGCTAAATTAACATTTAGAGATTTCTCAAATGCTTTTCAAGATATCTCAAATGCAATTTAAGATATTTTGACATAAGTTCTTAAATGTATTTTGAAATTCCCTAATATGTATCTGTAGTAATTTTGAAATATGTGAAATGAAATTCAAGATAACGTCTTGTAAAATTACCTATGTTTTCAGTGGGATTCTTTGTGTGAAGTATTTTGAGATATCTTGAAATGCATTGCAGAAGAGCAGTGAAGAGTGCTACACAAAAATAAATTGAATTGCTATTTTATGATATCTGGAAATGTATTTAAGATATATTAAAATGCATTTCAGATATCTCAGAATGGTCTGGATGTTATTTTAAGATATCACAAAATATAATCAACACACTGTACCTTAAAAACATATTTTAGTTAACTTCATATTGACTCATGTCCCAGATACCTAAAATACAAATGCATTTTAAGACATTTTTAAAAAGACATGAAGTTATTTTAATAGATCTGAATATCACTTTATGATATCTACAATGTAGTTTAAGACATCTCAAAATAACTTCCTGCTCATTATGGGATATCCCTATATCAAGTGTATTTCAAGAAATCCTAAAATAGACAGAATGTCGCATTTAAACAAGAGTATATTTTATTGGAAGTAATTCTCAGATGTCTTGAATTGAATGTCAGATATCTTTAAATGCTTACTCCGTAAGTTTGAGATATATGAAAATGCATTTGAGATATCCAGAAACAGGTTGCAGGTATCTTAAAATGTACACTGCGTTGTTAACATTCCAGAAATGTATTTTAAGATAGCTCTAAATGTTAACTTGGCTTGTGTGATAGATTTCTTTAAATAAGAGTCTTCTCACAAACATAAAGGTTTGGGGACTGTTACCGTGTAATGTCCAAAGGACAAAGAAAAGACAAAACTCTTTTGTAGTGGATCAAAAACAGTAAGTAATTGACAATCATATTATGACAAAATGGCATTTTTATACAGTGAAAAAACTAAATGGAAACGGGAAGTGAGTTGGCAGGAGATGATGTCGAAGTTGTGAGACGGAAGTGACATCATCAAGGATGGACCGGAAGTTATGTGGCACAGTGAACAATGTCATCAGGAAGAGCCGGAAGAAACGTCATCTGGGTTGGACGAAGGTAACGTTTTAGGTGGCCATCTTTACAGTCCGTCCGAGTATTTTTATTTCTCGTCTTTGTTCTGATGGGAAGAAAGAGACAGGCATTGCTACCACATATCAACCCTACATTTTGTGAGGTTTCACTCACCTTTGAGCTTACCGACTGTCTCCTAAGCGCACGTGTGGGACACTTGCCATATCAGACAGTTTGATATAATGTTAGTAACACTATCTTTAATGTAGATTTCCAAATAATGAGTAGAAATTGACCTTAAATAAAATACATTATTCCACAGCATCTGTGAAACATGGTCTAATTTGGCACAAAATTGTACATTGCACATACCTCTGTTGACTTGTCAAAGGTGCACCTCAAGACAAAATCCTAGTTATGCAAAATGTCATCAGGCATCTGCTTCCCAGAGTCACATATTTTGGGGATGTCCTATAGTTTAACTTCTTCTGGAATAAAATCTTTGCCTATCAACCATAAAGTCTAAGGATCACAATGATTCTTAATCCACATGCAGCACTGTTTGCTAATAACTGAACATGATTGCTTAATGAACAATGTTTGCGATAATTTCATCTCATCTTTCTCATTTTGAAGAATCCTGTCTACCATAGTACAACGAGAAATATAAATTATTTTATTTAATTCTAAGGTCATGTCACATTACACTACTTTTGCAGTGACTGTCAGTCATAGCCTTCATTCACATAATCATAGTGAGATGGTGAAGACCATTTCACTACTCGCTGACAAAATCAAGCAGGCATGGGTGGGCTCTGTGTGCATGACAGCCATAGAGTCTGACATTGATGGATGGAGGGTCCAGATAAATCTTAAAAATATTTTTTAAAGTCTCAGCTGAACTGCTATACATTTACATCATATCCAAAGTCATATATCATAAATTGTTCATAATATAAGCTTACAATATAGCCTAAGTCACACTTACAAAAATTCGTTTAAAACTTTGAAATGATGAATTCCATTAATGATATTGAAATGACAAAAAACTTGTGCCCGATATTTGCTAGGTTAAGCTCCCTTGCATTCCTGCTCAGGATATGTGGGTTTAGAAAATGGATGGATTGATGGAAAGTTAAAACACTTTAAATCATTATTAACTTTCTAAAAGTAACATTTTTGTTTATTTCATATTTTGTCACAGGAGTGTGTATGAAATTTGATAAATGTTTGCTCAGACTGCTGCACCACTGTTTGGCCAAGTGGCACATTCATCATGCAGACATGATTGCTCTTGTTGTGAGATGGACGTCTGAGGCAGAGCTTTGTTAGCAGGGGTGTAATTTTTTCTCTTTTTTAACATCCCTACTTATCCTGTATTTACCCAACCCGAAGGGGGTACAATTACAGTATATGCAAGCTTATATAAACATGAGTGGTAGAAAAAAAGTTCCAAAAGAAATGGAAAAGACAGCTAAAGCTTCATCCAAGCCTAAACAGGCATCAAGTTCAAGCTCAAGGTACCGCCTGCCAAAGTCTGACCTGGAGCAGATAGGCAAAAGCACAGATTTCCCAGGACCTGATGCTGCTGCATTGTCTCCAGACAGGAGCGAATGTGCAAGCAAGTCGGGCCAGGATAATTTGTTGATTCCAGAAGGTTAACTGAAATTGAAAATGGCCTTACCTTCCACGTTGACAACTATCCCTTGTTTGCCAGCAACATCGACTCCAACTGGGCTTGCTACTTCACCCGCGGAGCATGGAGAAGACCGAAAATGATTTGTCCAAGCTGAAGGCAATGATCACTACAACGGCCACCGCTCAAGACATAAGGGAGCTCAAGAATAATATAAAGAAGGATATAAATGATATAAAGAAAGAAATAAAGAACATACACAAGACAAATGAGAAGCTGCTTCAGGATATTAAAGACCAGGAGAAATGTTTAAGTAATCACTTTGAAGCAACCTTTAAAGGTATGGTAGAAAAAATTGAGGAAAAAATACAGGAAAACACGTCTAAATTTGAGAATAAACTTGGAGCACTTGCCGCTCAGTTTGAAGACGTTAAGCAAACGTTCACGACTCGTATTGAAATAGCTGAAGAACCTGCATCTAACACTGACGGAAAAGCATGATACAGACACACACAGTCAGTTAAATAGCTTCTTGAGGAGCGGCTATATGAAATGTAAAGGAGGAAAATACTGAATGCAAAATATACAAGTAAAAGTGGCCACTTTCAAGCTGAATTTGAAGCAGGAAAGTAATCCATAATTTATGTAGTACAGACTGTTTCTGTGTTTTAAGGCTAGGGGATGTAAATTACTGTACTTGTTGATTATTAACATAATTACATTAGCTGTGGCTTTAAAGAAGAAAACAGAGGGAAAAAAACAATCCTTTATTGGAGATTTACAGTATTTTAGTAACATAGTACATAGCTTTTAGCAATGTGCCCGACCCCTTAAATCTACCTGTGAGGGAGCTGGCATGAGCTGAATTCTCATCTGGAGGTCCAATTCATATAATGGACGCGAGTGTTTCAGACCTCATAAACTGAAGAAAAGCTAGTCAGTTTGATGTCGAATGTTTTATTCATGTGGTACTGCGAGTTAAGGGTCCATGGTGGTGCGGGATTTTAAATAAAAAACAGTGCACCTCTAACTCAGTAGGTGTGGTGCACACCACTATAAAGTTGTGGGTCTGTGGGGTATTCAATGATAAAGCTAGTTGATTGTTTGTTAACGTGCAGCTGTTCCTCATTGACACTGGGGGTTGTTAGGCAAATTACATGCACCCAAAAAGGTATGAAAGAAGCCTGAGTGTAGAAGAAAGAAAAAGGATCAAGAAGGAAAAAAGGGAATTGGAGAAAACAACAACAACATTTATTTGTATAGCACATTTTCATACAAACAATGTAGCTCAAAGTGCTTTACATGATGAAGAAAGAGAAAAAAGACAGAACAAATAATTAAAACTAGGGAACACTAATTAACATAGAATAAAAGTAAGGTCCGATGGCTCCAGACAGCTGCAGAAAAAAATAAAATCGGCAGGGGTGCCATGAGACCACCCAGCCCCCTCTGGGCACTCTACCTAACATAAATGACCTCAATCAGTCCTGATTATATTCAGGGTTCTCATGGAAGAATTTGATGATGATGGTCATGTGGACTTCTGGCCTTTAATCCATCAATATAAGCATATCACGGTGCTTTGATCAGGTGGTGGTGGCACAGATTGCCACCACAGAAAACCGGAAAAAGAACAGAAGAGAAAGTAGGGGTTAGTATGGATTTTGGAGCCACCATGAATAATAATGATAATTAATTGAGAAGCCATGTTAAAGTAATGTGTTTTCAGCACTGTTTTAAACTGCTCCACTGTATTAGCCTGGCGAATTCCTATTGGCAAGCTATTTCAGATTTTAGGTGCATAACAGCAGAAGGCTGCCTCACCACATCTTTTAAGTTTAGCTCTTGGATTTCTAAGTAAACACTCATTTGAAGATCTAAGGTTACGATTTGGAGTGTAAGGTGTAAGACATTCCGAAATATAAGATGGAGCGAGATTATTTAAGGCTTTGTAAACCATAAGAAGTATTTTAAAGTCATTTCTAAATGACACAGGTAGCCAGTGTAGTGACATCAAAACTGGGGTGAGCAGTGAGTAAATTGGGGGTATGAACAAGTACAATGGATAGGTTGCAAGGTGGTTAGGAGACCTCATGAGGGAGCAAGGGGAATGGCACTCCTGCTGAGCATTTGTAGGAGCAGGAGCGATCAAATGCTCCAGGGGTCCTGCTGGAGCAAAGGCAGGTGGTAGGGTGACGGAGAACGCCTCTGAGTGTACCAGTGATGACCTACTGAGGTGGATGGGACAGGAACCGGAGTGGAGACTGTGTTTGCTGGCACATCTTCCCCATTGCAGAGACCCGATGAGAGAGCAGAGGAGGCTGGACTGAGAGAAAGAGAAGCACTGATACTCAAGGAAGAATAAAAGGAAATAACTGATTTAACTCTGTGTAATTTTGTTCTTGATTTGATTTTAACTCCCATGTCAAGTACTTTATCATGGAGTATTTATCTGAAGAAATGCACTTCACTTTCGATAGACATCACCTTGTTTAATGTTTGAATAAAGCTAAACAATGCTTTACATTGAGCCGTGCATTGGTCCATCCCGGTCATGACTATTGATATCTCGAGTTCAAGAAGGTGACAAGGCTGTAGAAATCTGGGCATCACACCAGCAATGAGATTAGCAACTGCAATCACCAACAGTGACGTGCCCAATGACTAGAAGTTGCATAAAATTTATTGCGTAATTTAGAAAAAAAGAAATGTATATTCTAGTGTATTAACTTAACTTGCTGAAGCAGTGCTTATTTTCTTGTCACCCTTTTTGAACAATTGGCTTAAATTAACTCGTTTTCATTTCTTCTCCCTCTTGCTGTGCAGTTCCTGGAGTTTCTAAATATAACTGTTAGATGGAGTTTTGTAATTGCAATACTGTATTGCCCTGTGATATAGGTATTTTATGAATATTTTGAAGGTAATTCATACAGCAACAAAAAACTATAGTATTGCTGAAGAATGCATGATATTAAAGCTGGCATTCATATTTTTGACACCTTTTGCCATTTAATTGCCTATAATGTTAAACAGTTGCATTATGTAAATTAAGTAATAATGAACATTTTGTAAAAATGACAAAGGAAACCAGATAAAGGGTTGGGGCATCGCAGTGATCCTCATATAATTTGCAGCTCAAAATAAAAACAAAAACAAAGTGTTGCGTCTTTTCATGTGTATGTCTAAAGCTGAGTGTCCCAAGATGGCATTTTTCAGTCTGGGGGACAGGAAGAGGCAGTTTCAGGGCATGACATCATTTGGGATGCAACTGTCAATCACTGTACAAGCCCCTGGTTTGGAGTGCAATTACCTTTAATTCAGCCCTGAAGCTGTCTCCAGCAATAGATTCTAAGTATGGATTTATTAATTTCTCAGATTGACCTGCTTGGTTACATTCCATGATTTGTTTCTCGATCTAAGTCTCCATCCTCAGTTACTATTGACCCAAACTTATCCACCTTTTTAAGCAATTCTTCCTGGAGGTTAACTTCTCCATCCTGTTCTTGTCTCTTAAATCTTAGATATGTTGTTATTTTGCTACTAATGCTAAGATCTCTACTGTCCACTGCTAGAGTTTACTTTCCACAATATTCTTAGTAGTGCCGCATTGCACAGGGTCTTCTGCAAATATCCACAGAATGCAATCAGGTTGCAAGAGTGAAGGGTAATGTGTTAAAAACAGTGGTAAGGCCCGCATTGTTGTATGGATCAACAGGTGCATCCAACACAACATCTTCACTACAGAAATGAGGATGTTGGGATGGATGTGTGGAGTAACAAAGTTTAATAAGATCAGGAATGAGAGGATCAGAGGTACAGTTAAAGTTTGGGAAATCACTAAGAAAATACAGAAAAGATTGTTAAACGTGGTATGGATATGTCATGAAAGGAGAGGTAGACAATGTCGGGAAAATAATCATAGATATGGAGGTTTCAGGATGAAGGAGAAAAGGATAACCAAAGAGAAAGTGAATGAGTTGTGATAAGAGGGATCTAAGGGAGAAAGGATTATCAGGTGAAGAAATATACAACAGATGAGAGTGGAGGTGGTCGGGCCAATATGACACATGAAAAGAGAGAAAAGCATTAGAAGAAGACAATCAGTTCAATTGAAATGAAAAAAAATTCTTTTTCTTATCCCCAAGGGAATGATTACTATTATTCTATGTTGCTTAATTTCATAATTCATGTATTTAGTTTATTATCATTTTGGTATATTATTTTTCACAATTACAGGTGGAGAGGGCTTACATATTCTGTACTAATAATGCTTTAAACATACACTAATAATGGACCACGATAATTAAAATAAACAATCAATATAAAGTACATTGATGGCATAATTATTCTCTTAGGTACTCTGTAATATCAAAGTTACAGGCTGAAATATAATATATAAAGCAGAATTATTTTATAAATAATTCATAAAAATGGAACAACAATATTATGGCACACATACAACCATACTCTGCCATATGGAACCAATTTAGAGTTGCTAACTGATCTAACATGCACATCTTTGGTATGTGGGAAGAATCCAGGCATCTAAGGAAACCTCACATAAATGGAGTTGTATAAACTCCACTCATGCAGTGCTGGAGATGGAATAGGAAGCCTGCACACTGGCGCTATGAGGCCGCCGCAGGAAGCCATGAGCCAAAATGCCACCCATAATACATACTATGCAATGCCTGCTTTGTGCTTCAATTTAAAAATAAAAATGTGTGTGAACAATTGTACTTTATTCTGATCTTTGCACTCACAGTACATAATGTATGTATAATGATACAAACTTCCATCAATGTCCATGATCCACTTGAATGAAAAAGCTGGACCTGATCAATTTGAATGTTGAAGATGCCTTTAAATGTAAACCTGGGGCAACCTTGAGGAGATCTGACCACAATCTGATCCCTCTTACTCCCACCTAGAGGCAATTTATTAGATGTCAACCACAACATAAGTCCCAGCTTCAATAAAAAGGTTTATTTTAACAGGATTCCTTAAAAGTGTATGTTGTGTAACCACAAAAGTTTTTTTCTTTTCTCTCTCTTTTATTCCTGCACTCCTCCAAGGCAAGTGTTGCCTGACTCATCTCCCAACTGTTTGATTTATGTTAGGTAGATTGCCCAGAGGGGACTGTGCGGTCTCTTGGTCTGGAACCCCTACAGTTTTTTTTTTTTTGTTTTTTCTGTCCACCCTGGCCATCGGACCTTACTTATCCTATGTTAATTAATCTTGACTTGTTTATGTTTATTTTTTATTGTGTCTTTTATTTTTCTATTCATTTTGTAAAGCACTTTGAGCTACATTTTTTTGTTTGAAAATGTGCTATATAAATAAATGTTGATTGATTGATTGAACTCCAACTCGCCTGGATGAGGTTGAGCAACTTCTTTTACTTTAGACCCAGGAGTCCTTCTAGTGCTAGAGCATAACCCATTGGAAGCACTTACAGTTAGGTCCATAAATATTTGGACAGAGACAACTTTTTTTCTAATTTTGGTTCTGTACATTACCACAATGAATTTTAAATGAAACAACTCAGATGCAGTTGAAGTGTAGACTTTCAGCTTTAATTCAGTGGGTTGAACAAAAAGATTACATAAAAATGTGAGGCAACTAAAGTATTTTTTAACACAATCCTTTTATTTCAGGGGCTCAAAAGTAATTGGACAAATTAAATAACTGGAAATAAAATGTTCATTTCTAATACTTGGTTGAAAACCCTTTGCTGGCAATGACAGCCTGAAGTCTTGAACTCATGGACATCACCAGATGCTGCGTTTCCTCTCTTTTTAATGCTCTGCCGGGCCTTTCAGTTGCTGTTTGTTTGTGGGCCTTTCTGTCCGCAGTTTAGTCTTCAACAAGTGAAATGCATGCTCAACTGGGTTAAGATCAGGTGACTGACTTGGCAATTCAAGAACTTTCCACTTCTTTGCTTTAATAAACTCCTGGGTTGCTTTGGCTGTATGTTTTGGGTCATTGTCCATCTGTATCATGAAACGCCGCCCAATCAATTTGACTGCATTTAGCTGGATTTGAGCAGACAGTATGTCTCTGAACACCTCAGAATTCATTCGGCTGCTTCTGTCCTGTGTCACATCATCAATAAACACTAGTGTCCCAGAGCCACTGGCAGCCATGCACGCCAAACCATCACACTGCCTCCACCGTGTTTTACAGATGATGTGGTATGCTGTGGATAATGAGCTGTTCCACGCCTTCTCCATACTTGTTTCTTGCCATCATTCTGGTAGAGGTTGATCTTGGTTTCATCTGTCCAAAGAATGTTTTTCCAGAACTGTGCTGGCTTTTTTAGATGTTCTTTAGCAAAGTCCAATCTAGCCTTTCTATTCTTGAGGCTTATGAGTGGCTTGCACTTTGCAGTGCACCCTCTGAATTTACTTTCATGCAGTCTTCTCTTTATGGTAGACTTGGATATCGATACACCGACCCCCTGGAGAGTGGTGTTCACTTGGTTGGCTGTTGTGAAGGGGTTTCTCTTCACCATGGAAATGATTCTGCGATCGTCCACCGTGGACGATGTCCACCGTGTTGTCTTCCGTGGACATCCAGGTCTTTTTGCATTGCTGAGTTCACCAGTGTTTGCTTTCTTTCTCAGGATGTACCAAACTGTAGATTTTGCCACACGTAATATTGTAGCAATTTCTCTGAAGGGTTTTTTCTGTTTTCGCAGCTTGAGGATGGCTTCTTTCACCTGCATGGAGAGCTCCTTTGACCGTATGTTGTCTGTTCATAGCAAAATCTTCCAAATGCAAGCACCACACCTCAGATCAACTCCAGGCCTTTTATCTGCTTAATTGATAATGACATAACGACTGATTTGCCCACACCTGCCCATGAAATAGCCTTTGAGTCAATTGTCCAATTACTTTTGAGCCCCTGAAATGAAGGGATTGTGTTAAAAAAATGCTTTAATTGCCTCACATGTTAATACAATCATTTTGTTCACCCCACTGAATTAAAGCTGAAAGTCTGCACTTCAACTGCATCTGAGTTGTTTCATTTAAAGTTCATTTTGGTAATGTACAGAACCAAAATTAGAAAAAAGTTGTCTCTGTCCAAATATTTATGGACCTATCTGTAAGTGGAAGTCCCCGAAAGCAGGCATCACAAATCGCTACAGCACCCTCTGGTGGACTTGTGGGTGTCCATACTGGTAGAGTCACCTAGGGATACTGCCACCTAACGTGTCGGACACCTAACATGTAGCCTTGATTGGTTGTCTCCCCAAGTCATTCCATCACACTGACCTCCCATTCGGGTATTATTCCTCGGTCCAACCCTGCCAGGATGCCAGTGTACCCATATCTTGACTGGTATCTTCTGCCAACTTCTTTGGCTAAGGCAAGGAGCACTCTGCCTATCTTCTTTTGCCTCTCAAGGGCTGGCCTCCTCTCCAGGTAAGGAACCTTGTGCCATCCTGGCTGGGATGCCCACCCATGCACACTGTCAAATTCTATAGAGTATATATATATATATATATATATATATATATATATATATATATATATATATATATACACACACTAGTCGTCCCCCATGGTTCCACCCACGTAATAGTGAAACAGGACAGTGAGGATGACCCTGCATGGGTCCCTACTCCTGACACCATGCTTCCCCCTCCTCCCTTTGTCCCACAGCCTCTGTCTCGGATTAGTGGGAATATATCGCTCCTGCAAGCGAACTATGATTCTTAGCGCAATGAGAGAAATTGCAAAATTAACCGGAATGTTCAAGCAAATTATAGAAAAAACCCAGATCTAAATCTGTTAAGTAGTTATCTCATTCGCTAGCTAAGCAGAGGTAAGGAATGCCGTGAGGCTGGCATATGAGTGAGGAGGGCCCTACCCCCCTCCCCTCTCAGAATCACACAAATAAATCGGTACCGCAACTGAACTGCGATTCTTAGCACAATGAGAGAAGTCTCAAAATCAACTGGAATGTTCAAGCAAATTATAGAAAAAAACCCAATCTAAAAACGTTAAGTACCTCTTTCATTCACTAGCTAAGCGGATGTAAGATATGCCCCAAGGCTGGCGCCCGAGTGAGGAGGGCCCCAACCCACCACCCTTGGCCCACTTTGTGTCTCTCAGATTTGCGCAAATAAATCAGTACCACAAGTGAACTATGATACATAGCGCAATGTGAGAAAAAATCAACTGGAATGTTCAAGCAAATTCTAGAAAAAAATCAATCTAAATCCGTGAAGTAGTTCTCTCGTGAAAAGACATGCAGACAGACAGATGTTGAATTTTATATATATACTAGCAACTGGGAGCCCAATCGAATCGGGCTACAAATTCTACGTTTGTGAAATCCATACTTTCTCTGTAACAAATTATTTGTTTTTTTAAGTTCTTGAAATGATTTTGTTATCGTGGCACTGATTTGTGCTTAAAATAGACCTTTTCGCCTGATGTAATGAAAAGCTTCCTGTTTAAATGGGGCTGCGAGACGTGTACTCAGCTCTTCGGCGCACCTCATTTGATTTCTTCCGGCAAACAAATTTTCAAAACAAACCGTATTTTACGACTCTAATCAGAGTCAGAGTTATAATTATGTTGGTGTGGTCATTTTAGATCTGAGATCGCCTAAAATTTAAACAATGACCGTTGTTAATACTCAGCCGTCATTACTCAGTTTGCCAATAGATGTCAGAAGGACGGATGCCAAAACCGAACTGCCCAAATATAGATTTCAACGTACCAAGCAAATGGCGATACGTTCTAAATTACTTACGGTTCTGGAGCTGTCGAAGGGTTTAAGTCAGTCAACGATGTTAGTCCTGGAAAGTACGCCCCACCAAACCAACATTCCAAAAACCAACCGAACTTACTTTTATCTGCTTGAACCAACACCAACTTACTATACTCGGCCATCCAGCGGCATCACTGAAGCATTCGAACATTCTTAGCCAATCATGCAATACTGCGTCTGTATTTTCCACTTTATGTTCTAACCACAGAGACAGAGTCCCATTGCATGGTTCTAACTTGTACTGAGTCGAGGTATTGACGCGAACACCATACATACGGGGTATTGATGCGAACACCATTGAGCCATTGACTGTTCTATAGGCAGGCATCAAGGATTTGAACTTAATACGTGTAGCTACAGAGAGCCAATGTACTGATCTGAAAACAGGAGTGAAGTTTCTACCTCAGCTGGTTGAAGACCAGACAAGACCAAAGCCTAGATCAGGAATAGTGTGGATGCTGAACAAAGTGAATTTTCAAGACTGAAAGACCATTGCAACATGGTCAGTAAATGAGAACTAATCATTGATCACCACCCAAAGGTTATTTACAGATAATGAGCTCAGCTGAACAGAGTGCTGAGTAGAGGGACAAACTGGGATAGGAAGAAAGTCCATATTTGTCAGATTGAGCTGGAAAAGGTGCTCCTTCACACACTTTGCAATATAAGAAAGACATGCAGAGATTCTACCTGATACCGTGTAGTCCTCTGGGGGCAACAACAGGTACAGCTGTATATCATGAGCATAGTACTGATAAGAGAAACCATGGAACAGGATGACAGGGCATAGTGAAAAGGTATATAAAGAGAAGAAGAGAGGACCCAGCACCATTCCTAGGGGCACCCCTGTGCTTCTACTGATGTACCCTTGACATCTCTCCTCACCAGAGCACATGGTAGGATCTGCCCAACAGGTAGGGCACAAACTACCTGAGAGCTGTCCCTGTGATGCCAATGCCAGAGAGGGTTGTTGACCGTGTTGAAGGCAGAGGAGAGATCTAGCAGGATGAGGACATGTTTTTAGCTTTAGTCAGCCACCATGCCGCACTAAATTGTGAACCTCACCACAAACTAAATATAAACTACAAGGAAAGAAGATAATTAATTTCTTCAAATTCATACATGTCTCTGTTCCTTTTTCTAGCCAGACAGCCCCAGTGTACAAAAGTTGTAGACATGAATACATATTTGAGTTACTGTGCTTCAGATATTTATTTCCAATTA
Source organism: Polypterus bichir lapradei (assembly GCA_026402145.1). Classification (NCBI taxonomy): domain Eukaryota; kingdom Metazoa; phylum Chordata; class Cladistia; order Polypteriformes; family Polypteridae; genus Polypterus; species Polypterus bichir. The sequence goes on along the minus strand of JANRMT010062835.1, from coordinate 25,675,507 downwards.
AGGATTTTAAAACATCAAACCTTATATTTTTAGATGTACAGCTTTGTGCGGTAAAAGAGCTAAAATGTGTTAAAATATAGTTTTGTTTGATTCACGTATCATGAACATACTGCGTTCTGAAGAGCTGAAGCAAGATAACTAAATCAATGATTTATAGAAGATTAATGACAAGAGAACAGCTAACTCAGGCAGATCAGGTTGTCTCAGTAATTCAGAAGCAGAGGTTAATCCCTTGCAGGCACAATTAATCAAGGTAAGAAAATGATATTCATTGTTTGCGAACGATTTCAGATTAAATTACTCATCACCCCTTCTGCATGGCCCTCGTACAAGTAGGCACGTATAAGAGACCATACTTTGGGAAAGGAAGCTGATGGATGCAAAATGAGTGCAATCCTGTCTGCCCATTCAAAATAAGTTTTTTTTTTTTATATATAAATGAATACTAAAGCATCCAATTTAAATGGGGACCACAAAATGTACTGGCAGTATATTTTCCACAAGAAGCGTATGAAAAAGTAATGAGATGCTGGACTGAGTATCTGTGATTGCTTTTAATGAAAAGCTGGAGGAAGGCAGCTGCTGACAGATTCCTGGGGAGCTCACTTTAAAAACCGCAACACGCAGCTCAACACTACTAATGGCTTCATTCGCCAACCAAATTGTCATGAGTCACAAGGTTGCCATGGCAACCTCTGTTCTTTCTCTCTCTGCTGTTTATCTCTCTCTTGAAAAAAAAATACTCCTCATCTTTAGACAGAGATACAGATTGATAGCTATAGGTTTCTTAGATACTAAGACGAAAAAAAAAAAGCTGAGATAATTCAATTTGTACTGTCGCTCTTTCTTGAGCAGCTTCTGTCAGGTGGATTGATATTAGCATATCAATATGACTATGAGTGAGGTGGCTGGGAAGGATTTTTTCCCCCTTTTCTGTTTCTTTTCTTCTACATCTTTTTTTTTTTCAAGCACTTGAAGTCAATTAGCGGGGCCTAACTGTGTTATGGTATAATCAGCCTGCCACTATTGTCAGGTCAGACACTGCTGTAATTTAATTGGTCGCTTTATATAAAGAAGAAAAAAAATAATGTGCTGGAATTTATTTCATGCAGCGTTCACAGCAGGAGAGAAGCTTAACAGCAGATAAACCCCCCACCCATACTTGATCCCACCTCTGAATATGGGGGGATTGGTTCCAAATATGGCATATGGAAATATGAAAGGCCAATATTAAATGCGATTAAATAGCTTGAGTTGGAACGAAAAGTCGGTATAATTACCAGTTTTTTTTTTTTGTAAATTGTAAACTCTGTTTAATTCAGTCCACATGTTCTAAGGGAAATTCATTCTTGAAGAGAGAGAAATTGAGATTATTGTTTTTTTCCTCTTCCCTAAATGTTTCCATTTTAATATTATACATTGTCTATCCATTGATTATCAAATTCAGGGTCACAACAGTGTCAGATGTAAGGCTGAGTCCGTTCTTGGACGGGGGTACCACTTCATCTCACAGCCCATTCACACACATTGCCAGTTTAGAGTGATTATTTAACCTAACACACTTCTTCAGCATGTGGGAGGAAAGTCTTTTTAAAGTCTTTGAAAATTGATGGTTGAACAGAGTTGTACTATTGATCTCTACTTGTAAAGCACTTTGAGCATGAAAATGAATTATATTTGTACTAAAATGGAGGTATCTCTGGAATAACCCACGTAGACATGGGGAGAATGTGCATACTTGATACAGACAGTACACCGGTCAGGATTCAAACCCAGTATTCTGGTGCTCTGATCACTAGGACCAAAGCAGAGTAAAAATATAAAGTGTCACACACGTGCGCATGGGAGGCAGTCTAAGGGCTTAGCTGAAGGTAAATCAAAGAGACAGGGGCTGATGAACAACACTAATGCCTTTTCTCTCTCTTTCCTATACCATCAGAAGGCAAGACCTGCTAAAGCTCCTCCTATTTCTGGGGCCATACCATGCCTTCCTGCCTACCTCACTTCCACTCTTATCCCACCTCTTCCTGCCAATATAAAAAGCCATCCTCCACTCACCACTTCAGTCTATGTTAATGGCTCTGTCCTTTATGACTACTCTGTCATTGTTAGCAGGGGGACAATATACGGATGGAATCCCCAAAATATTATCGTTTGCCCTCTATGTTGTTCACAAAAGGTAATGCTTTAGTTTATGTATTGCAGAAGTATATTTATTACTCATTTATTACCACGTAACAAGACCTTAAAAAACACGTCTGTGGATCTTCATAACACTTAAAAAGCATCAGTAAAGTGTTTATTCATCTCTGCAATGTTGTCTACTAATAAAACTTCACTTTGGAGTGGCCTGAGGTGGCTTAACTGAGACACGTTTCTCTTGATATTATACATTTAGTACAAGACCTGTGAATACTTCATATTAATAAGTAATTTTATCATATATCAATATGCCACAATGCACAAAAATGAATAATCATTCTATTAATGTTTTATAACTGATATAAAGATCAAAAGAAGCCTTTATTAAGGTCTTGGTCTAGGTTTTGCACTACCTAAATTAAAGTGTTACCAAAAAATGTTTTGATTAATTGTTTTTAAAAAGTGTTATTTGTTTCTAAATAGATCTTCCATGAGACAGTCCAAGAACTATTATGTAACTTAACATAGGACTCTGAAACCCGGCTAATTCAATTCAGGGTCACTGGGGGCCAAAGTCAAGCCTGGCAGCATGGAATGTAAGTCAAATACCAAAAATTAAAAACTGTTCACGGGCACACACACACATGCCCACAGTCTAACACAAGGCCAGTTTGGCATTACCAGTTGTTTTAACTGATACAAAGGTATCTATGTAACTTTATAGATTCTTCTCGTAATGGGTAATAGGAAGAAATGTCAAAACAAGATATCTAACTGTAATCTGTAACCACTTACCAATCTCACTGTCCTTACTGTACCTCACCTATTCAACCCTAGGGACCACAAACGGCTGGCTGCTTGGTGACTAGGACTGTCTTTTATTTTCACCTCATTACTTCAGACCAGTTTTTCAACAATTAAAGACTTCACAGAGCATCCTTCATGCCTTTAAGGGACCACAGGTAGACAAGGAATGATCAATCCATCACTCGGCAATGCTAGTCCACTTTAATAGGAGGATGAGTGTCTGTGTGTCCAACCAGTTGCTATGCCTCTGTCATTCAAAAGATGGCACATCACAAAATTTTTTAGTAATAAAATAAATTGCATTGTCATTCCAATAGAAGGCATTAACATCACTTTTACAAATCCCATACCAAATGGCATAAACCAGAGACATATGAATTGCACGGTGCCTTGCAATTCTTAACGCTATAGTCTACATTGATTATTTAGATTTCAACTTGACTTAAATGGGTAGCACAGCTAGTAATCAATACTTGGAGAGAGACACTGACTTTAAGCTTTTACTTAAAAATTATATTAATTGGCATATTAACCAATATTGAAAAATATAAACAATACAAAGAACTGTACAACCTGGGGTGTATTCAGGCAGTCTCCATTCAGTCCCAGGAGACATTTTCCAGATAATCCAATTTCCTTAAATCGCACTGTAACAGTGCATGCTCCCCAACTTGACTTGACTTGATAGATTATATATTCCTAATCAAAAAGTGAAAAAGAGATTTCTTGCTGGAGATAGATCTCCAATGCTATGTTCACACTACCAGACTGAAGTAACTCAAATCAAAATTTTTGCCTAAATATGACACACAGCTGATCTTTTCAGGGTTACGTGGGCACAGAAATTCGATCTTATCAAATCAGATTTAAGTCACTTTCTTATTTGGTCCTAGGTTGTATACAGACCCGATCTGTGGCCATGCAATATGGAAATTAATGTGTTTTTTTGCCTATATGCATGGGCTGAGTGCTGTTGCTATTGGTCTGTACCAGCAGTGTTTCAAAACAACAATGGAGGAGAAGTCACATTCATATCATTGCTGGTTCCTTTCTCGTACCCACAAATCACTTGGTGCAGCAGTGCTAGTAATAGCTACGAAAACAGCAAGAGTTAGCTGTCTGGCTTTTTTTCACCTTCTCAGCCTAATCATCTACAGCTGACAAACTGTTTATAATCCTCCAGAGCAAACTGCGATGCGTACTCTAGCTACTAGCAATTCTGTTTTGTCGGTTTTAATATATGATTTTTTTTGTTGTTGGTGACACAGATCACTCGTGCACAAATGTATCAATGTCCACATGTGTGCTGTTTCATTTCAGAAGACAGATGCATTCACATTACACTTATATAACTTAGATACAGGTCACTTGTACTTATGAATATGAACTGTCAAGATAGGCTAATCCGATCTGAGCAAAAGATCGGAACTGAACAATGAGGCTTGTGATATGAAGGTAGCTCAATTGTCCAGTAGCTAAGACAATATCAAACAACATTTAAAGTGGCTCCTCTTAATGTAGGATGAAATGACGAAATGATGAAGGGGCCTTAGCTGCCTCGAAAGCTTGCATTTGTAATCTATTTAGTTAGCCAATAAGAGGTGTCATTTCATCCTACTTTCTCCTGTATCAATCTATGGCTAACATGGTACAACACTCTACTCCTCTTAATGTGTCAGAAAGGCATCAAATGAACCAAACATTCCATTCTTGCAAAAAAGTACCAACAAATTAATGAAGTGAAAGCTGAACTGAGACTCCTCTTTAGAAAAAGCTCAAAAATAAGGCAGCCACTCTTTCCCCCCTTCTTGCCCAAACTAAGTGCTCACACTTGGCTTACTGTCTGCTACCATAGCAGCTAATATTTCTACAGTTTCTCAAAACACAGAAAAGCCATCGCATAAACTCATGGTTAATTTCCATCTGAATCAAAAGCTGTGCTAAGCTGCAAATAGACTGGCTACACAAAACATTTTAAGGTCTGCATTGCCTTTCCAATTTCCCAGAACACACTTCACACCTGTCAAGCTTTCAGACCTTGGCTGTTTACCTGAAATCTGTCAGTTGAAAAGGTAAATAAAGAAGCTCTTGGACTTCAGCAACTGGTGCTCAGTTCATGGCTTAGCCGCTGTCTCTGGAGTTTTCACCTGGCACCCCATTTAACTCCCACATCTATGTAGGTTAGGTTAGGTTTTGGACCCTATAGTCTCTAGGAGGGGACTGGGGTTCCTTTGGTTTGGTTTCTAGGATGAACATTGCTCAAGCTCTCCATAAGCCATAAGCGATTTGGCAAGGTCTCAGTGATCGGATGGATAGATCATAAACAGTACAAATGCTATTTATTCATATTTCATACTTTGTGATAAGAAACATTATGTTGGGTTAGTTTCCAGACTAAACCAAACATTTCAGGTTTATTTTTCTGCTTTCCTTAATTTATGTCCTATAATAAACAATGCATTGAAAGAACAGTTCTTAGATGGGTTCAAGCATCAGTAATGTGGTTATTCATCTCTATGCAGTTTGGCATATTAAGAGCCTGTGATATGCTGGTAAAAATGCAATACTTACGGATATGAGCACTTTATTTGGTCTTATTAAACATGAATTAATGATTCACAAGCCTTATACTGAAGCATAAAGCATTGACAGACTCACTTAATCCACCAAAGTGAAGTTATTTTAGTATAGACATAGATTAATGACCATTTTACAGATGCTTTAGAAGTGTTATTAAGACTAAAAGAAGCCTTTGTTAATATCACATGGCTGTATTTGGCTAGAGGCATTATAGGTTGTACGTAATCTAAAGTGTTAGTGATTATGCTTAAACTTCCGTTTGGGTTCTCTTTTTTTTTAATTTTATTGAATTCATTAAAATCAAATAACACTCCATACACATAACTTGAGTTTTACAAAAAGAAAAGAGAAAACAAAAAGAAAAAGGTTTGAAACAAATCAACCCCCACCCCTGAGAAAGAAAGCTATGCCAGCAGTGTAAAACTTTATGCTAGTAAAGACAAACGAATAGATAAAATAATAAATGAATAAAGATAAATGGAGTAAAAGAGGGGAGAGAGCCTGCTTCCTCAATTTAAATGCTTATTCTAAAATGGAGTTAGATGGGTTCTTGGTTCAATGTCTTGTGTTGACTTTTGTGTAGCATGGTGGTCCATAAGGAAAAAGTCATTTTTTTTAGCTTGAATTGCCTTATGGATGGACCAAGAAACTGCTGTTTAACATCTCATATACCATCAACCTAATATTGCTCCATTTTCTGTTGATGTAATAATGTTTGCATTTGCCCACTTCTTCCAAGCTACTTCTGGATGTTGGATTATCTAAACAGAAAATGACTACAGTCTTGGAATCACTGTATATTTCATAGATTTATACAAGTACAATTTCTTTCAAAATAATGATATTATTCCACTTGACTCTTACAGAATAGAGTATAGATGGACATCTTGGTATCAGATGCTGTAAAGCCTAGCTTATATTTGACGTGTCTGCGTTGGGTGTAAAGGCTCTGCAGCAAAAATGACGTCACATTTATAGACACGGTGTTTTCGCCACACACTGTGTGTGGGAAATTTTCTGTCTGACCATCAGTGCAGCAAAACCTCACTGGACACAGACAAAGAACATAAGAGGTGTAAATGACTAAAAATTCTCAGAAACTCTGTGAAACAAATGTCTAGTGACTACACAAGCTTAATCTTTTAAACAATACAACACATCTCTAATTTTTTTTTTTCTTTTTAATACTAACGACTTCAGATAGCTGTGTACATTTCAGCATTTTGCTTCAGGACGAGACTAGGAGTGTCAAGTGAGGTGCAACTATATGACAAATTGTTGACAAGAGAGATACAACTAGAGGTTGTATTGAATCCTGATACAGCAGTAGGGGTATTGCAGTGTGTACAGATTGCTTGTCCAAAAAACCCCACACACAGGTCAAATACATTGAGGAGGGTAAAACACTCAAACACTGCAGAAAAAGCACTTGGCTTGACTGGTAATGCTGATTCAACTTGATGAAACAAAAAGCTGTCAAGGGAGATCATCAGAACAAGGTCTCTGGTTGAACAAGCACGTGACTGTAGTTAAGGTCTTGGCTCTTCAGCTGTGTCCAGACATCCAGGTATAGCGAAAAGTTCTAGAGGTGGATTTATGAATTCCAACAGAAATGTACTTAGATGTTTAACTCTTGTGTTAGACGAAGTCTGTAGCCAAGAGAACAAAATGGAGGGTGTCTTAGGAGCTCTTATTGTCCTCTTGTTTAAGTATTGTCTACAAAGACAGCCCAATGAAGTGAAATCAACCGGGATCCTCAGGTTCGGTCCTGGAGTACCATTATGGCTACAGGTTTTCATTCCAATTGGTTTCACAAATCAATGGCTACACTTATAAAGTTATGGCTGTTTTCATTTCTTTTCTAGTAGATGTTCAGCCACAGCTTTTAATATTGTTGAAATATTTTTTTTAATAACTACAATATGCAATGAGCATTATGTCCTGGAGTCTAAACTGTTTTCAGTACAGAAGGACCAGGGGAGAGGGCTTATTCTGGATACTGTCTCCCCCAGACCAATAAAGGGCAGCCCCCTTGGCTTGCAGCGGGGCCACAGGTTTGGAGCATGGAAGATCAACACTGCTCCAGGGAGCCACCAGGGAGAACCTGGATGTTTTAGCTGGGCCCTGTTTGGCGCCACTTCCGCCACACTAGGAAGTGCTGCAAGAAGAAGGTCATTGGGCACCTGGGGTCCTTCTGGGTGTCCTATAAAATGAGCCAGTCGCCACAACTCAATGGCCAGAACCAGGTGGAAGAGGGATGAATCCTGTAAGGTGGACTGGAGGCAAAAAGGACTGGAGGAGAAAGGACTGTGCATTCCTGTTGATATTGTGTTGTACAAGTGGGAAATGGAGGGAAAACGTTTCCCACAGGGAAAAATAAAAGTGAGCTGTGCCACATTTGTGTCTCCGCCTGTCTGTGTCGGGGTTGGAGCGGCAGGTGTGCCCCGATATTTCACAATGTCTTGTTTCAGTAAGGTCAAGAGTTCTCCCCTAGATGTTTCTGACATTTTCAAAACATGTAGTATAGGTGAGTCTTTTTCAATGCACAAGGTTATATAGTGACATTTTATATATGGTGGTGCCTATAATTCATATATTAGTCAAATACAGTCATGTAACAAAATATTAACAAGGACTTGCTTTGTTCTTAATAGCACAAAGCATCAGTAATGTGGTTATTCATCTCTGTGCAGTTTGGCATATTAAGGGCCTGTGACATGCTGGTAAAAATGCAATACTTACGGATATGAGCACTTCGTTTGGTCTTATTAAACATGAATTAATGATTCACAAGCCTTATACTGAAGCATAAAGCATTGACAGACATTGACAGACCCACTCAATCCACCAAAGTGAAGTTATTTTACTATAGACATAGATTAATGACCATCTTACAGATGCTTTACAAGTGTTATTAAGTCTAAAAGAAGCCTTTGTTAATATCTTGTTACATGGCTGTATTTGACTAGAGGCATTATAGGTTGTACGTAATCTAAAGTGTTAATGATTATGCTTAAACTTCCGTTTGATGATTAGAAGAGTTTGCCTCAATTAGAACAAATGATTTGTTTCTTTAAAGCACACATTTTAGTGTACAAAAATAAAGAAGTGGGAACCATGGTTTAGAGTTGGCAGCGTCCTAGGTTAAAACCCTCTGGCTGGCTGCTGTCTATATGGAATTTGTATGCTCTGTTCATATCCCTATGGGTGTTCCTCTGAATAATCCCCCTCTATTCACAAAGATGTGATGTTTAGGTTAGCCCTTGTGTAGGTGTATTGATGAGTTGACCCTACAATGGACTGGAACACAATTCAGTACTGGTTCTCATTTTGGGCTCAGTGCTGCAGAGCTAGGTTCCAAACGCCCCATGATCATGTTCCATGGGTTTGAGAATGTTGTGTAATATGAAATAAGAAAGTGATATACACTATAATGCCAACATGAGCTTATTGGACTTCCCACTCCAAAACTGTGTCATCAATATGGAATTGGCTACAAGATTTTGCAGTGTGTCTATGTGAAGTTTTGCCCATTCAGCCAGAAGAGCATTTGTGAGGACAGGTACTGATGTTGGACAAGAAGACCTGGCTCACAACTGGCGTTCCAATTCATCCCAAATGTGTTCAGCAAGGTGGAGTCATGCTGGAACATATAAAAGCCCTCTCCAAACTGATGCCTCCAAGTTGCAAGTACATATTTATTTAAAATGTCTTTGTTTGCTGTAACATTAACCATTTGTAGCAGTGTAAAGGGCTGCATATCCCAGCTGTCCAGAGGGTGTTGCTCTATTGGATGAGAGCGGAGGATGCAGGTGTTGCTGGGAAGAAGACAGGCTCTTTAAATGGAGGAACCAGCAAGATGCTGGAGGATTGCTCTTGTTTGTCCGAGTACTCTCTTGCTGTTTTCACCTGTTGGATTACTCATGGTTTGTCTTGGATTATTGTTCCTGGTTGGATATATGGTCTGTCTCAGGCCTGCCTGTTTCACGTGAGTAAATAGATTGGTAGCAACTTCATTTAGGGGAATTCTCCTATTTACCACATCCCACACTGCTTCAGGAAATGGTAGGACAAACTTAATATTTATATCATTGAACTGTTCACAGAATTTTCCACTCTTCAGTTCTCATCTGTTGCCGCTACATTTGGACTGTAATCTGGACTTTGTCATGTTTGTTGTTGTTTATGGGTTTTGTTATACGTGAGACTGCCGGCTGGGAATCGAGAGGAGGGATTGCTTATTGTTAGATATTTTTTTTTGTTTTATTATTTGGGGAGAATGGAGGGCTAACTTGAATTGTTATTTACATTTACATTTCTTTTAATATACCACTTTATCACTGCTTTAATCTGCTGTGTAACCGTGTCTCTGTGAATGATTTTTTGCAAGTTTAGCCAAGGCTGGGTGTGTTCCTGGGGTACCCACATAAAAAATAAATAAATTACCATCCCTACGATGATGTGAATGTTAATGGCACTTCACTGGAATCAAGGGGGCTAGGCCAAACCCTGACAAAACACCACAGACTAGATCTCTACCCAACTTAACAGCAGACACAATGCACTCCAGAAGGTTACATTCTCCCACCATCTGCAGAAACCCATATTTGTCCATCTGACTGCCAGTTAGGGAACTGCGATTCATCACTCCAGAGAACACATTTCCATGGCTCCAAAGTCCAAAGGTGGCATGCTTTTACACAACTACAGCTAACACTTGACATTGCACATTGTGATCTTAAGTTTGTATGCCGCTGCTCGGCCATGGAAAGACATTTTCATGAAATTCTAGATGCAAAGTTTTTGTGCTGATATTGCTTCCAGAGGTAGTGTGGAACTCTGTTGTAAGTGATGCACCACAGGATAGGTGTTTCTTTTATGTGCCATGGGCTTCAGCACTCAGTTGTCCAGCTCTATGAGTTTGTGGGGTCTACCACTTCATGACTGTGCTGCTAGTGCTCCTAGATGCTTCCACATCACAATAATAGCACATACTGTTTACTGGGGCAAATGTAGTAGAGGAGCAGTTTCATTAAAAAAGACGACGATCAAGGACCGAAAATGCAATCGAAAATGTTAAAAAAGCAAAACACAGCACCTAAACCATTGGGAATTTCAAGCAAGTAATGGCAGGGAAAGAATTCTCAACCTCAAACCCCCCAATTCAAGTGTTAGATAGTACAATTATATCCAAATGAGCCAACATCAAAATTAAATCTTGAAAACTATGCGCTTCAGCAACTGCCAGCTCCGTGTAGTGATTTTGCATGGTCTATCACATTGTGGCTGAGTTGCTCCTAGTTGCTTCCACTTGAAAATAATGGCAAGTAACAGTCGACTGGAGGAAATCTTTAGAAGAGCAGAAAGTTCATGTATTGACTTGTGACAAAGGTGGTATCCTATGACAGTACCACGTTTAATGTCACTAAGCTCTATTATATGACCCCCTCTGCTATCAATGTTTGTCAATGGAGACTGTATGGCTGTGTTCTGATTTTTATGTACCTGTTAATAACGGGTGTGGCTGAAACAATAATTTAGAGTTGTGATAATATACTTTTAGCACTATAACATAACACTCTGAACCCCACAACACACATTCACTCACATACCCACCCAGACTCTCAATGGGCAAACTGCAAAAGTTACAAATTAACTCAACACATAGAATAAGAAAACTCCACACAGCCAGCCAACAGGCATGAGATTCAAACTCAGAATTCTGGATATGAGAAACAGCAAGTCTAGCACTGTACAACATATCCCCCCCCACTCTGCATAGCAACAGATATCTAAAATAAGTAATAAGAGACTGCCATGATAGACAGTGACATGACAGTGCATAAACAAGTAAACCAGAGTCCAAATTAAGCCTGACATTCATCAGAAACATGTTGTAAACCTTGGTTAGAATGAACGCCAACAGCCCTTAAGACTCTGAAGGATACGTTATTTTTATGTCTTATTAATATAATATTTAACGTCTTGAGTGTCTTTGTAATTCCAATCATTACACAATAATTAAATGTGGAAACAAAACAAATGAAGAGAAAACTGTTTTTTAGTTTTTGCTAAAATATTAAGGATAAACCCCTGTTGATCTTTATTGGGTTTATTTATGCTACAATTAAATTATACAAAACAGTTGACAGATGTTCAGAAGGCTTATTCACATCAGCCGTGATATGATTTCCCCAGCATCAAATTAGTATTTTCACATCGACGGATGCCCTTCATGCCAATAGCAATTAGTGTGTACATCTATTTTTCTTGGCTTATCAAGCAAACCGCTTGAAAAAAATATGCAAATACTTATTCTGTTCTTTAGACAGCAGAATTCCATGATTGCATGAAATTCACTAATTTTTGATACAAATGTAAGGCTTCCAGATATTGTATGATCTTAAATATGTAATTATGAGAGACAATTGCTCTAAGAATGTGACAGGATATGCTAACAAACTGAAATCTATATCATAAAAATTATAAAAAAAAATCTCTATTGGGAACCTGACTTTAAAACATTGTTCTATCATGGCAGTGTTGGATGCAAGGCATGAAGCAACCCTATGCTGGGCATCAGTCCATTCCAGGAACAATTCACCCATACTCCCATATTCAGAAACATACCTGGCAAATTTACAACAGCAATTGTCAGGCATACGCATCGGAGGATCTCCTCACAGGCTCAACTGAGTCATGTGATAACCCACTGGGGTGAGAGGGGGTGCTAACACTAGCACTAACATTAACATTTTCTTCTCTGTCTCTCCTCACAACTCCAGAAAACTGCCCAGTGATGTCACTTAGCCCCATCTCAAAAGGTCCATTCACTACAAGAACTTTTTACGATCATAACAACCCACCAGATGGAGTTCCTATGAAACTTATTTCTGCAACTAAGAGCCGGATATCTTTTGTTTATATTTTGCCTATGGGTTGGCTGTACAACGCCAAGAAAAGTTTCTTTTGTTGGAGTTTTAGTTGATTAAAGGAGACAACCCGGTTTTTGCCCTAACTTTTACCCTCCTGTGACCTGTCATTCTTGCACCTGGCCACACCATGTATCTTGACATGCATGTCTTTAAGGATATGAAAGGAAGACCCATGCAGACATGGCAAGATTATGCAAACAACAACCAGACTCGGGAGTCTAACCCAGGACACTCGGATTTGTTTGAAAGCCACACTGGCCAACATGTCCCCAAACAGAATTTGACACTTTCTAAATTAATTAGAGATGTATAGTAAGGATGCTGTGGCACTTCAAGCTGGCAGACAAACAAAGTCTGTATGTTTAAAGTAACTCTCCATCCAAAGCTTATATTATTTGTATGTATTACTTACCAGAATTCTTTAGTAAACTATGGTATTCCATTGTTCTAAATCACAATAGTTTTGCTGGGAATGCAAACTCTTCACAGGAGCTGATACATAAAGTAACAGTGTCAGTCAGATCATTAATGTTTTCATAAGCATTTTTAAAAATATCCCAATCAGTCTAGTCCAAACTGAATCAACAGTTCATGAACGTATAGATTTTCTTACTGGTTTAGCTAATTTTAGCCTTGGTTTATAAGTGGGTAGCAACTGTAGCATAACATGGTCAAGATTACCCAATGGCATGCGATATAAAGCCCAGTATGTATCCTTTATAGTGCGGTAGCAGTGATCCAAAACCTTCCTGTCCCTGGTGGGGCATTTAACAAGCTGTTTGTTCTTGGAAACCTCGATGGTTAGGTTTGTGTTATTAAAATTGCCCATCATTGTAATCGGGGAGTTCGCATGACTGTTCTTCAGACTAGTGATGTAATCTGCCAACTGCTGCTGCACTTCATTCACATTCTCCTCAGGTGGGATGTAAACTTGAAAGAAAATTATTGAAGAAAATTCTCTAGGTGAACAGAATGGCTTACAGTTAATAGTAAAAGTCCCAGATTGCGGGAAAAGTGCTTCAATAATATGGAAATGTCACTGCACCAATTTTTATTAATACAGAATTAGCCTTTCGACTTGTTACAACGATCAGCATCTCTATCTGCTCTGCTAAGCAGAAACCCCAGCAGGTCTAATGCGGAGTCAGGAACTGATTCATTGAGCCATGTCTTTACAAAGCAATACACTGAAGAGAGAAAATAATCCTTACTTGTCGTGTGAAAAACGTTAAGTTTGTCTATTCTGTTCCTTAGTGATATGACGTTAGATAATACTAGACAGGAAAGAGGAATGCAAAATACGCGGCTACTACACTGCACAAGAGACCCTGCACACTTCCCCCTTCTCCAGTTCTGGTGCGAGTTACCTGGCAGGGAGTCTGAGTTTGCAGTTAGAGTGTTCATATGTAGCAAATCCGTATGCAGGCATCCTTCATCGATTGAGGATGAATGAAGTCTGATCCCAATAGACAGGAGCTGATCTCGTTTATATATAAAATACTCATTTATTACAAAAGGCAAAGTTAGCAGACAAAATCAACAGACACATAAGAAGATCTGATTGGAGCCATCATGTCATGTAGTTTGCAGTGATGGCAATGAAAAAAAGTTATCTTATGTTTTTTTGCAGAACAGAAATTAAAAAAAAATCTGATAAAAAATAAGTCTATGGTGATCAACAATAGAGAACAGCAGACAACGTCAAAATGTTTATGAAAAAATCTCACGTTACTCCTGTAGCATAATCCGCATGTCATCTCATCCAGTCATCTGCTCACAATGTTCCAAACACATGTATTTTAATTAAAATATTTTTAAATAAATCACTTCTGGGAAACAGTCTTGTGAATTAAAATGAAACACAGCCAACCAATTGAATTGAAGACCTGCCTCCCCAACTCATTCATTGGTCACAAGTCCAGCCCCAGAATATCTTACTCATTGGCTAACACTGCATTTCACATGATGACGACAGTACAAAGTTCACAGAGAGATATGTACAAATAAAGATCAGAGGCTGGGAAAAGACAAGTGAAAACACTTTCAGGAAGAGAATATGCCTCAGATATGTGCACATCGAAGGTGTTTCAACAAGCAGCAGGACAGTTCACCCATGCAATTACACAATACTCCAGTTGCGGATATGAATATAAATGTAACGACAGGAGGGCTCTCCCATGTTCCATTTTAGTTTACAAGTGCATTTTCCATAAGTGACTTACAGTATTTAACAATATTTTATTAAAAAATACATGTGTTTGTGACATTGTCAGAATACGACTCGATGACTTCACATGTGGATTATGTGACACGAATAAAATAAGATTCTTACAATGGACTTTCTAATATTGTTTGCTGCTGTTCAAAGTTGGTCAGCACAAAGTTCTCTTCTATCAGAAACTTTTTTTAAAACTCTGCTCCACAAAAAAACATCAGATTATTTTTTTTTTTCTCAGCCATCACTACAAACTAAATGTGGTAAGTAAAACAAAAACATGCACACAAAAATTAATCATTTAAACAAAAATGTAGCAGTTTTATGACTATTTACTTACTGGTTTTATGCCAGGGTTCAAAATATTTTTTGGGAGGCTTCAAACTTTTTAAAAATATTTATTAAATTTACTTAATAGAATGTTGGTGTTTAATTTGGAGAGTTTCCAACACATAAAAAGTTAGACATATAAGGATCTTTGTTTTTTAATTCAAGGGTCATTTTTGCGAGAATATATTTAAAAAATAATATACATTAGTTATGAATGGACTAGTGGACCAGGTCAGGATTTTAAAACAGAAAATTTCTCCAAAACCCAAATACACAAGTCATTTTTGCTCTTAAACTGAATCCAATATACAGATGATTTATTTAGTGTTTCACTCTCTATTCTGTCCCCAAACGCCGTATTAGTGAGGCTTCTCTCCCAAGACCCAGTCTGTACAGAGTGTGCATCGCCCCACTGGTTGTAGTGAACGTTGACAGATAGCTTTACTCACCAAGAAAGTCAAGGCTGAGAATCCGTATACTTTAATATAGATTTCTGGCAAGAAGTCATACAAGTATTAGGACGTGAAAACCATTGACAACTCGAAGGTAAAAGGACGATAATTTCCTTAACCTAAAATACAATATGGCAGAGTTAAGAATGTACCAAACAGTCTAATAACAATATTAACATAGGCTGCTGTAGCAGCACACTCTCTGTTATAGTGGGATGCCACAACTCCATCCAATCATGTTACTGACTAAGTATCCATAAAAACATGGCCACAATTCTCAGAAATGATCACAAAACGGCAGCAACGTAATTCAAAATAGGACCATGGTGGTATCACCAAGTTAACAATAAAATATCAAGACCATGTGCAAGTATATTAAAGTTTATTTATTTGAAGCTAGGGGTTGTCATGCATGTGCATCAGAGGGTTGCCCTCTGGGTTTTTCTTATGTATGTAATTCCACTGCAGGCTAAAAGAAGTGGAGCTGCTGTTAATGAGGGTAGTGAGGGCAACTGACTCCACCCCTTCCAGTCCCCAGACCATAAAATTGTAGCCACCTGGAAGGAGGTGTCACTCACTGACTGGAAGAGTAAAAAGATGGAGCTCCTTCATACCTTGGTCCATGTGGGTGGTTGAATCTTTTGTTATTGCACCATCATGCTCTATTTTTGTTACATTTTTATCTTATATTTCGACCCTACATTCCCTCAGACGACCACGGGGTCCAATGTCTATCTTAAAACGATGATTAGCCTGTGCCTTTGATTTTGTTTCTTACTCCATGTGCTATTTTGCCTTATTTGGATTATGGATCTCCTGCCTCAATTTGCATGTCAATCTCACAATATTGTTTCTTGTTTACCAACTCCATTTACTAAATGCCATGTCATATTAAATGACTTTTCCATTAATTTTTTAGACATAGCTTTCATTTATAAAATCTTAGTGAAGGTTATTCATGTAATCTAGCAAACCCAGTGACTCAGTCAATGTAGTCCACAACTCCTACTGACAAAATGAAAGAGGTTGTAGGGGTGGGATCTGTGTGCATGAGAGAAACCAATGAGTGTTTATTTAAAAAAAGGATAAAAATTAAAAAGAGTACGCCTAAAAATACAACACAAGGCAAGCACAGCTATACCAAAATGCAAAGGCAGAATCAAAATACAGAGCAAAAAAATAACAAAACCACAAAATCCAAACAGTACTTACTGTAATGATTAAAACTCCACAGCTTCTCAATGAACCTCAGCAGGACTTAACCATCAGTCAGAATATAAAGGCAGTGGGCGGTCCGAAGCAGTGATGTCACCGTGGCCCCCACTCTTGAGGTTCTACTCATAGAATACAAGGAATAATAAATAATAAATAGACTTTAATAAAAAAGAGGAAACATTTTCAATGTCCCTCGTATAATAATTACATAATATTTAAATAAAGCAAAATTAATAAAATTACATAAAAACAAAAACACATAAAAGTAATAATTCAACAATAACAGAAATAACAACAAAAAAGAAAATAATCATAAACCAGGGAACAAACCCTGGCTGCAACATAATAGTCTGAAGCATCCATGACTGACAAACAGATATTATTATTTGAACTTTTTTGTATTGATTTTCACAACACTAAATGTTAGTTACTCTCCTGATAAATAACTTTTGTGTATTCGAATACTTTGATGATTATGAGCTATTCCTTTATTTTTAGTTCTTTCTGGTGTTTTACTGCTTAAAAGTGAATTAGTGATCCAGCTGACAAATTACACACATAGTAGTTACACAAATCATGACTAATACTTATAAATTGTTTAGCTCTTTTGTTTTTATGCAAAAGATCTAGTGAAGGATTAGGACTTTTTCAACTACCATAGATACTCGCATATTAGTCGATCTCACAGATAAGTCGAGTGTATTTTTAAGCCGAAAATTACGAAATTTGTTATGACCCGCGTATAAGTCGAGGAAAAAACTTGGGTTTTTTCATGGCCCGTTGTCTTAATAAGTACGGTCTTCTCACCAATACCTGCTACAGTTCGATTCCCCGGCATATCAAATGTCATTGGTGTTTCATCCATGTTACCAATGTTACTGGGATCAAAGTCATGCCTTTGTCTTTGCTTGATAAAAAAATTTCTGAAAGGAACTGACCTTTTCTTCTAGATCTTTCGGCAGCTTCTGCGCGATTTTTGTTCACTGACGAAGATACAACCCATATCTGTTCATAAACCGCGTATACCAGCCAACCGATGCTTGAAATTCCAACAAAGGCTTATGTGGTGTTATGGGTCCACAGCTCTCTTAGCAAAGGCCGTTTTAGTTTTTAAATAAATAATAACCGCACTCGCAACTTAGTGAGCCGCAGGGTGATCTGCAGTGTGGGCGTTTCTCAACTAGTGCACAGGTGAGGGACTGCCCACATCCGTGTTTGTTCCTGTGACTAATGTGCTGCAGCTGCTACTGTATGTCCTCTCTGCATATAAAGAGAAGCGTGAGTCAGTTAGAGAGGAAGGAAAAACGGAGTAAAAAAAAAAACAAGGAAGAGAAAGAAAGACGGAGGTGGCTGAAGAAAGCAGGAGAGAGAGAGACGGTGCGAGTGGGCGAGCGAGCGAACGAGCGCTCGCAGGCAGCTGTGTGGAAGCCTGGGTGTTAGGCTGACACCCGGGAGTCGAAGTTGAAGTTGCTCCCGCTGAGCGATCATGTAGCGGGAGTGACCAAAGAAGAAAAGCCTGTCCGCGTAAGGCCAGGACGGCAGCGGGAGTCGGGAGGCTTGGAGGTGAAGTCCTTGGTGTGGGCATCCTGGATGCCAAGGTTACAAGTCTCAGGCCTGGGATGACTGCCAGACCGAAGCCAGGATCAGGAGGACTCCAGACCTGTGTGTGTGTGAGAGAAAGGACAGCTGCTGAGATAGCGTCTCGCCTGCTGTAAAGCCCAACCGGGAGAAGCAGTAGAGACGCTAGTTTAAAAGAGGCACCGGGCTTATTGATTTTAAAGACTGCTTCCAGCAATGTTTTAACCTCGGTTTTTTAAAGGATTGTTTTTTTATTTTATTGATTTTTGCTTTATGGATTATTTATTTAATTAAGAGTTCTTTTGAATCACTGCACTGTTTACTTTGAACACTGATTTTGATTTGTTGTGCACTGTGCCATTACCCAAATTCGATGGAAAATTGTGTTGCCCCGTGGATAAGCCGACCCTGTTTTTTTGAATGAATTTTAAGGCATAAATTTTTCGACTTATACGCGAGTATCTACGGTACATCTTACAGGAAAAAGCACGAGTTGCGGAAATCTAAAAATGAAACTTAGGGCAACAGTACATCTTATATATAAAAATCAACAAGTGGAAGTGTGTGTGTCTGTCTGTCCGGCCCGGAAGTGAGAGGTGGAATTTTGGTAACAGTTCCACCTCAGAAGAAACAGAAACTCCCTTAGCCATTAATACACAAGTGAAGCCAGCACGTTGCCAAAACGAAACCTCAGAAGAATGAGTCACTGGCTTAGCTGCTAATACAGAAGTGAGGCGAGCACATCAACAAAATGAAACCTCCGAAGAAAGACAAAGTCGCTTAGCTGCTAATACACAAGCGAGGCGAGCACGTCGGCAAAATGAATCCTTCTATGAGAGAGATGCCCAGAGTAGTTCCTTTCAATTACCTGAAAACTCTACAATTTAAATTTTTTTCTGATGATTTCAATAGTTTCTAGGACTCCAGGCTTACACAGCTAGTAGATATAATGGAACGACTTCTTAGAATGACAACAAATGATATTTAAATAACTCACAAAAAGCTGTATGCTTGTTTTCACTGTAATTAAGTGTCAAATAATTCAAAAAGCACTGCAATACACATTTGTCATTCAGGCAGCACAAGTCTAAACACAACTATAATAATAGTAATGAGAGAGCTGTACGTGAGAAGAAGACAATTTATTCCCCTAGATTTGACTTTTGCTTACTTAAATGGTAATCACATACTTCAACTTTACGCCCTTAAAGGTACTTTTCATGAGAACAGACTTTATTTTTGACACCCATAAACTATAAAATTAGCGGTAATTTAATAACAGGGCTTGTCATTGCTGTTTGTATTTATCCAAAATAAAAATATTATACACCTTTTAGCTTTACAAGCTTGTATGTTCATAATTTCTGTATGAGGCATATTTATTTGAACACGTATCGTGGTGTTGTGGCTAAGACGCTGTACCTTAAATGTCAAGGCTACTGTTTCAGTTCCTTCCTTTTGTCACCCTGTGTGACCCAGAGGAAATCACTTGAACTTCCTGAGCTTTGGAAGTAACAGTTATCTGTGGACACGTGTAATTTTCCTTAGGTAATCACATCAGTTTAACATCTAACCAACAGTCATAATTTGCTCTCTTAGTGTGTCACTCTGTCTTGTAAATATTTTATAGATATATAGGTATCAGCATAATTGAAGAGGGAAAATGAAAGGTTGTTCATAAAAATTATAATAGGGAAGCTTCAAAGCTACAATACTGTCAAATGAGTACCTTATTCTGCTTCAGGATTAGTGAAAAAGGGATACAAAATAAGTTTATCCTTGTTTTCTTTCCAAGGTTTTTGTAAATATTTTGCAGACTGACTTTAATGGGTACTAACTGATGTCACCTGGGAGGGTCAAAAAGGCTTATGATTAATAAGGGAAGGTTAAGGATGGTTTATGAAAAAAGGACAATGTCTGTTTTATATAACTATATATTGTGACGGATGGTGGCGGGCACCATTACCCAGCTGGGACTCCTCCATAATGAAGGGGGGGGGGGTGGCTTATGAAGGAAGTATCTCCCCAGAGCTGCTATTTGGCAGCCCCCCTTGGGAGCTGCGGCACCTTAGATTCCCACAGGGCTATATGGGAGTTTGTATTTGTCGACTCAGCCCTGTTGGGTTCTGGGGGTACTGCCCAGGGGGTACTGCAGGAGCTAGAGCCCTATTTGATTGGGCTACTGCCACACCTGGGAAGACTTCAGGATCTCACTAACAAGCCACCTAGTGCTTTACACCATGTACTACATTGAGGCAATAAGTGTAGGAGGCCCTCCATGAACTCCCAATTGCGTTGCATTTCACACCACATCAGTCTTCATTAATGACACCATGGTGTGCCATGCCTTGCACTACATCAGTGCAATAAGTGACAGGGAAGGGGAATAAGTGGGTTGGGGGCACTATGAACTCCCGAATGTGTATCCCTTCACTAAGCATCCCTCTTCTTTGCATGTCATGTATTTTGCATAAAGGTTACAGTTCCTGTTGTGTAGAAAGGTAGAAATGACAACATTTTATCTATGTGTTCACCCCATTTCAGGGCACCATAATGTTTAGGACACAATAATGAAAGGTGTATTAAAGCCGTCATATTTAGGAATTTGTTGCATATCCCTTACGCGCAATGTCTGCTTAAAGTCAGCGATTCATAGACATCACCAGGTGCTGAGGACTTCTCTGGTGATGCTCTACCAAGCCTTTCATACAGCCATTTTAGCTCCTGCTTGTTCTGGGGGCTTGTTCCCCTACGTTTTCCTTTCAGCATATGGAATGCCTGATCAGTTATATGTAAATCAGGTCACTGGCCATTCAAGAATCTTCCATTTTTCCTCTTTAAAAACTCCTGTGTTGCCTCTGCAGTATGTAGGCATCAACTGGAACTTGAGCAGATAAGATGTTTCTCTACACCTCAGAATTCACTGTGCGACTGCCGTCAGCAGTTACATCAACAGTGAGGAGAAGTGTGGCAGGACCTGCGGCAGCCATATGTGCTCAAGTCATAACACCACAAGCACCACATTTAACAGATGAGGTGGTCTGCTTTGGATCTCAGACAGTTCCTTTTCGTCTTCTCACTTTGGTCTTGCCATCACTCTAATAGGTTCATCTTTGTCTTGTCTGTCCACAGGACCTTTTTTCCAGAATTTTGCAGGCTCTTTTAAGTACTTTTTATAAACTGTAATCTGGCCATCCTATTTTTATGGCTGACTAGTGGTTTGCATCTTGCAGTATGGCCTCTGCATTTCTGTCCATCTTCTGCAGATAGTCCTCTCTGACACATTCATATCTGCCGCCGGAAGACTGTTTCTGATCTTTCCGACAGACGTTTGGTGCTTTATCTTTACCATAGTAAGGATTCTTCTGTCTTCAGCAGTGGAGGTCTTCTTTGGCCCATCAGTCCAGTCTAGTCCAGTTTGCTATTGCGGAGCTCGCCAGTGTTTCTTTCTTCTTAATTATATTCTAGGCACTAGATTTAGGTCATTCTAACGGTTTTATTCTTGTTTTTCAGGCTCATAATGGATTCTTTGACTTTCATTGGCACAGCTGTTGTCCTCATGTTATGGCAGCTTCAGACTCCAAATGTGGTCTGTAGGTAGAAGTAGCATAGGTATTTTTATGCCTGTACTTATGAAGCAATGAAACACACCTGAGTCATCACAAACACCTGTGACACCAATTGTCCCAAACATTATGGTGCCCTTAAATGGGGGTTGCAGTGTGGAAATATGTTGTCATTTCTACATAGTGTGATTGAAATGTATGCAGGTACCCTTAAATAAAAGTGTGCAATGTGCACTTTAATCACATCTGAATTGTTTGGTTTGTAATTTTAAACTGTAGAGCAGATGGGTAAATTATGGGAAAATGTCTTTGTTCCAATCATTATGACAGGCACCATATATGTATTTACTTTAGTTGAGCTCCTGCTGGTTACAATTAGAACACAAGACAAATGATAGTCAAGAGGCTAGTGTAGGTCAAAATACCAGAAAATTAAAAAGATCCAAGAAACTGAACCAACTAAGGACAAAAAGAAGTCAAAGTCAAAAATACTGGAAAGAGGTCAAAACTAGAATACCAAAAACCCACTGCTAGGGTATACTTGAAAATAAATCTAACTAGCACTAAAGAGAAGGAGTTTTAGCATCCACAGAGGTATAAGTTGAAAATACGAATGCTGTCATATTTGTATGCAACGTTGTAAGTATGACAGCATTGTCATGTGGTCACTACTGGGAGCATTGCGTAAATAATCAAGACGGTAATAAAATTAAACATTTTAAATGTAATTTAAATTGCAAAACAAACATCAAAATAAATAAATATATATAAAAAAACACAAAAATACACACATAGAAGTGTGGGTATATTAAATGTGTTTTAATTATGGAGAATCAAGAGTCTCTAAAGACCAACTTTAGGAAGCAAAATTAATGATGACACTAAAGCAGATAATCTAATAGGGACTAGGCAACGTTGAAAAAATGTAAAACATCCTGAGTAAAAATAACATACACATTAAATTTGTACCCTGACTGTGACAGAAATAATAATACCTTAAGGAGCCTTGTCACAGTTTTAGCTTTTAAAATTCTATGCTTTTGTTTGCAAACATGTGTAAATGTTGTCAGACATTTGTGAGCAGGGAGCAACTTCAGTGTTACGAAATGGGCAATACCACTACTGAACCACAGAGGGGGCTTTTGTTAACTTCTCCTGTTTTTTCCTTGAGGACAGAACCTTCCCTGGATCACTGATGTCACTTTCTTGGGTCATTCACCAGAAGTCCCACCTCTTTGTCCCAGGAATCAACATTAAAAACTTTTGCACTGAAAGTGGGTGTTCAGTTGTAGGACCTGAATCTGAGTGTGGATTGGTGCACCAGGAGTGAACATTTGAACCTTTTTTTTTACCTATATAGTTTCCTGTATCTTTTGTTTGCTACTTACCCTTTATTTTTCCCTTATTACATGAGGCATTGCTCCGGGTACCCCAAAACCTTTTGTGTATAAAATTCTACAACCTTACTGGAAAAAAAGTAATTGGTGTCTTTAATCTGTGAAAAATACATATTACTACCTGATAAAAAAATCAAAACCTGAATGTACTTACCACTTATTGTAGATTCTCATTCATAGTAGAATATCCGTAAGGGGACAGAAGGGGTATGATGCAATTATCTCTTCCTTTAGTTAGTTAAATTTAATGAACAACTGGGGCCTGTGCTTGGGCGACTGATCTTTTTACTTTATATATAAATTATTTAGATAAAGAGTTACAACTTAATTAAATTTTCAGAAAGCACTAAATTAGGCAGATTAGCAGATAACCTAGAGGCAAATGAATCAATGCAAATGGACTAGACAGGATCGACAATTAAGCAGATATGTGGCAAATGCAGTGCAATTTAAATAAATAGATTATTATTAAACAAGAAAAATATAAGAATAATAACACAAAGTAGATGTAGAAAGTACATTTTATATAATAGTATATTCCAAGCAGATTCAGTATATTTCAATAAGTTTCTCAAACAGCCGGAGCGTTAGCTTTGAAGTAGCTGGAAGTCATTAAACAGTACACTCACACACACACCCAATATCTACACAGACTAGACCAATTTAAAGCCATCAAATTACCTAATTAGCAAATCTTTAGGGGTAGGAAATGAGCTTACCCAGTAAAACCTGTGAACTCTAAGAGGTCTCAGTTTAATACAATATATTCTTAAGTAGCACTCATAACTAAAAAAGTCTAAAAATTACACAGGGTTACAAATACAAATCATGACCACCAAACTAAACAGCTAGGTATCTTTCATATGCATAACCACACAAACAGTAGCTTCAGAAAGTATTCAGGCTTCTTTATTTTCTGAATACTTTATTGAGTTATAGATTTAATTTTAAATGGATATATTTGCCTTTTTTCTCATCAATTTACAATCAATAACTCATAATGACAAAGTGAAATACATTTTCAGAAAGGTTTACAAATTTATTAAAAATCAAAAACTGAAATCTTTCATTCATATAAGTGTTCAGACCCTTAATTCAGTACTTTGTAGCAGCCATTTGGTAGCAGGTCTTTTTGGGTACATCTCTACAGCTTTGCACACGTGGATTTGGGCAGTTTATCCCATTCTTCCTGGCAGATCATCTAATGTTCCATTACATTGGATGGGAAGTCACTGTAAACTGCCATCTTCAGTTCTCTCCACAGATGTTCTATGGGGTTTATGTCTGGGCCACTCAAGGACAGTCACAGACTTTTCCCATAACCACACCAGAATTGTCTTGGTTGCGCGATGTGGGTCATTGTCATGCTAAAAAGTGAACCATCACCCCAGTCTGAAGTCCTGTGCACTTTAGAGTGGGTTTTCTTCAATAACTTATCTGTATTTGGCTGTGGTCATTCTTCCCTCAATTCTGACCAGTCGCTCTGTCCCTGACATGATGCTGCCACCACCATGCTTCACCAAAGAGATTATATTAGGCAGGTGATAAGTAGTGCCTGGTCTTCACCAGACATGGTGCTTGGAATTCTTCCCAAAGAGTTCAATTTTAGTTTAAGACCAGGGAGTCTTTTTCCTTTTGCTCTCAGAGTCCTTCAGGTTTTGCTTGGCAAACTCCAGTTGGGCTGTCATATGCCATTTACTCAAGAATGGCATCTAGTCACACTGCCATAAACATGTGATTGATGGAGTGCTGCTGAGATAGTGGTCCTTCTGACAAGTTCTCCCATCTCGACAGAGCACTTCTGAAGCTGCATTAAAGTGACCATTTGGATCTTAGTAATCTCCCTGACCAAGGCCCTTGACCTTTTTGCCCACTCAGTTTGGTCAAAGAGCCAACTCAACGAAGGGTCCTGGTAGTTCTAAATCTCCTCCATTTCATTATTATTGATGCCACTGTGCTCCTGGGAAAACGTAAAGCTTTAGAAACAGTTTTATACCCTTGTCCTGGTCTATGCCTCACCACAGTTTGATCATTGAGGTCTACAGAGAATTCCTTGGACTTAATGGCTTGGATTTTGTCTTGACGTGCAATGAGAATTGTCTAACCTTATACACACAGCTGTATGCCTTTTTAAATGATACCCAGTCAATTCAATTTGCCACAGGTGGACAACAATCAAGTTCTGGACTGGTCTAAAAGATAATTAAGAAACAGGATGAGCCTGAACACAATTTGAAGTGCCACACCAAAGGGTCTGAAAAATGAGAAATTTCAAGTTTTGATTTTTAATAAATTTGCAGATCTTTCCAAAACATGTTTTCACTTTGTCATTATGGATTATTGAGAGTAGATTGATGGGCACAAATGGCACATTTATCCTGTTAAAATTAAAACTACAACACAATAAAGTGTGCAGAAAGTGAAAGTTCTTCATCTGCTTAACACAACAGGTATACCAAGATTCATAATCTAATGCTAAAATTTAATTGAAATCAGGGAAAGCAGAGATCCACCTAATAGAAACCCTGGTAAATTCATTAATGGAGGAATTCAAGAACTCCAATTAAAAACAGTCTTAAAAATAAAACTCTGGTGCATCTAAGGTCTTTTAGAAAATTAAGTAAGTGTGAACTGACCTAGGCCATTCTCATTCCAGGCATCATATAATATATAACATGGATATATTTATAACTGTAGTATATTAGGATAGTTGGATGTGGCTAAACTAACCTAAAGGCTCTTAGGCACTCTCGAATGTGGCATTACTAATAGTAGTAACTTGGTCAATGTAAAGTGGTACAAGAAAAGGCTTAGTAAAACATGATAATAATAGTCAACACATATTTAATTAAGGAAATAGCAACACAATAGATTTTGTTGCAATATGAACAAATACATTAGCACCTCTAATGGTACAGAATACTAAAGTAATTGATGTGATTGCAGTGTTTCCCAGCCTTTAACTTTGTGGTGGCATAATTTTTGCAACCAGAAACATCCCATGGCACACCACTGGTCTACTAACCACAAACACATATATAGTATACATACACATGCTTAAGTGTCTGAAGCGGCATAACTGCTGAATAAGCTGGTAAAAAGGAACTCCAAGATCACCGTTCATAGATACAGCATTTAGTGAACTGCTTTATCCCTTCTCCCCTCACTGCCTCAGAGGCAATTCATATGTCCACTATCCGTCGGCCCTCTGAGGCTTGCTGGTGATCACATAGCCAGGAGATAAATCCAAAGTGCCTTTAAGTGCTGTGTCTGCAACCTAGCGATTGCAGAGCTGCTTTTATGCAAGCTTCTCAAGGTACTTCTGTCCTCCTCAGAAACATTACGAAATTCTGAGGAGTTTGTCCCTCTTAGGCTCAGACCAAGGTGCGTTACACTATTGCTTCCATGGCACACCTGGAAAGGTCTCACAGCGTACCATTGTACCATGGCACACTGGTTGAAAAACACTGGCATAGACTAATTAGATTTCCCTTAACTTAGTAGGCAAATCATTTGAACATTTAGTGGCCCTGTACTGAAGTCTGAGGCTCCTACACCAGACTTATTGATTCTTGAAGTTTTAAGAAAGTCTGCACAGACTGATTTTAATGTATATTATGGATTGAAAGTATTACTACGTTTTGTTAAGTAAGGTGTTAAACACATTTACAGCTTTGTATCTTCAAATAAGAAGTCAACGTTGAGACCAAAGAGTTTAACAGCTGCATTTCCCACTTCTAAAAATAATACTTGGGGCATCATCTTCTAGTAACCGTACTCTGGAAATTAAATTATTTGAGCAGCCAGGCCTGGTTCAAACTTCCAAGCATTTGTCTGACTTTCCAAAGCATATTTGTGAGATGTTGTAAATCCTGCCACTCACAAAACTCAAAAATGGCTGCAGCCCTAAGAAAATAATAAAAAAAGTCAGACCTGCCCCTGAATAGGTCTCAACCCAGGCAGCCTAGCCCCAAACTCAAGTGGCAGATGTCCAAAAAATAGTAAAATTCACATAAATGAGGAAAGGAAAAACATAAAAACCTCTGTTCAAAGGACAAAACAGAGTTTGTTAAATGTAAGCATTTGTTAACACTAAAACTACCACATTTTTTCACTACTGTTCTTGCCAATGGCCCGTCAGCTCAGCATCCAGATAATGTGTCTCCATTGCTCTACCCTCAAAAGCCACAGATAGCCTAATGCAGCTTGCGTGAATGTAAAAATAATTTCTTCGTATACAGCATATATTAAATTTTAGCATATTTTCAAATGAAAAAACAAACAAAAAAATTCCCAGGTTATGCTGTCAAAAATTGCTTTTGTAGTCGTTAGTGAAAAACAAAACAAAAATCTTTAATCAAGTGGGAACATAAAATACTACATTAAAATCTATTTTCTACATAAATAAAATATAAAAACTAGTCATGCTTCCATATTTCATGAAATATGCAAGTAAAAGGCAAGCAGCACGACAAACTGATTATAAAACTGTCCACAGTCTGTCGATGCTCAACTTACTCCTGTTAGTTCCATAACATATCTAAACTTATCTGAAATAACATTACAATGTTTTCACACACTAGGAATACAAAGCACACTGGCAGCATCAATTTGACATTGGGCAAGAAGAACACACTTACATACTTTTTAGTTTATGAGTATACTTTGTTTTTCATTTTTTTATTTGTAATCAACTGAAATAAATGGAGCAGTTCTCAGATTAGCCTATTATCTTTTTTATTACATGTATAGGGAGTTCTGGCATCAGGAAAGGCACCTGGCTGTAAAAATCATGGCGTAATCTAAAAAACATTGACTCCACGTATATGTGGGAAAATATAAAGAGGAAGGAAAAGACGATTATTTATGTATACTGAAAAATATGAGTGATCATTAGTGATATGTTTCTGTGATTATTGTATAGTCGTCTACAGGAGAGTAGGACAAGAATTCATATTCTGGTAGCAACATTACATTAACCTTGATAGCGATGGCTAGATTGGATTTTCCAAGGTTAAAATAAAGTTTGTGCTGGAGGAGATAGAAAGCAATTCACAACTGGGTACTAACGTTCACTGGTGTTGTTTGTGTCAGTAAATGCTATTTTACACAAAAGATAACCAAAAAACAATAAAATCAATTACATTTTCTAAGTTGTATTTTAGAGTCACAGATATATTGCCATATACAGTACAGCTTTAAAGGAAAAATCAAGGAAGGCCAGGAGCATGATGTGCACACAGATGAAAAAATTAAAGATTTAAAAACACAACACCGGTATGCGTTGACCACTGCGCTGCACTTCTAGTGTTAAGAATTTGAAAGGAATCAAAAAGACCATGCAGGAATACAGTCCAAAACCAAAAGAAAAAAAATCCAATGCAGTACCAGAAAACAATATTTTAAATAGAAGCCAGGGTCAAAATACAGTACATTCAATCATGAAAAGTTATAAACAATAGGAATCCAAAAATAAAGACGCTTTACCAAAACTGTTCCAATCTCTCTTCAGCTTTTGACTTAAATACTGCTACCCAGGCTTTCTAATTAGTTGACCCTGACTCCATAGGTGCTGCATACAAGAAGCAGGGCAAATAATAAAAATACAAAATATAATATTAACATAAAACATCACAAAGCACAAAAAAGTAATGCACTGCTAAAACTGGGCCACCTGATTATACAGCTAAAGGCCTTATCTCCTAAGGCTCCACATACAGGAGACAGGGCAAAGCACAAAGAAAACGAATGCATTAAATCTTAAACTTAAACTTAAAAACTGAAAATATAATAATTAGATAGATAAATAAATGACACCATATTCAACAAATAACATACAGAAGGAACAAAACCAAAAAAAATAATAGCAAAATATATATATAATAATTTTGAAAAAGTCAAGAAAAAAGTTGAGCAAACAGAAAAAAAACACTAGAGATGAAGGAAGAACCCTGGATGAACATGACATGCAAGATATGGACACATTGGTGACTTTAGGACCCCTAAGGTTTACCCCACAGTTCTAGACTTCTGTGTTTTACAGGTCTGATTACTTGTTGTAGGCCTGCATCCCTTATTATCCTGCATGTATCATCCTTAACCCTGGTGTACACATTGATGAAACCTTTAAGTTGACATTTATCTCCACACTTGAATCTCTCAGACTAATCGAATTTAAGAGTCAAGAACAAAGTAATGTCAAAAAACTATTCTCTTATTCATCTAGGCACACAGCAAAATTCAAAATAAGACAATCAGATGAGTGCACATATAAGAACATAAGAAATTTGACAAACAAGAGGAGACCATTCAGTTCATCAAGCCCATTTGTTTAGCTAATAGCTAAGCAATCTCAATATCTCATCCAGATTCAACTTAAAGGGAGTCAGGGTTTCTGTTTCAACTCCAAGTCTCGGTAGTTTGTTCCAGAGTCTCATAACTCTTTGTGTAAAGAAGTGCTTCCTGCCTTAAGTCTTCTATGCACTTCCCCTTAATTTTCACTGATGTCCTCGAGTATGTGATTTACCCTTTAGCTTAAAGAATGTTGCTAGATCTCCTTTTCAAAACTTTTGAGAATTTTAAATACCAGAATTAGATCCCCATGCAGTCTCCTCTGCTCGAGACGAAAAAGGTTTAATTCTCTGAATCTGTCACAGTATGACATGTCCTTTAAGTCCCATGATGCACTTGGTTACTCTCCTCTGCACACCTTCAAGTGTTGCTATGTCTTTCTTGTAATGTGGTGACCAGAACTGCATAGGATACTCCAGATGTGATCTAACAAGTGCATTATATAGTTTGAGCATAACATCCCTTGACTTAAATTCAACAGTTGTAATGATATAACAAAACATTTTAAGTAATAAAATAACAGCATAATAAAATATACCCATTTTCTTCTTATCTAAAATTTATGGCTTCTGTAGCATAATTAACATCTGTGTAATAAAGAAATTTGGTGTTACAAACTTTATATCTTGATTCTGTCTTTCTCTTCTGTATTGTAAGGAGGAATCTGTCTTTTTAAAAATCCTTTAGTCTTAAAAACTAATTCTGAAAATTGTGAATTTGTTCCACTGTTTTAACAACCTTTAGTCTCAAAGAGACACAGAACCTAAAGCCATTTGTTTCTGCAATTCATCCTCAGCACTTTCTTTTCCTTATCCTTAATTTATTAAAATGTATGTAAAATACAATAATACTGTATATATAAAAAATACACTTCATTAGGTGATTACTGTTTAATTCCAATTTCCTGCTTCTTATCTTATTTTAGATCATAATCAGCAAGGGTTTTAAACTTTGTGTTTAATTACTTTGAACAGCATGCCTATTTATTATACCACCAATAATTAATCTCAGCATTTCATTACACTACAGAGTGGAAAAACGAGGTTGCATAATAAGTTGTAGGCTATAAAGGAGGAACTTCATCTTTATCGTTTTACAAACTTCATTCAGGGAAGCTGTAAGAGTTTTCAAATATCAGATCAACAAAGGTTTATTTTGTTTCTTAACTTTGTAACTGAGCAGCAAAGTGTTATATGTTAACTTTTGTTTGTTTCTTTCTTTTCTTATGACCCAAAAATATTCTTGGACCGAGCCTTTGTTAATGGATCACGGTGGCTTGTTTTTTTGACAAAACTGATTACAGTAATAAAAATATGAATTTATTCTTGTATTCTGCATTGTGAACAAATACAGATATGTGTCAAGAGTGTGATGCTTCTGCAGTATTTAAAGAGACAGAAATAAGGTGAACACAGAAAGCGGAGTTACAAAGATGGTGGAGACATGTCTGTCTGTTTATTCCATAACCAAGAAACCTCAGGACCCCAGAACCTCCATCATCAGTACATCCATAAAAAATGGGTTTGGTATTTTTCAAGTCGAAGTTGTTTCTTCACAATGGTGTTTTAATTTGCCGCATAAAACAGCATTCTAAAATGAAGTTTTATACATTAAAAAAAAAAAATAACCAGTCTGCTCTTGCTTTTTAGAATTGAGCTTATGGACACTGTGGTCACATTGTAAAAAAATGTTTTAAAACGTAAGTCACATTTTCAAGCCAAATATGTTATCAGATATTGATCCATATTTTTAGATTATACACTGTGATGGACGGTCGGGACGCCCTTTTGAGGAGAAGACCGGGGTAGTGGACATGTCACCAATGGTACCTCCCCCGGGACACGAGAGGGCAGCCCCCCCTGGCTTACATCGGGGCCACAGAACTGGAGCTTAGAAGCCCAACCCTGTGGGGGTCCATGGCCACCACCAGGGTTGCCTGGACAGCTCTGGAGCCTTGGCATGCAGCACTTCTGCCACACCTGGAAGTGCCGCCAGATGTTAATCGGGAAGCACCTGGAGCACTTCTCCACTTGGAGAGCCGGAGTGAGGAGTGGAGGTGGCAGAAGAAAAGAGACAGAGGACAGTAAAGAGATAAGGACTGTGCATTGTGGGGTTTGTGCACTGTGTTGTTGTGCCGAACGTTAATAAACGTATGTGTTTGTGGGACATTCTGAGTCCGTGTCTGCCTGTGTCTGGGTTGAAGTTCACAACACATATTGCAAAATAACGCATCCATGTCATTTTAAGAAGTTAAGAAAAGCAAAACATTGTTCTGAGATTCCGCCACTTGAAATGCAGACAGGATGTGTACTTCACTTTTCTGCTTGTCTTCTTCAGTGATCCCCTTTCAGGGACGGGGCTATTGCTTTGCCTCATAAAGCCATCATCAATTACTGTTAATGACATCTGGGTATCAGCATATTAAATGCAATAAGCAAAAAGTAGGTATTGTTTAGGAAGAAATAACCATTCGATCTGAGTGCGCATCTGTCTGTTATTACAATCCATGGCAGGAAATAACCACTTAAGAAACAAAGTCACAGAAGCAAAGGTAGGATAGCAAGCAAAATATAATTTGGTGAATGGCTGGTTGTCATCCCAGCGCAGTACCCACTGTGAGCAGAGAAACGAGCAAGAAACATATCCTTACCTCATGAAAATAGTACCAAGGATCTGTTATGAAATGTATTTTTTCCAGTTTACTTATGTTACTAGAACTTAGCTTGCCTCAGAAACACGGAAGGCACATTTTCTTAAATCAAAACCTGTTTAAAGTGGATACCTTTGGAAAATTTTAAGGCCTTTTTTCACAATGGAACTCCTGTACCCATAAGCACTATTTTAGAATGAAAGAACAGGCAATTTATTTTTTTAAATTAATAAAGTAAAATGTGCTTCACTTTAGAATACAATTTTATGTGAAAAATGAATACAGTATATGCCATGATGATGATGAAATAACTTTGACTGGAAAAACACCAATCTCATCATTTAAAAGGGGGCCAATGAGCTGGGCAGTTGACTTTTGAACCAAGGAAATGGATCATTGTCATTTCTAAAGCAACATTCGCATACTGCTTTAGAATATTACAATACATATATGGGATTTTTTCCCACTTAGGCCCACGTTTTCATCTTTTGTTCGCTTTTACACTGGGAAATGTAGCACTTGGATAGTGCAGTGCTAGGAATATTACAAAACAAAAAAACGGACAGGCAGTGTGAAAGTAGTGGTTAAGACTTTGGACTTCAGACCCTGAGCCTGTGGGTTCATGTCACACTACTGACACTGTGTGACCCTGAGGAAGTCACCTCACCTGCCTGTACTCCAATGTTAAAAGCAATTGTATCTATCAAATTCTGTAAGTCACTTTGTGTAACGGCACCAGCCAAATAAATGTAAAGTACAGGATATCACAGGCAAAGCAAAACCAAATGACATGTACCTGAATAGTGATTGGGTGTGGAGACTCTTTGGTTCAGTGAAAGTCAATAACCAGTTCCTTGGTTATTAATATGTGTAAAAACACAATAAAAACCTAACCTTATTGATGCCTTTAGTATATGTAGCCTTGGAGCCAATGACAGGAGCTCCAGTGACCTTCACATCTTGGCTGCAGTTACCTTCATTCTATCCTCTACTCAGCATCTACCACATCCAACCTTATGTCAGGTTCAAAATTTCCTTTTTATTTTAGAATTAAGTAAAATTAATTTACCCCAAGAATAATAGATGACGTTAAATACTGCTGCCAATATCAAGAAATGTCTCTAATGGCACGTGCAAATAACAACAGCAACAACAATTTATTTCTTGTTTAGCCCAAAATCACACAAGGAATGCCTCAATGGGCATAACAGGCCCTGTTTTTGGCAACCCCCCAGTCCCCAGCATTGACTCTCTAAGAAGACAAGAAAAAACTCACAAGAAACCTTGTAGGGAAAAAAAAAAAATCTTGGGAAAGGCAATTCAGAGAGAGAAAGAAAGAAAGAGAGAGAGAGAGAGAGAACCCCTTGGGCTTGCAATGGGTGTTAAAAAAATGGAGTAAATACCTCACACAAAACAGAACACAGAGCTTGATGGCCAGTCTATCATGGCCACCTCAGAAATGCAATACAAGAGTAGAAACGACTTTGTTCCTGCACAGCTCTCCTCACCAAGTGCAGGCGCAGAGCACTGCGACAACTCTCAAGGCAAAATGCAGGAACACATTACACCACTCAATAAATACCAAACTATCATATGAGGATACAGATTTGGTAAAATACAAGAAAAACAAAGTAGAAATTAATTAACATAAATGAAAAACAACAATATCTGTAAATCAGTTAATTGCAGAACCACAGATAGATAGTACAAAAGGAGTCAGACAAGCCAGATACAGTCAGAGGTCTAAAGACCTTGGCCAATAAGCCATAACCAACACTCGCCATTCTACAGCTGAGACACTGCTGGGCTAGCCAAGCTGATGAATAACCTTTTTCATTTCTTTAAAATCATATTTAGGGCACTACTAATGAATATGTATAGTAAAATTTTAATTTATTTTAATTCCAGTATATTTGAAAATATGCATTTAAAGAAATAAAACACAGAAATCAATCAGGCCATGTCAAGACACACACCTATGGCCAGCAGAGATTACATGCAACTTCCACACAGACAGGAACTGGGTGAGGATCTGAATCTAGTTGTCCAAGACTGTGAGGCAGCAACACTAACTGCTTTTCCACCATGCTCTCCATTTGTCAAATCAAAACAACATATTTAAAAACCAAAGAAAACCAAATGTTCATATAGTATACTTTATTTCCATTTTTATTAGTCATTATTAGTATTAAATTCTAAGTTCTTCTTTTAAAATTATATAAATGTGTACCTATACTATATTGCTCATTTACTGCCGTCTAACCCAGTTTCTGTATCTGTAGTTGTACTAATTGTAAAGTTTATATCTCATTCTAGATTTCTTAATTTCCCTAAGCAGTTGTCTCAGCTCACACCTGGCCTAATGCATATGCAAAATACCCAATAGCTTTAGGCAAACCTCTAAGGACCGGGCTAAGGAGCTGAAACTGGCAGTTGTTGTTATTTTTAATATATAGCTCTTGGACTTATGGGTTTATACCTTTGGAAGGTTATACAACATTAAAATGTAAATTTGTCCATATTTAAGCATATGTTGAAAATCAACAGTGGAATAAAATGTTTCTACATATTTGCTGGTATTATTATTAGATAGATGGATAGCTACATGGATAGGAAAGACACTATATAATAGATAGATAGATCATTATTTGTCCACAGGGGGACATTTGGCTTCTTACAGAAGATCATTAAATAAATAAATAAATGTGTGTATGTGTATACATAGATATATATATATACAGACACACACACACACATATATACATCTCTTATATAAAAAAATCTTGGGTCAAGATGTGATCATCTCGGAGAGACACTAAGATGTCACGCGAGACATAATCATCTCAGAGAGACACTTTGACGTCACACGAGACTAGACATTACAACCTTAGGATGCAAGACGGGTGAGACAGTGACTTTTGCACGTCACACCCTACTTACAAACAATTTAAAACAAGTTCACGGACATCTAACCTCGCAGCTGTTGGAATGCTTTTGACAGATACACTTCATGTGCTACCAGCTCTTAAAAATGTTATATGTTCTAGATGGCACATGAACGACTAAGTGAAGAAGAAAGTAGTAGAAGTGAGTAGAAAAAAGACACGAAAGCGTTGGAGAGTAAAGAAGGCAAAAAAGGATGCACAAGAGAACAATCGTAATCTATGTGCAATTTCAGAAAATAAGGTAAGTAATAATCAGACCGGAGGTCCCGCAAGAGACAATTTAACATCCCGAAACACAAAGCAGTGAGACAAAGGGACAGCTGCTCTACAGGCTTTTAAATGATGGACGCGCAGCATGACAAGCAGAAAACACAGCTCTGTGGCAGCAGCAGAAAGACAGCAGCTGATCCATTCACATCTCCTTAGCATGTGTTCAGCCCAATCCCCCCCACCTCTTCACAACGCTAGCGGCAGAGACACGAAGTGGCAGGTGCTTTTGGGGGGGGTGTGTGTTAAGCACGCAAAGCAAGGACAGTTGCTATACAGGCTTTGAAATGATCAATGCAGAACATGCAGCACAGCAGGAGGAGCAGTAAGCAACCAGGTGATCCATCCGCAACTCCAAAGCATGGGTTCAGCCACCCCCCTTCACAACGCGAGCGCCAGAAACGTGAATTGGCTGCTGCATGCCATGCCCCGTGGTGAGGTGGAGGGGGTAAGCAATGCCCCATGTGCATTGGATGATCTCCTCATGTGCATCAATCAAGGAATGTAATAATTTGCCAGAATGAGAGAGGGTGCTGTCTTCTCCTTCTCTCTCCACAGCACAGAGAAACAACCCAGTGAGGGCACTTAGTCCCACCCCTTCTGCTTCTCCAGGTATAACATCCCCAGATGCCCAGAAGGAGGTGTCTTTTGTGTCCAGAGCAACCTGCTGGATGGAACTCCTGACTTACAGATCCTAAATGTGTGGCTATAAGCTAATCCTTTCTGTTTAGTGAGAAGCCTAGATACCAAGAGGTGTTGTTTTTTGTTAAAACTTTCATTTGAATTAAACGTGACGATCCAACTGGCAATCCAACTTCTATTTTCTGTGACCTGACATTCATGCTACCAGCCTCAAAATATATATATATATCTTATGATGTTTTGTGCTTAATGGTACAGCAGGCAGAAATATGATAACACCAAGCAGATTTGTCAAATACCAGTGATTGTGCTTCTGTCCAATTCATACCCAATAAGCTCTTTATTAATGTTTTGCCCATTGTCTGCCTGGTCAGTGTTTCCCAGGAAGGGTCCACTGTATGACCTGGATGGGTAAACCAAGCCAGGCATCTTTTCTTTAGTTTGAGACTGATGGGCAGCTTGGCAGCACTTGTCTTGGACCATATCTGCAGTGGTCATTTTTTTTGCCATCATTTGCGTATGTTTTGGCGTAGACAGCGTGAATCAAAGCCGACCACTTTAGCATGTTGTGCTTTCATGAGGGACCAAGTCTTAGCTTCATCCAGAATAATTACTGTATATAAGATCTGAAATAATTTAATGTGAGTTACAACTAAATTAAGTTCTTAGTCTCAAGTCTAAAAATCATAAACCTAAATGTCAAAACTAACACCAAAATACTATACTTTAGAAAGGTCATTGTCACTTTGGTGGCAGGATTGTGACCTCAACCTTGTGACACATGACATTTGGTTATCAAAGATTTGGGGTAAAACTCAACAAAATCTTATAATTTTCCTTAAGAGTTTGCCTTCTGTTAAGTTTCTTGAAGTTTTCTTTTTTTACCAAGATTTTAGATTTTTTTTTTGCTCTAATGTTTGGTTATTGTGTTGTTGTTTATCACTACTTTCACCTGGACTTGTCTGTTTTACCACTACTTTTTACTTTCATTACAGTCATTTAAATTACCAAAAATCTTTAATACATCCCCAGTACTGCTCTTGGGATCTCCAATGACCAGAGGTGGGTAGTAATGAGTTACATTTACTTTGTTACATTTATTTGAGTAACTTTTTAAAAAATCTGTCCTTCTAAGAGTGGTTTACTGCACCATACTTTTTACTTTTACTTGAGTACATTTGTGAAGAAGAAACACTACTCTTACTCCGCTACATTGGGCAAGACTTGACTCGTTACTTTTTTTTCCATTTACGCATTAGATACGCTATATTTTTGCCAGAGAGAAGCCACCAGTGGATCTACTGCATGACTGTTTCACCAATCACACATAGCAACAATAATCACAAGACTCTGTTTCACAAATCACACGTAGCCATTTAGTGACATGACCACACACAAACTGTGGCGGCATAGCGGCACAAACTCCTCACAGACAGCGGACAGGAAGCGAAAGAATAAATGAAAAATGAGAGCCAACTCCTACTGAAGCTTAACCATCACTTCACTGAGTGAAGAACAAGCACATTTTAACCAAACATGCACAGACACATACAGTCATGGTAAAGTGAGACTTCTTGTATGCACAAGCTTCCTTGTTCTTATGTTATTTTCTATCAGCTGTGTTATTTGGAAGGCAAGTGAATATGCAGTATTATACTGTCAGTGTACTGTATATCTTGTCACTGTCAGTAGTTTGCACTGTTCAAACATACATTTTACTTACTGTAGGTATTGGCTTCAAAAGCTTTGTTGTGAAAAACAGATCTGGAACTTTGTGTTATTTGTGCATCTTTATTTTGTAAAGATGTTATTTATTTTTACTATTTGGAAATAGCAGAATTTGCACATTATTTTATATTTTGTCTGTCTTATTACAACATTTCTAAAAAATAAATCATTTATTATGATCAAACAGTTACTTAGTACTTGAGTAGTCTTTTCACCAAATTCTTCTTTACTCTTGCTTGAGTCATTTTTTGGATGACTACTTTTTACTTCTACTTGAGTAATATTATTTTGAAGTAACACTACTCTTACTTGAGTACAATTTTTAGCTACTCTACCCACCTCTGCTAATGACCACAAAGATTGTATTCTCCATTGCAGAAAGCTCTTTTAGAGACTAGGGTAGAGGTGCTTTATATTCCACATCAGTTAGATTTTTTTTTTTTCCAGGCTGCTTTCCGTTCCTTTTTTGGTGGACTCACTTCTACAGAAAAGGGGTTTATTTTAGTTGTCTTTCACATTTCATTTACTTTGAAGGCATTATTCCAAAATCTGCTCCATTTAACCTTTTATGTGTGTTTAATTTTGACAGGTGCGAAAACTCTATTTGACCAGGTTCAAGTGCATTTCATTACTAGAATGCTAACCTCTTCTAATCATACTAGACTGAACTTGGCAGCACATTTGAAAAGAAAGTGTGCAGTGGAACACAGGAAAGTACAAACTGTAAGAAATGTCCATGACCACATGGAGCGAGGAGTATGTTTATTTTTTCCCAAAACCGCCTTAGATATTACTCAGTATATAATGTATTTAATCACTACATTTTATAAATTATGACTACAGGAACTGTATCATTAATGTGATATGTAGCACCATCAAGCTGAAAAGAGCACACTGTCCACATCTGCCAGCTGCTTTTTTTTAATCTTTAGTAAATGAGGCCTTCTAACCTACTCCCAGTTTCTCTGTTCCCTAGAATAAATTTCATCCTAAAATAATACATTTAAAAAATTCAAAGCTAAAGGCTTGTCACGCCTTAGAGACTTTCATAGACATAGAAATTCAAACCTGATGTGTTTCTGTATTTGGCTGTCTAACTGTAATTTGTGATGCAGTGTCTCACTTTTTATTATTGCTGTGATAATGTTTAAGAAATAAAAGACTTACATGGCACAAATGAATGGGAAAAAATAAATGCATCACTGCTGAATTCAGGTTATGTGACGTATTTTCCGTATTAAAAAATCTGTCTTTGATCCTTCATGAGATGTAGCAGCTGACCATTTTTAATAGTTGATGGAATATTTGAAATATATACTGTACTAAAATGATACAGATTTGTATTCTAATAATATTTAAAAGTTACTCCAACAAACTTTTTTTCCTCAAAAAAATTCAGATTTGAAAATTATAATACCAAAAGTACAACATCTAAACTACAAAGTAGCTAGACTTAATCAAAATGACAAACTAGGTGAGAAGGCACCTTTACACACTTTGGGAGTTTTATATATAACTTTATAGATGGAATTGTGGTGATGTTGCATTGGATACAAGCAGGTGCAAACAATGAAGAAGTGTATGCATGCAATTCGGTGAGCATCAATGAATGAAACAACCAGTCTGATTTACTGGTAGTTGTTATGGAAAAGTCCTTGCCATGCAGCTAATGCTAACAGTATACTCTCTGGGTTACTCCAATCCTAAACTCTTCTTCTATTTCCTCTTCATCTTTTCCAACTTCTTTATGAGGTCAATGTGCTTGATCAACCTTCTCCAGACAACATGGTCCTGCACCGCCTTGCCAGTCAAGCACTGCAACCCTAAATAGCACTGCACAAATATGAAAAAGATACATATACATATATTTTTCATTTATAGTTGGATTATTTATGAAGGATTCTCCAAATATTTTATAGTTTGCAATGCAAAATGTTACCATTTTGATATTAATGCAACACTCCCAAAAAGTGGTGTTTTTGGCAGGAAAATACTCTGTAAATAAAAAGTAGTCATGAGTCAGTAAATTCAAGATGAATGTCCTTTATTACATTTACCCTGATGGAAACTGTCATACACCTGCTCAGTGCACAGTGAGAAGACTGGCTAATCTAAGTAGAATTTTTCAATAAGATGAATTTGCATAACACAGTCAAGATGCATTTCAGTTTACACCAATCAACATACAGGTAAATGGTACAACATATTCACAACTGTCACTAAGTATTATCTAAAGGTCCCAAAATAGTTCAATAGATTAAATGTTTTTTGACAAATATTGGGTTCATTGAATAGACTTCTCATATACAAATTCTTATGGTGAATAAAATGGATGAGCTCTCAACTCTGATCACGAGCCAAAGAGAATAGAAATTCAGCAGGGAAAGCCGAAAAGAAGAAAAGAGACGGACTTGCCATTTTTGTGAATGAAAAATTACACAACCCCGGACACATTACAATTAAAACACAGGTATGCCACCTGAATGTTGAGCTGCGCGTGGTGGGCTAACAACCTTAATATATGTTGAGAGAGTTTTCACATGTGATTGTGCTTCCCCTCGGCAGACAAAGCAATCGAAACAGACACAGTATACTCTATAATAATAAAGCTCTCTACTCACCATCCCAGTGCTTTCATTACAGTTTCCAGGGACTTTAACCATGTTTCACTTTCCTCCACCCTCACCAATTTTTACCAGCTTGTGGACTGTACAAGAAGAGAACATAGGACCTTGGACTTGTTATATGCCAATGTTAAAGAGGCATGTAACTCTGTTCCTTTGGCACCTTTAGGCTGATCAGACCGTAATTTGGTACAGCTCATACCTGCCAGGCACCACCAGGACCATGCAGGTATAACTGAACTGAATGACTGAAGCAGTGTGGGTAAATGGTAAAGGCTTTTGGACTTCATACCCTGAGGTTGTGGGTTCAAATCTTGCTACTTATTTTAGATTCATTCATTTCTTTATCTTATTTTCTTTTTTAACTTGGCTTATTTTCCAGCCCTTAGATGTGCCTGTATTTGGCCTTTTAATACTAAAAATCTCAGCTAAATAACTGTGATGAAACACGCAATTATTTATGT
This sequence comes from Polypterus bichir lapradei, assembly GCA_026402145.1. Classification (NCBI taxonomy): domain Eukaryota; kingdom Metazoa; phylum Chordata; class Cladistia; order Polypteriformes; family Polypteridae; genus Polypterus; species Polypterus bichir. Next base: position 25,634,619 of record JANRMT010062835.1, on the reverse strand, counting down.
TTAAAAAAAAATAAAATTACTTCTTTGTCACCTTATCACAGACAAAAATATCAATTTCACAGAAAAATAAATAATGAATGATGAGATGAGAGCAGCTGGTCCACTGAGGTAAGTCAGACTATATGATTCACAGAAAAAATAATCAAAATCAGCATTTGCACAGTAGACTGTATGAGGTGAACTCCACCTACAGTAATTTGTCTGCTTGAGAATCAAATATTTCAAAAGTGTGTACATTCATCTTTGATATTCTGTGTAGAAAAACAGACCAATGAAAATCATTTTGTTTTCATTTTAAGTTGAAAAAGGGTTGAAATCCTACACTATGCATACTGCGTAAAACAGAAAAACTTATTGAAAGTTAAAAGCTCTTCCAGCCAAAACTTACAATGAGGTTGAAAATGATAACCAGTGAACAATTAACACTTGCATTTCCAGTTTATGTTTAATCAAAACTGGTTTTCTTGCCTGTTGCCAAGTCTGAACAGATGTTTGACACTGGAGCTACAATAGCTCAAACTATTCACTTGCAGACGTTTGTAAGCGAGATAAATTTCCTTTGCAATTTTTTAGATCTTATTTTATTTGGATAGAAATACCTTACCTAAAAAAAGGAATGGTTTTGCCTTATGTAATTAATAAGAGGCATGCTTAGTATATTTAATACTGTTCCATATATCTCCTCAAAAACATTATTTAAGAGTAGATGGCATTCATCAGTACTCCGAGTTACAAGTGTTTAATAAATCAATAGTCTTTGTGTGTATAATTGTTTAAAAAAATAATCATATTAAACCTAGTTTGAAATGCATACCATACACACCAATGATAAATGAGAGCTTCTGACTTTTATATAGTATAGCAGGGTAGGTAAAAATCACCCCTCCATCAATAGATTTAAAAATCACGTATTAAAAAGGACAGGTTTAAAGTTCCATGCAAAATAATTATTTTGCTGTTCCATTATTTTTATTATAATAAAAAAATATTTTGTTGTTGTTATCAGGCCACCACTGTGTTTTCTACAGACATTGCCAATTACATAGGATGGAACAAGAGTCTAAGCAAATTTGTGATAATCTTCAAGAAGCTAAATGCAGGCGCTGAGTAGGATGAGTCAGCTTTAATTTCTGTTTTTAGGAATTACATTTGTTAGATTAGATTTTGCTTCTTTAATTCAATCTGAGCTGCAAAAAATTCTTTAGTCTGTTCTGATTTTTTGTTATGGTTTATAAATATGTCAAATTCAATTTTACTTTCGTTTTTATGAGAAATCTGTCAGGAACAAAGTTTAACCTAAAATCGATGGATATAGGTTTAGCTGACATTTGGTGATCAACAAACCCTACTGAATTTGCTTTGCCTTAAGGTTCAGCAAAATTGTAGTAACAGCCAAATAAAGCAAAATGCATGGATGTCAAAAAAGGAGAAGAAAGTGGACAAGTTTTGAGCGGATTACATTGGTGAAATAGCCTTTGAAGTGTTCCTGATGGATAGGGAAGTATCTGCCAACTATGCCAGACTGATTATTGTGGCCAGAAATGTGACCTGAGTGAGGCAGCATTGCTCTCTACTGTGTCTCCCTAAGATAAAATGAAAAAAATTAAGTGTCAGAACAGTAAAATTTCTTTCAAACAGTGACAATAGGTGCAAGAAGCATGAATTCATTTTGGCCCCAACAGATTCTATTGCAAATACTCAGCTCTTTCGAACTATAGAGTAGTTTTTTCTTTCCCTGACGTTCTTGCTCGCTCACTGATGCTACTACCAAATAAGCAAAATATTAAACCACAAGGATTCTTCACTCCTTTGTTTACATCAACAGCAAAGCACTCTGGGCAATACTATTAAACTGGTAGACTCACATATTAATGCACACATCACATACAAAAAGTCCATACAAAAATACATCTTTAAGACACATTTCGAGTTTCCTTCCAGGTATGTGTTTTGTGTTTAAATGAATTCAATATTTTTCCAGTAAGTTTTAGCTTACAACATGGAACAGTGTTATATACTTGGGCTGTGTGGGGGGCTGCTCCTTCCAACATTGGCTGCTTCAGCTCTGTGATATCAGGATCGGCTTGCAAAGCATCATGGGGCAAAGGAAAAAAAGTTCCTCTAAGCCAGCCACATGGCAAATTTTCAGGAAGATATTCTACAAACAAGGTCGCTGGCAAACACAGCAAATTCGCCATGAAAAATGCTTTGGTGAGTTGTCACTGATCTACACTAGCTGCACTACTTTCAAAATGGCACCATTTTAGCATAAACTAAGTTCTAACTCAACTGATGACTAATTTAAAACAATATAGTTTATAGGTTAATTCCTTATTGCCTTGAAGCAAATGTTTGTTGTACTGTTACATCTAAAACGGTGGTGTCCTGTTGAAAGATTCCAATTACCTACTAGTATAATTTCTTTGTGTACAGAGAAAAAAATATAAGTTGCCTTTCAAAAATTGTAAAGAAGAAATATAAGCATCTAAATGACAACACATTTAATGACTAAAATGCTTTTCTCATTTTCTACTTGGTGAAGCTTATGGTATTTCCACTACTAGCCTTTTGTGCATTTCAAGTGTATTAAATGATGGCCATGCCAAATCAGGCCATGCATCGCTTGCAAAGGCATTTTTTAACTCAACTCATTAAAATGTTTTAGGTAAGAAAAAAATTAATTAATGATCTAGACACGACCTGACTTCAACACTTAATTTGAAAAAAATGAGTGGTATACATATTAAAGCAAAAAGCTGCTCTTCTAAATACTTAATAAATTAACAACTTGTAGGCACAGCTGGAAGCACTGCTGTCTCACAATATTTTGAACCTCATTTGAATTCCATAAGAGGTACATGTTCTTCTCTCACTTAGCGTCTTAAAATTATGCAAAACATTTCCATCCCTCTTTTGTCCTTTCTGATTATTTAGTTTCAACATACAGTTAGCACCTGTGGCACTGAATGTTTAAAGTTTAAAAATCTGCTAGTTAGTAATTGCAATAAATTTGAAAGGTTAAACAAATTGAACTTGTGATAAGACATGCTGATCACATTCTACCTCCCCGGTTCACTTCTCTGGCACAGATTAAATAATCCCATTCCATTTATATCTAATGTGCACATTCTTCATGTCCAGAATTGAGCCTCACAACACACTACTGATCCAATATAGAAGGATGGCTGGCTGTGTCTGTATGAATTTGTGTGCGCCCTTCCACAGATTTCATGTTATGCTTAGACTACATAGTACTCCAGGTGTGGCCTCACTTGTGTATTGTGTGCAGTACTGGTAACCACGTTGAAGTCTGGCAAGTTTTTTTTGAAATTTGTACATTCTTAGTTACGGTAACCTCAATACTTCAGTTCATTACTTACAGAAATACAAGTGTACACTTAGATTTTACTGCTGTTCCACCCTGTACTGGTTCTAGTATGATGCCAGGATGTGCTGCAGCTTTTGGAAAAGATGTTTTCATTGAATGGAAGTGATTTTGTTCTAAATAACTTTATAACATTGTGTCTCATATGAATTGGCTAGTGATTCTTTTTCCATGTATTCTCATCTGGCTTACAAATTATTGGATAAAAACTGTAAACAATATCAAACTGCGTTCAATATCAACATTTTAAACAATTGCATTAACTAACACATGGCTAATAAGAATTTTTTTCATTCTGTAACATTATAAAATTCATATTTTTTCAGACTTTATGACCCTTACTGAAGCTACTTTCTATATACAAGTTTGCTCATAATCAACAAAAAAATTTAAAAACTAATAAATTCTTCAGACAAATGCCCACATTTTTAGTCTAAGCACCAAAAACATTTATAAATGCAGTTTCTCTAAGGTTGGCTCAATATTTGGGAACTCCTAAGCACTTATTGTCAATTGTAACAGACATTTCAATTAAAAAATATTGTACTCAACTGCATTTAATTAATGGTTTTGTTATTTTCTAAAGGATTCTACAATAACTTACTTAAATTTCTACTGTCATGGAATTTTTAGTTCTTTCTTTTTTGACATCTGGTTAAAACAAAAAAAAAATGTTTTTCATTATAAATGTAGTTCATCTTCCATGTCACATTAAAACAATCCCACCCAAGAATACAAAACATCTTCTGTTCTTTCAACACTGATAACTTGGCACAAGTAAGATTGTTCTGAAATATGCCCCACATATTATAATACCAGGAGAGTTGGCGTAGGTTCATGACTGTAAACAAATGAAAGAAATTTTAAATAATGACAAAAGCACAATTCTTATAAAAGTGTATTGCGTACATTTGTACTGCATTTATATTTTATGTAAATTTGATTTTAACTGCAATAAAAACCATAAAATTCAGAAATGTAATTGGAAGTGAAATTAAATATAACATTTTTCATGACATAGCTATTAAAAGCTACACATGTTATATTAAAAATCTTTAGTCACCTTAGAATACAGTTACAATGCAAGCACAATTGCTTGTAGTATGAAAATTCTGCACTGATTTTTTTCAAGATGGCTTCCAATAGCATCAGTAATGATGTTAGTCTCTACACAGCTCTTTCAAGCCACATTCAGTTACCATTCAGTTAACAGCTGTTTTGTGCTTTTTGTCATTAATTACACAATATAGTGGTGACAATGACGGGATGCCTAAATAAATGGGTTAAAGTGTTTTTGTCCAATGCAGAGAACCATAAACAGCAGCAGCAAGGTCAGTGCCATGAACAAGTGCTATGCTTAGGAAAAATGAGCCTTCATTAAGACTGGGCTGCAGAAACATACATTAAAAAAGGTTTGTAAAGCACGCTTCCTTAGTGGGTCAAAACCGGAAATGTGCTTACACACAAAAAATTCCAGATGCATAAATCTGTGCGTACGCAAACTTCCACGTTCTTCTGCTACATAAATCCCAGTCAGTGTGAAAAGTAACGCACGTGCACACGCCTGCTGTCCCGCCCCAACTCCTCCCAGAATTACGGCTCTTTGAATATGCAAATCAATATAAATAGCCCTTAAGCTCAGCCTTCTGTGAAAAGATAATGGGAAAAGCACGAGGGAAAATAGAAGAATTTCAGCAAATATCAAGTGGAGGCAAAGAAAAACGTACTATTTGTTGGTTTAAACAGTGATATAATCAACAAAAGGAACCCGATCGAGTGACAGAGTGTCAAAGAAACTCAAAAGCTCAAGTTCACAAAGTCGCACAGTGCTCGAAATAAAAAAGTCAGATATCAAAGTCGCCATGAAAAGGCGAGTCGTAGCCCACAGTCTGAGTGTCATATGAAAGCTTATTAGGGTACAAACAAAAAAAAAATTGGCGCAAAGTGGGAAAAAAGCGCAAAATGTCAACTTTAATCTCAAAATTTCCACTTTAATCACGTAGTTTATTTTGTCATTAAAGTAGAACATCATAAACTTCATCTTAAAATTGTTTAATTTACTAGTTTCTCAAATCCCATCATAACTAAAGTAGCATGTTAAATGCTTTGTTTTGCATTTGATCTTCTATGTGCTAAATGTGTGTGAATCACTACGTGCTTCCGGGCTTTCTCTTCCTCCGACAGGACACAGAATCCGTTATATTTGTTATATTACAGCTCTCTAAATAATTAAAATACTGAGATGTATATGTGATGTCATTTTCATGATGATAGGAGTTAAATCATGTTATTAAACACGGGAACACGGTGGAGCAGTGATTATTCATGTCTCACGCAAAATGCTTGCTGTACCATGCACAACCTTCAATGAAATACTTTATTGTAGTAGTACTGTTTCTTTCAAACGTACAAACCCCTAATTCCTGTCCTTACTTTTCTTTCTCCAAATACCCAATCGCCACACAATCAGCTCTGTAATAGACATTAAGCCATCTGTAAGCTTAGAACGCCAATTCTCCAAAACTTTTAAGGAACAGTGAAATATCTTCGTAGTACATGTTTAATTATTCTATCCATCTATCCTTGCAGTGTTACACCAGCAATAAGCAAGAAAACAGTGCGAGGCAGGAACAATCCCTGAATGGAGTGCAAGCTCCTCGCTATGTCCTGGCATGTTTAATTATTAACAATATAGATTATTTAAATGAAGTTAAAGTTTTATCCGTATAATATAATAAACATATTTTGCTGCATTTCATCTTAAAAATGATATCGTAATCATATGTAAATACGTGCTTTGTAAAGTGGCTCAGGTTGTGCAATAGTATAATTGTAGTGCAAGTTTACAGTGAGGTAATTCTAAGTACAAAAGTTTCTACAAGGAGCACTTGATAGACTGATTGAGTACGTTTATTGTTCTTGGGATTAAACTGTTTCTGAACCGCGAGGTCCGTACAGGAACGGCTTTGAAACATTTGCCGTGTGAGAGCAGTTCAATAGACAGCATGGCTGAGGCAGTGTGTGCTTGATGCTGTATACCAATAATTCTCTTTCTCAGCTTCTGTAGATCTTTGATTCCCCACTCAGATACAGTGATATAAATACTCTGAGTGGTGCAGTGAGAGTAATATGGAAAAAGATGATCTGCTGTGGCAACTCCTAATGGAAGGAGCTGAAAGAAAAAGAAGAAGAAGAAGAAGAATGTGCAGTGAGAGTAACACCGCTAAAGCAGCTATTGTATTTAGAATAGTCCGACCATTCCGTGGACCACTATATAGTTACTTGTTAATTACAATCAGATGCATTAAACTAATAAACAATATGCGGTTAATTTCAGTGTATTTATAAAGCCACGTCAGGGATGTGGATCTGAAAAAGAAAGGGTAACCACACAGGAACAGTAGCACTGCTTTGACGCTGGGTGCCACCAGTCTGCAAAACCAAGCGAAGAACTTGCATATGCCAGGGTATGAGGTACCGTGAAAATGTGCGTGGCTTTACGTCAAGTTTAGGTTTTATACATCGCGATTTGAACGTGGAAACGTTCTTACGCAACATTTTTGTGCATACGCACTGTTTATACATGAGGCCCCAGGACTCTGAAAGAGATACCACCCTGAGCAGAGAGGGGGCACTGTCACTAGCATCATCTCCTTTTCCAGCTACACTTCAGAGACTTATTAGCCAGACAACTAGTGACCCAGCTTGTGTTTCAGCCATGAAGTCCCTATAAAGATCTTGAAGCCTACAGAAGTGGCCATTCATTTGAGGACCAGCACTTAAAATGCTTAGTGATGGATCTGTCATCCTTATTTTTGTCATCAGCTACATGGCATTATGTTTTTGCACCCACTTGTGCATTTTCCTTTTGCTGTTTAATGTCGTATTTCTCATCATTAAAACTGGGTTATCGGCTGTACTCCAACCCTTTCTACGTTTCGCAATCCATTTTTTGACCTTGCAAGTTATTTATTTATACAATATAATGTAATATTCCAAAGGAAAATAACATTTAAAAACAATTGAAGGTAAATATTCAAAAAAAGACAATGCATGGAAATGAAGATAAAATAATTGTATAATTATAAAAGATTAGGGTTATCCACAGAGTACGGAGTTAAGACCTGTAAATTCAATTCTAGTTACAGCATAGAAGTTTAAAACTATGTAACAGTTAGCAGATATGCTTTTTTCCCAGTTATAATCTTTGAAAATGCCCATAAACAAAGGCAATCAATGCACATTAAAAATATGACTGTCTTGAAATTACTTTTCCAAGGTTCTGCTACTTTTTAAGAAAAATTTGAGCTCTTTTTCGCCTGGAAGCCTTGTTGATTTCATTGACTTTTTCAGCTTATAGTTCTGTGTGAGTGCACACACAAGCAGGACTACATACTGTAACTCCATAGAGATTAAATCATATAATTCTTACTATCTGTGTCATGCCCAAAGAAAATAAAGTTGGCCCTTGTGATTTAATTAGGGGCGCAAGGCCCTCTTGAATGTGAAAAAATGTTCAACATACATTTGAATACATTCAACAATGTAGACTAAAGACTAAAACACAATTAATGCCAATGTCACTCTTTATGTTGACCCATTAATGCCACAATGGCAGGTAACTGCAGCAGTTAACTTCACCAAATTAAACAAATAATATGATTTTTCCTGATAGGGTGATAATTTTCTTCTGTCTCTTGGGAGCAATTTTAGAACCACTAGAAACAGTACATATGCAAAAAGCAGTGAGAAACGCGAGATTGAATGATCAGTGAGCAGCAAATTATATGTGTGTAAGACTGGCTTCTGATACAAACATGCGTGGCGTCCCCCAAACGAAGTGCATATTTCTTCAACTCTTCAATGAATTGTAACTTTTTACAAATGTAACTTTGCATGTTTTAGGTTGTAAATGATAAAAATTATTTATACTGTATACATTTTATGCTTTATAACTTAATTAGACCCTTTTTAGTTTTCTTCACATTTTCTAGCCTATGCGTGCCATCTGCGGTCCTCTGTAGTCGGTCGCAAAACTCACAAAATAATTTCCATTTAATTATTAATGATAAACATGTAAATAGGTAGATCCTTGAATCATATGCCCATAAATCGCAAGGGCCAACCATATATTTTGGTTAAGTACATTTTTGAAGTTTTGACATTATTTGAGCCCTGCTTCACATTTAGATGTGTCTTTTCGGCTACCGTCTTGCTATTTGACTTCAGAGATGCTCTACATGTTCTGAATGCAGTGTTGATTCTTCTGGCATTGCAGTGTATTCAAATTATTTGTGAGGTTCTTGTAGATTATTTTTCTACTAGTATGAAACAGTGATTCATTAATTCAACTTCTAACACCCAGAGGCCTAAACAATGCTAATACGTTCTTAAATGAACTACAACTAGGGGAAACAAGGGAGAAAACTAGATTAATGATCAAAGTACAATACATGTTTACCTTAATTCTTCTTTATGAAAAACAATTCTGATATAAATATTTTTGGCATTAACTAAGCCCATCTTGCGATTATACATACTCGCACAAATAAAGAAGAAAGAATTCTAGCGTGTACAATAAATCAGAAACAAAATGAACAAGCAACATTTAAAACCAGATGTTGGGAAGTGCCTTTCTTTTATTCATGCAGAGGCCAGTACCAATGATTTACCTTCAAATGCACTCACTGAAATGTTTAATCTAATTGCTAGTTGAAATGTATTTTCATTTCTTCCTTGATCTCCTTTATATCCAGAAGTGGTCATGCATAAATAGAGCATTTCAGACATTTAGGTGTACTTCCATATGGCCAACTCCCACTTTATCACACAGAAGAGCCAGTGTTCGTATTCTGCCTTTCGCATGGTAAACTTGCCACAGAACAATTTGCATGATTACACTTAATCCACATGTCTAAAAGCTCTCACCTGCTTGGCATAAGCCCACAATTGGCGTGTAATTATGCAAAAATGCATTCTCTGAAAATTATGTATCAGTTAAACGATCCACATACATTTTCTTTATTGCTTTGCATAGACTACTGGAAAACAAGGAAAAAATATTTTTGAAAAAATGTTGCAATTCCACATCAACAATAACATTTATTGCTATAGCACATTTTCATAGGCAGGCTGAAGTTCAAAGTGCTTTACAAGATGACAAAAAATAGCTACAAAAAAGAGAAACAGAATTAGATATTGAAAAACATACAAAAAATAAATCAATACAGACTTGCATAAAATAGATAAATAGTTAAAAAACAATTCTATAAATAAGGAATCTCTATTAAGAGTCTAAAGAAGAGTCCATAAGGTCAGATGGCTTGGGAGAGCAGAAAAGAAGAAAAAAATCTTCAGATAAGCTGAAGAAGAAAACAAAATCTGCAGGGGTTCCAAGGCCAAAAGACCGGCCACTGGACATTCTACTTAACATAAATGTCTTAAGTCATTTCTTTATTAATAGAGTTTTGTCTTTTAGTATTTGATGCAGTGGGTCTTGTGGAAAGTTGGGGTATCTATTTTCATTCTGATATCAAAGGTGGCTACATAGTACTTGGATCAGGTTGTGGAGGTAGTGGCGGTACAAAACGTCACAACATCCATCCATCCATTATCCAACCCGCTATATCCTAACTACAGGGTCACGGAGGTCTGCTGGAGCCAATCCCAGCCAACACAGGGCGCAAGGCAGGAAACAAACCCAGGGCAGGGCACCAGCCCACCGCAGGGCAAACACACACACGCACACCAAGCACACACTAGGGACAATTTAGGATTGCCAATGCACCTAACCTGCATGTCTTTGGACTGTTGGAGGAAACCGGAGCATCCGGAGGAAACCCACGCAGACACGGGGGAACATGCAAACTCCACACAGGGAGGACCCGGGAAGCGAACCCTGGCCTCTTTACTGCGAGGCAGCGCTACCCAATGCAACGTCACAACAGAAAACCGGAAAAGAAAGCAAATGAAAAAAAAAAAGATTAGCAATGATAGCAAATTCACTAAATAATAAGATAATTCTTTGATTGAATAGTTTATTAGGAATAGAATTAAAATATAGCTATGAAAAAGCCAAATTAAAAAAAACATATCATCAGCAATTGCATTAAATGCATTGGAAGAATTTTATATTCTTTCTGGGTGCAAAATTATCTTGAACGTTTTCCCACTCAGAGTAGACTAGATCACTTTTCGATGACTGTTGCAAATATCTGGAAATTAAAATCATAAGGAAATTTAAAAGATCTATTCAAATTTAATATAATGCAAATAGGTGTTAATCTATTCAGCTCTCTTTAACTGGGAAAATTAATTTTGTCAAACTGAATGCCCTTTTCAATACTCTTCTCCTTTACAGAATCTGTTTTATGTATGTACAAATCTTTTTTTATTAAAGAAAAAGTCAGAAGGCATTGAAATCATTTGGAATGCAAAAAGTCCTTGTATTAAAAATGTATCTCTGCAAAGATCTAAAGCAAATCATGGCATGACATTACCTAATTTCCAGTTGTTTAGTGTTTTAATACTTTAAGAAATGGAAAGAATGAGAAGCATGGCATACTTCAGCTCAAAACTGTGCATCACACACTGTTATGAAATTATTTGTAAGCAGCAGAGATGTAAATAACTTTAAAGGATTTTTAAAAAAATATTCAAACAAGAGTAGGTAACTGGTCAGAATAACCGAAGTGCCAAAGCCAAAACAAATATAAAAACTCAGAAAAAACAATGTTCTTAGCTCCTGTACTGTTAACAAGAAACTGATTTTATTTAAGAAGTTTAAAGTTTGGACAACTGCTTATGTCGGAGTTCATGTCACATGTCATGCATGCATAATATGCCTTGTCATCCCTCAACATCCTAGCAAGCAGACTCACAAAATGGAGACACCAATGAAATCCACAGACACAAAGTGGTATTGCTCAGGGAAAGATGGCAAACAAAATTGTGCAGTGATGATTAGTGTGACCAACTGTCCCGATTTTCAGCTCTCTATAATTGTCCTGAAAGAATCCTAGACGGAACACTATTTGTACCAATTTATCATATACTACAATTGTCCCACTGAAAGAAGCTTGAGAAGAAGGATGAAGGGACGGGTAGGAGAGGATATGAGGGCTTAATGTCACTACCCTACCGCTACCACCACCACCACATTCCCGCTTGATGGTACAGTAGCGATCACCATGAGTCAGCAAATAAGTTTAATCATTTGCATAGCATCCATAATAACGAAGGAGCAAATGCACATTTCTGAACATAGTGATTGTGTGCAATTTTTTTAAAGTTATTTATTTCTTTTATGTTATTGTAACATTTAAAGAAGTTTTATGTTGATGTAATTAATTATTTAAGTGTTAAACTTGAAAGAAACATTAGAAGCCCCTGTTGGTGTTGTGGAAAAAACTTTCCTCCATCTTCAAAGAAGGCAGTCACAGAGCCCAGATGAGAATGCCAAACAATTCTTTATTTGCAAAGAGTTATGCACAAATGTCTCAGTCCATGGAGTGAGTAATCAAGTAAACAATTAATTTGTTTTTCTATCTAATACATTATATCACCTGACTCTTAATGTGGTTAACTTTATTATATTACCTCCTCCAATCAACTAATGCCACCTTGTAATTTCTGACGGTTGTCAATTCTCCCAATTTTCTGGACATTGCTCTGTTAAGAGGGATGTTTTGCAGATTGTCTTATTAATCTTAGCACTGCTTCAATAGCGAGGTGGATGGGCTTTCCCATCAGTCTGTCCCCGCTTTCTGCAGGGGTGTCTGTTACTCACTTACCTCATTCTAACCTTGGAAAATTACATTGGTAGCTTCTCTAAGACAAGGCGGAGACCTCTTGCGCTTTCAGGTATAAGTTACATTTAGTTAACACTTGAGTTACAATCAGTCCTTTTCCTTGTGTTCAATTCATTCTATTATGGCTTCATATATATATATATATATATATATATATATAAAAAATTATATATATATATAAAGACACATAACAAGACAGCAAAAAGATTTGTGGTTTTCTGGCCCCGTATATTGCTTGCAATCCAGGACAACAGTAAACAGGTCACAGTAAACAAAACAGTTTCAGATGCGACGCCATACTAGGCATCAGCGGCCATTTTTATAGGGGAGGAGCCGGAAGTGCAGGAATGCTGGGAAGGAGGCGTGAAGGACGATGGGAGTGATGACGTCATAAAAGATGGCGGAGGAAGGGCGGAAGTGGACGTACTGCGGTCAATCTTATGGCGGAGCGTCTTTCGTTCTGGAAAACAAAGAAACAAGGTTAATACCCCGCCACGCCCCGCCGGCGAACATCTTTTGAGGTGCTTTAAGGTCCCTCCGCAGCTTCCTATTCGCGCATGCGTGACAATATATATAAATATAAAACATATACAGTACATATATATATACATATATATATATATACTTGTAATACATTTTTGTATGTAAGATTATCATATATTAAGTAAAAATTCCATAAGGGGACATTATCTCCCAGAAAAACAATAAAAATTACACAATCTGGAGCACACCACATGCTATTCTATGTGCACCAGATACTTAAAGGTTGCGCCAGGTAATATTGTATGCACACCGCATACCTTCAGTTAAGCACCAAATTGTGTTGACCTATACATCATTTTCTGTTAACAGAACATACTGCTCAACAGTCTGATATTATATACACAGTAACACTTTACAAAAATGAATATGGTAAGTGTATATAAGTATACATTAAAACCTATGTTGTTAAATTTATGAAAATGTAGAATTTAAAGGTAATTAAATTGGTTAGCCCACATCTTGCAGCTTCTTATGAGCTTGTAACCAGCTTCTAAATTGATTATACTGTAAATGTTAATAATTGCATGTGAATTTTCCCCAGTCCAGTGTGGTTGCACTAATTAAATTCTCTATCACACTTAGTATACTTGTTTATCTACACCAGTGAACTATGGTATTTAACATGCACTCTAAGGAGTTAAATTACAGCAGGCCATTGTAAGTGTCATCATTTTGTGACAAGAAGCATATTCTTGTTAAAATGTGATGATTTTTGACTTGCCAAACTTGAAAATCCTAGTCAAATCCACCGACAAACATGGCACACTACGTAGATCATCCACCTGCACTGTGCAGAATGAACTGAGATATGCAAAGGCACAGCAGAGAGTTAAATTATGACTCTTTTATTACCTTATTTTTTTACAAGAAGGATTCCTGCAATGAACTGCAGGTGATATTTGCTTAGCCTAAACAAAGATAAACTATTGAAACCTGCCACATTATGGTATTTGCAAATTATGTGAAAAAGAAAAGACACCTTGTTTCAGTTTAATAGTTTCACATGTCAATGGCAAGGATGGTCGGATTTATTTGAAAAACTAAAAGAAGGTTTCTTTTCTTGAATGAATCTTAAAACAAAATCAGAAGTGGCAAGAAGGAACATATGTTAATATTACAAGTTATTTTGTAATGTAATGAACCAATGAAAAATCAATCCCAATTTTATTGGTTGTGTCCCGATTTTTTAATATAATTATCCCAAAACTTGCTGATGAAGAATCATGCTAGTGAAGATGTAACAAAAATGTAAAAAAATTAAAAATAACAGATATAACTTTAAAAATAAAAATAAAAAAATCCCCACATCAATTAATGGGTTTCTGGCACACACAAACACCTTTGTTTCAAGTCTAAAATTATTTACAATCCATCAGGGATAGAATCCCAACAACAACAATGCCATTAAGGTTTCATTATATTTTTGCCAGAGGTAGAAAAATGGCTTATCCAAACAAAATATTAAATAATTAATCTATGCAAGAACCAGGAGAAAAATTTTTAGGGGAAAAATTAAATGGGAAATCATTTATTCAAAACAGGAACAAAACTAGAAAGTTAAAATTAGCCAGCTACTAAATCCTAAAATGTTAACCTAGAAAAAGTGTAAGCCATTGCAGAGACTCTAGCTGAGACGACGAAGCCTTTCCCTAAATAAATAATTGCTCACAAATATTCTTTAGTTTTTTTAAGTTTCTCTAAAAGCTTGGATGCCACAATAAGCGTATGGTCATCTTAAATAAAATGTGCACAATGATGTCATGTGTCGTGTCAGCATTCAAACACATGATGGGCAACAGGAATTACTAGCAACAACATATTAGCTGTGCTTGTCACAAATCCAATCGAAATTAGCGGTGATTACAAAAATAAACAAGCAGCGAATTGGCACATAAATAACATCACAAATACAATGCTACATTTTAATAAACATAAGTCTTTTTTAATTAATGAGGTACAGTGAACCTGCAGGGTTCCACAAATGAATTATATATAAAACAAAACGTAAAATGTTTTTTGAACATTCCACACTAAGCCCATGTTGGGGGAAATATTAGCTAATGTCTCTGATAGTTCTGGACTGAGAATTGCTCCTGATCCCCAAATAGCATTGTTCAAAATATATTTTTTAAATTTGTGACATTGACCATCTGTTTGAAATGCTACTAAGCTAATCAGTTATAATGAAAGTGGAAGTACATTTGGCAACTTTGTTACACAAAGAAAATAAATCTGTAGTTTTAGTTATACATGTCAGCTCCAAGACTTAGACATTTCAGTTGGCTCTGAAACGGCTGCTTATGTTATTTGTCTTAAAAATGTTATAGTCTCACAATCCATTTCTGTAAAAAAATGAACATTGTTTGTTTGTTAACGGATCTAAGAAAGAAAAGAGCTCAAAATAACAACTTTGAACATTGCAGAGGACATATATACATCCAATCAATTTAAACTAGATTTGGGGGGGAACAGGGGGACTAAGGAACACACATAAGCACAGTAAATCCGACCTAAATAAAATTCAACCCAAAATAAAGAAAGTAATTTTCTTCATTTAAATTGTTTACTCCTTAATGAAAAAAGCACTAGAAATAAATTGATGAACTACAATATTAACTTGTGATGATGACATTGTAGAAATTACAGAGTGATGAAGAGGAATATAATATTAGTTGGCTACACATGCTTTAGAAGAGATGGACAAGGAAGGAAAGGGGAGGGAGTGTGGTGCTATATTTGAAAAATAATATTCAGGCCCTTATCTTCAAGAGGGAAGAAGTAAACACGTCAGAATCACTGTCAGTTAAGTTAGTAAGGAAGAAAGCCAGAGATCTGGTTAATAGAGTTTGCTACAGGCTGCCAAATTCTGATATATTAGACAATGGCATATTATTTAATTAAATAAGATATATGTGCAACAAATAGTACCTAGTGGTCATGGGCAATTTTAACTTTCCAAACATTGATTGGGAAGCCCCAATCAGGAATAGAAAACAGGAAACTGAAACGGTGCAAATGGCAAATGACTGTTTTTTTCACCCAGCTTGTCTCAAGCTCAACATGTGGTGTAATACAAAAATGCAGTCAGTGTTAATACTCTCAATAATCCATTGAAGAAAACCATAACAGATGAGACCTACTTCAACCACCATTATCTATCAGTCAGTCATTCTCCAACCTGCTATAACCTTTATCTATCAGTGAAATCCTAAAATGGAATTAGGTAATATCTTTTATGCTAAAATTCTAATACAAAAAAGAACATGAAAAGTTTAGGATTCCAACTGGGATAAACTCCCTTTATTTCCAAGTTTTCTTGATGTATAAGGTGTGATAGTCCTCCACCAGTGAAAACAATTGCACAAACAACAACATTTATTTATATAGGAAGTTTTCATAAAAATGATGTAGCTCAAAGTGCTTTACAAGATGAAGATAAATATAAAAATTGGGCAATGCTATTTAACAAAGAATAAAGTAAGGTCCGATTGCCAGGGAAGACAGAAAAAAAACAAAAAAAAAATACAAAAGGCTGGGAAAAAAAAATCCGCAGGGGTTCCAAGGCCATGAAACCGCCCAGCCCACATTAGACATTCTACCTAACATAAATGATCTCAATCAGTCCTCATGGTTTTCAGGCGTCATGTGGAAGAATTAGATGATGATGGTCATGGTGACCTCTGGCCTTTAATCCATCAATGTAGGGACTG
Organism: Polypterus bichir lapradei; assembly: GCA_026402145.1. NCBI lineage: Eukaryota > Metazoa > Chordata > Cladistia > Polypteriformes > Polypteridae > Polypterus > Polypterus bichir. The sequence continues at coordinate 25,618,171 of JANRMT010062835.1, read as the reverse complement.
CATGGTGCTTTGATCAGCTGGTGGTGGCGCAGATCATCACTACAAAAAAACGGAAAAAGAACAGCAGAGAAAGTATGGGTTAGTACGGATTTCGATGCCATGGAAAAAAAAATGACAATTAAATGCATATACAGAATATCAGGGCTACACTAAAATGAAGCTATGAGAAAGCCAAGTTAAAATAATGGGGTTTTAGCAGTTTTTTAAAGTGCCCCACCATATTACCCTGGCAAATTTCTATCTTTAAGCTATTCCAGATTTAGGTGCATAACAGCAGAAGGCTGCCTCACCACTTCTTTTAAGTTTACGTTTTGCAGAGAGATGTTGCTGTATGGATATAAATGTTGAACTATTGGTTTGGGGACCATATATAGTAGTGGAAAGAAGACAGCATTGTAGATGCAGTTGAGCAGACTGTGGAGGAATTAGGCAAATATTTTACAATTCGAGAATCCGTAATTACCTCTTGCTGTGTCTCTTTTAATTTAGTATCTGTAACGCCAGTAAAATGATCAAATCCCCAACAAAGCATGAGATATAAATATAAATAAATACAAGATAAATTAGGACATGTTTAGAGACTCATCAGGGGCCTCATGTATGAATGGTACCTACGCACAGAAATGTTGCGTAAGAACTTTTCCATGTTCAAATCACGATGTATAAAACCTACACTTGGTGTAAAGCCACGCACTTTTCCATGGTACCTCATACCTTGTTGTACGCAAGTTCTCCGTTCGGTTTTGCAGACTGGCAGCACCCAGCGTCAAAGCAGTGCTACTGTTCCTGTGTGGTTACTCTTTATTTTCCTGACGTGGCTTTATAAATACACTGAAACTAACCGCATATTGTTTATTAGTGTAATGCATCTGATTGTAATTAACTTGTAACAATATAATGGTCCAGGGAATAGCCATAGTATTCCAAATACCATAACTGCTTTAGCGGTGTTACTCTCACTGCACCTTCTTCTTCTTCTTTCAGCTGTTCCCGTTAGGAGTTGCCACGGCAGATCATCTTTTTCCATATTACTTTCACTGCACCACTCGGAGTATTTATATCACTGTATCTGAGTGTGAATCACAGCTGCAGCTGATCGGAAAGAGAATTATCGGTATACGGCATCAAGCACACACTGTCTTAGCCACAGCAAAACATTTCAAAGCCTTTCCTGTACGGACCTTGTTGTTCAGAAACAGTTTCATTCCAAGAACTTTAAACGCACTCAATCAATTGCTCCTTGTAGAACTGTTACTTATAAGTAGAATTACCTCACTGTAAACTTGCACTACAGTTATAATATTGCACAACCTGAGTCACTTTATAAAGCGCGTATTTACATATGATGACGATATCATTTTTAAGATGAAATGCAGCAAAATATGTATATTATATTATACAGATAAAGCTTTAACTTCATTTAAATAATCTATATTCTTCACTGGGACTGGCTGAAGGATAGAATAATTAAACATGTACTATGAAGATATTTCATTGTTCCTTAAACGTTTTGAAGAATCAGCGCTCTAAGTTTACAGATGTCTTAACGTCTATTACAGAGCTGATTGTGTGGCAATCCGTTACTTGGAGAAAGAAAAGCAAGGACTGCAGGGGCGGCCACGCCAATATATATTGAATATAAAACAGAAAGAGAAAATAATGACACAGCTAAAAACGCAGCGGCAAATTTCGACAAAAGTTAAATGCTTGTGTCATGAGCACGAGACAGCTATGCAGTGTCCGCAACGGATGTGGCCATCCATCATGCATATGATACCATATTGACATTGGCGGGTGAAGGGGCCACCGATTCTTTCTCTGCCCAGGGCCGCCACAAGCCTAGAGCCGGCAATGAGTACTGCTGCAATAAATAATTTCATCAAAGGTCTCACACAATCACTGCGCCGTGAAACCCATGTTTAATAATGTGCTTTAACTCCTATCATCATGAAAATATCACATATACATCTTAGTTATTCAGAGAGCTGTAATATCACGAATGTAATGGAGTCTGTGTCCAGTCGGAGGAAGAGAGCCAGTTTAAGAAGCAAGCAGTGATTCACACACTGAAGATCAAATACAAAACAAAGCATTTAACGTGTTTCTTTAATTACGATGTGATTTGAGAAACTGGTTAATTAAATGATTTTAAGATGATGTTTATGATGTTCTACTTTAATGACAAAATAAACTATATGATTAAAGTGAAAATTTCGAGATTGAAGTTGACATTTCATGCTTTTTCCCAACTGTGTGTCCTTTATTTCCTAATAAAAAACCGTGGATCACCATTGACATTGGGAATTTTCTGAAGGCATACAGCAATTCATTTCAAACATGGAAATATACAAGAAATGCAGATACAAAGTCAGGAAAGCAATGAAAATAGCCTTAAGATCAGTGTGGGAGTAAACTAGAGAAGGGATGGCAGGGATTACGGATGCTTCGTTTTATCCTCGAGACCAACTTGATGTTTCCTATACCCATTTGAATTGCAATAAAAAGCAGCCTGCCACACCAAATGAATCATTGTTCTTGATTTCTGCACATAAAATAAGGACTTTTAAATGCATTAATGCCTACAAGGCCATTTTTAAAAGCCTGTGGAAATCCATTAGCTTACGTCTTCAGTGACATCTTTAGTAGTTCACTGAGAGAATCTGTTGTCCACACCTTCTTCCAAAGAGCAACAAATTCTCCCTTTGCATAAGAACACAAGTGAGGGTTGCCTGAATAACTACATACCAGTGACGCACACTCTAACCAAGATAAAGTGTTTTGAGAGACTGGTGTTGGTCCACAATAACCAGAATATTCCAGATAGCCAAGGCTATCACCTGTTTGCATATCATCAAACATAGGATACTATATCCCTTGCACTTCATACCATCCTGACACATCTAGATAATGCACACTGCTAATGCTAGAGTTCTGTTTATAACTTACAACACAGCATTTAACATTGTTGTACCATCAAAGATGTCCACCAGACTCCCTCAATTTAAGACTTAACAACACCCCCTGGTCCTAGATATTGGACATATTAACCCCAGGACATACTTATCATCAACATCAGATCCTCCACACTGACCCTTAACACAGGCACTCAGCAGAGTAGTTTACTAAGCCTCCATTTGTACTTCTTGTTCACTTCTGACTGTGTGGCCAAACACAGCTCAAACTCCATCATTAAATTTGACAATGACATAAACAACATAGACCTGATCACCATCAATGATGAAATGACTTACAGAAAAAGATCCAATTACTCACTTAGTGGTGCCAGGACAATAACCTCACCTGTAATTTTTACAAATTCAAGAAGTTGGTCATTGATGTCAGAAAGCAGAAGGTAGACCACACTTCTAACTATATTGGAGGGAATACTGTTCAAAGAGTGACCAGCGTTAAATTTCTTGGAGTGACAAACGGAAATGGGCACAATACATTTCTACTGTTGTCCAAAAGACTCAGCAGTACCACTGCTTTCTTAGATGTTTGAAGAAAGCTCACATTTCTCCATCTGTTCACACAAACTTGCACAGGTGTTTAGTGAAATCTGTCCTCACTGGAGGCATCACATCTTGGTACGTCATCTGTTTGGCTTAAGATCTTAAAGCACTATAGAGGATGGTCAAGGTGGCATGGAATATTTTCAGTGACCAAATTCAATATTCACTACCTTAGTAAGGCAAACAGAACAATCAAAGACCTCGGCCACTGTTCACAGCTGCTTTTCTTACTCCTCCACTCTGGCAAACAGTACAGGACCGTTGGAATTGAAGTCCCTCTCAGGTAGCATTGTTTCAGGATGAGACACTAGGAAACTCATTTTGGTAGAACCATCTGAGAAGACAGAAAGTGGGAGACTTCACATTCAAGTGACTTGTTTCACTGCTTCCTCAAGAGTGAACTGGTGTTCACGCCTATGACATGTTAAGCACTTTTGATATCATTAGTTCAATTTGAACATTACTAGGTTATGTATAAGTAGAGGACAGAAAACTTATGTGCAACTCCAAAAAATTAAAATGATTCCAAGGTTACTACAAAGTTATGTTTATACCCATCCACTTAATTGAAATGCTACAAGTGGTCCCCTATAATTATGCATCATTATGAAGTTGAAGGCTATAAATACATAGTATCGGTATCCTAATTAAAACATTCATACCTTTTTAAACGCTTGGGAACATTATGTTGATGGTTCCAATAAAGGGTTAGTCTTCATTTTTTTTTTTTTTTTTTTTGATCAAAAGGGTAATACATTTTGTTCTTCTTAAAACAATAAAAACATCTGTCAACACCATTTTGAATGTGGTTTCCATTTTATAAAATTGTGCCTATCACCTACAGCTAACCAAGGAAAGTGTGAGTTAGCAGAAACAAAACGGAGCAATAAGGAGTTAATTAAGGTTGAGAGTTAAATTATTATTTTATAAACAGTGCTAGCAGAGGCTGTTAGGGTCTTGGCAAGATCCCAACCCTCTCACTTTATACTTCATAGATCTCCGCTGTGCCTCACATTCCTTTATTCAGATGCCAATAGTGAAGATAATTTCTTCCAAATGTTGCAGGAACAGACAGGCATTAACATGCATTCCTTTCAAAGAAACAGAACACTATACATTTAAGAGTAATAAGTCTAAAGGCAGAAAAGGATATGTCTAACATTTTTGCATGGTGATGTGTTGGTGAATGTAAAGAAATTCAAAGATCATTGATATTCCCTAATGTACGTTTTCCCAAATGTGTTTGTTTAGTATTGATTTCACAGTGCTAGCATATACTAAATACAGGATGTTAATGTACTGGGTGAATTAGTTACATTTTTGTATTAATGTAAAATAGCCATTTTATGGCTTTTATTTAGTATTATGTTGGTATTCATTACTGCATCTATTCAAATATGCACTAAGTGCATCGAGAAAACATGTTTAGTTTTTTGATACACAAGATATTCAAAGCAAAAGATGTCCCAAAAAGATCCTTTCAGCATTTTAGTGTAAAAGAACATTCAAGAGTATTAGGAATGGTGATGAGATGAGCTGGAATATACAGACAGTGAAATGGTAAAATATTTGAATGAGCCCTTTTTTCATATGAATAGGTTGATAACAGACACTAATAAGAAAACTGTGGAAGAAGAAGTACGGCTTGGATTAAATAGACTGAAATCTAACAAATTACCAGGACCAGATAGCCCAGAGTCCTTAAGGAAGTTAGTAAGTACATATGCAAACCCTTGGCAAATATTTTTCAATATTCCCTGCACTGGCGAAGTTCCTAAAGACTGGAGGCTGGCAAATATTATCCTGTTGTATGAAAAAGGGCAATCAGGTTAATCCAATTAAGTATAGACCACTAACCTTATTGTATATTTCAAGTAAATAATTTCAAGCAATAATTAAGAAAAGATTAATCAGAACATTTCTAAAATAGACATTTTAGCATAGAGCATGGGTTCCGAAGATGAAGGTTGTGTTTAAGTAATGTGCTGTAATTTTATGAGCAACCAACAAAAGCGTATGATCAGAGAGATGCTGTGATATTATTTATCTTGATTTTTAGAATGCTTTTGATAAGGTACCATGTGAAAGGTTAGTGATTAAACAAAAATAAATTCCAGACACAGTATGGTGACAAACACTTTATTTAGAATTACGTGATGTTAAAAGTGGTGTCCATCAGGGATCTTTGCTGTTGCCACTGATCTTTTTAATATATATACATGATCTGGATAAGAATATAATCAATAAGCCAGTTACATTTATATATTATAACAAAAAGAAGTGGAAGGGAAAATGAAGAATCAGCAAAATTATTACAGAGGGATTTGAATGTGGACAGTAGACTTGGGCAGATTTGTGGCAGATGAAATTTAATGTAAGTAAATGTAAGGCAGTATATGTAGGAACAAAATATTAGATTTGAAGACACATTGGGAGGTTTGAAACTTGAAAGTTCTGTTTATGAGAAGGACATATGAATCATATTGGGCTCATCAGTATCCACATCCAGACAGAGTACAGATCAAAAAGCCTAACAGGATATTCAATTAAATATAATATTATGATGTGTAGAGTATACTGCAAGTCAAAGGAGGTTACACTTAAGTTATATGACACACAAGTGAGACTGACTCTGTTCAGTTTTGGTCTCCATATTACAGAAAAGACATAGCAGCACTAGAGAAAGCCCAGAGAGGTATGATTAGGCTGATTTCAGGACAAAGACGTATGAGGTATCGGGGCAATTGAAGGAGTTGAATCTTTTCACTTTAAGCAAATTAAGATTAAGAGATGGGATGATAGAGGTGTTTAACTTTAAGAAAGAATAGTAGGTCACAGTTATTGCTTTAAAATGAATTCTGCAACAAGAACATGGGGACACGGTTTGAAACTTCTTAAGGGCAGATCTCACAAAAATGTTTTTATTTTCATGCCGTGAACCACAGGCACATGGAATAAATTACCAAGTAGAGGGGAGAGAGTATGAGATATTAGGGGCCTTCACATCTTGACTTGATGTTATTTTGGACTATCTAGGTGAATAGGATGGACAAGGCTGTGGGGCTGAATGGCATCACAGTTTTTCTAATGTTCTAATTAAGTGTAAAAGAGACAGCAGCTCTGGATGGGATACCAGTGAATTTTTGTTTGTGGATTTAAAAAGGTTTATTAGTATAGAAAAACTGTCTCAGGAGGAGAATGTATTTTTTTCTGTTCCATTACTTATCAGTCATTGCTTATTTACATTTACTCATTTTTTATTGTTTATTTAAATACATCTTTGCTTATATATATATATATATATATAGTCACGCACAAGCGTATCGGGATAAACCTGGCCGGGGGACAAAGACAGCGTACTAACCTCTCTCTCCTTTCTTCCGTAGAAAAGACGAAGCAACGTCACCGTAAAACCCAGAATACATAATGGTCTCTACTTCCAGGTTCCTTTCTTCCCTCTGGTCCCCCAAAGATGATGTCAACTTCCCACAATCACGCCTTCCCAGCAACCATCACGTCTGATTTCCGGTCCATTCCTTTATATTATCCCCCCAACCCGCCATCTTTGTCTTATGATTTTGGTATTTTTATGTCTGAAAGAAAAGACCTAATTTTTTGTTACAGTATACGGGGCAAAACCCCAAACCTTTATGCAAGTGTCTTGTGCTTCTTTTACAATATATATATATATATATATATATCTATAATAATAAAAGGCAAAGCCCTCACTCACTCACTGACTGACTGACTGACTGACTGACTCATCACTAATTCTCCAACTTCCCATGTAGGTAGAAAGCTGAAATTTGGCAGGCTCATTCCTTACAGCTTACTTACAAAAGTTAAGCAGGTTTCATTTCGAAATTCTACACGTAACGGTCATAACGGTCGATAACGGTCGACAACGTCCGCCATGTTGAACTTTCTCATTTATGGCCCCATCTTCACGAAATTTGGTAGGCGGCTTCCCTGCACTAACCGAAACCGATGTATGTACTTATTTCGATGGTATGACACCACTGTCGGCCGCCATATTGAACTTTCCAACGTCACCAATTTTCAAACTTCCCGTGTAGGTAGAAGGCTGACCCCATCTTCACGAAATTTGGTAGGTGACTTCCCTGCGCTAACCGAAACCGATGTACGTACTTATTTCGATGGTATGACGCCACTGTTGGCCGCCATATTGAATTTTCCAAACGTCAATAATTCTCCAACTTCCCGTGTAGGTAGAAGGCTGAAATTTGGTAGGCCCATTCCTTACAGCTTACTTACAAAAGTTAAGCAGGTTTCATTTCGAAATTCTACGCGTAACGGTCATAACGATCAACAACGTCCGCCATATTGAACTTTCTTATTCATGGCCCCATCTTCACGAAATTTGGTAGGCAGCTTCCCTGCGCTAACCGAAACCAATGTACGTACTTATTTCGGTGGTATGACGCCACTGTCAGCCGCCATATTGAATTTTCCAACATCACTAATTCTCCAACTTCCCGTATAGGTAGAAGGCTGAAATTTGGCAGGCTCATTCCTTACAGCTTACTTACAAAAGTTAAGCAGGTTTCATTTCGAAAATCTACGCATAACGGTCATAACGGTCAACAACGTCCGCCATGTTGAACTTTCTTATTTACGGCCCCATCTTCACGAAATTTGGTAGGTGGCTTCCCTGAGCTAACCAAAACCAATGTACGTACTTATTTCAGTGGTATGACGCCACTGTCAGCCACCATATTGAATTTTCCAACATCACTAATTCTCCAACTTCCCGTATAGGTAGAAGGCTGAAATTTGGCAGGCTCATTCCTTACAGCTTACTTACAAAAGTTAAGCAGGTTTCATTTTGAAATTCTACGCATAACGGTCATAACGTTCAACAACGTCCGCCATGTTGAACTTTCTTATTTATGGCCCCATCTTCTCGAAATTTGGTAGGCGGCTTCCCTGCACTAACCGAAACCAATGTACGTACTTATTTCAGTGGTATGATGCCACTGTCGGTCGCCATATTGAACTTTTCAACAGTCTTTGTTACTTATGGGCCCATCTTCAAGAAATTTGGTACACGGGTTCCCAACGCTAACTGAATCCTACTTACGTACATATATACGTCCATAGCCTGCAGCTTGGTCACCATGTGAGGCGGCGTTGGGTCCCCCATCCCAACGCCTCCCACGTTGTTGGCTGCCTGCCTATATAAGGCCGTCCATCGCTCCAGTCTCTACATTCCCTTCCTTGCTTCGCCACAGGATTCACGTCTCCCTGCTGATAACTACAGCCTTTTTGTTTAATCCACGGCTTCTCCGCTGTTTTATTGTTTGTTTATTACAATTATAGTTATTGTATAGGTATTTTACACTTACTTTACGTTACTCAGGTACCCATTTCCTTCATCATTCCAACCCCCATTACCATGTCTATCGAGGTAATCACCATCGATCAAAGAACTGTCACTTACCGAGTGGTTTCCTTGCCCGGAGATGGCACCTACATTTTCCATTCTCTGTGTTACATATTGCACGGCCATATCAGGCTCACTCTTGATATCCGGAAGAACATTGTGTCTTATGTATTGAATGACTGGGACAGGTTCAAGGTGTGGACTGATGACGGTACAGGAGATAATTATACTACACAGGAGCACTAGAAGAGTGAAATGCTTAAGCACTTCACCTATGGTTCTGCATGTGAGTTGATGGCTGCCGCTGAATTGTTCGGTTGGTGCTTTCAAGTGTACCGAAATGGTCAAATATTTTACACCTTTCGACAACCGCCAATGCCTCTTAAACATCTTACATTCACAGGTGACGATTTCAGTAGTGGACACTTTGATGTTTATGAATGTTTAAACTCTCAAAAGCTGGATGTGAAGTTATCGATGAAACCGGTTGTAAGCTTACAACGCTTGACAGATGCCGAATGTCACTTCAACACAAGTCCTACAAATACTGTCGTAATTGAAACAAACCATGAACCTCAAACTGATTATGACAGCAGCAATCCAAGCTGTGAGATTTGAGACAAGATTACTGTTCACATGGCCAACTGTAAGTTGCATGCTCAAGAGTAAGCTCAGCACACAGCTTGGTCATGTTACAACCGGATGGCCGAACTCACAATGTGGTATACAAAGAGATCCTTAACAAATAATTATTGGCATATTTTCCCTCAGTTTAAAAAGGTTAAATTTTCTTCTTAATAAAAATTTTAATGCAGTACTTCGCCGCTGCGAAGCGCGGGTATTTTGCTAGTATAATATAAATTGTGACAGATAGGGGGCGCTGTCGTTTCCTTGAACCCTCAGGCAATGCATCAAACGCCAGATAAAAGTCCAAATAATTATTTTATTAATACAAATAAGTGCACAAGCACCTCCACCTCCACTATACTATAATAAATCAATAATGCAATTCTTAATAATCAAATCCTCCAATCCACCCAGCAGTTCAGTCATCCTTCCTCCCAACTCAGCTCACTGCTGGGATCTCTCACAGTCCTTTTTAAAGTCTTTGACCCGGAAGTGTTTCTGTCCCTCAGTCCATGTGACTTTATAACACTTCTGGGTTTGGTGAAAACTCCTTTTTAATATATATAAGTAAAATACACATCCCTGGGCCTCCCTGCTGCGTGCCCTGGCGGCCCCCACGTTATCCAGCAGGGCTGTGATGAAAGACTCCAAGTTCCATGATGCCCTGCTGGAATTCAGGACCCCTCTATGCTGCAAGGATGGCTCCATCTGGCAGCTTGGGGGTATTGGCCGGGGTAAGGTTCCGGCCATATTTCACTCTATATATATATATATATATATATATATACACATACATATATATATATATATATATATATATATATATATATATATATA
>JANRMT010062835.1:25564025-25607691 GCA_026402145.1 Polypterus bichir lapradei | reverse complement strand
ATATATATATATATATATGCATTTTTTTTAGTTTATTGATGTTTTACATCTGTAAAACTTGTGTTACCTGATTTTCCAGAAGTATTTATTTAATGGTATTTTATCAAAAAATGCATGCATTTTGAGCATACGATTGGGTGGCCTTACATGTAGATTATACAGCAAGATTAACAAAAGGTTTTTTTAGTGAGGATTTTGTATCATTTGCTGTGGTCTGGCATTGGTCATTATAGACACAATGTTCAATCATAAAGTTTGTTTTCTGGGTTCTCCAATAAATTGTGAGATTAACTTTTTTTGTTGGTCATCACTACAGACAACTTGGAGTAACATATAAAAAAGTCACATTTTTGGGTGGAGTATTCCTTTAATGGTATATTATAGCATGTTTACTCTTTTTTTCTATATCATACATATGGCACACTTTATGCAGAATTGCTTTATGGGTTATGTGTCTGGTCAAAATATAACCATTGATAAGCAGCTAATTATGGTGAAATGTTGATAAGCTTAAACTCTGTACACGTCAATCCAACCCAACAATTCTGGCATCAAATTTTAGATAGCTGATGACTTAAATAACAAATGTATATTAAATGTCATACCCTAATTGATGCAGATCCCACTAGAATACCAGGGAAAGATGGTCAAATATCACTATGCAACCCTTAGGGCCTTTCACAGGCAATGAAGAGAAATGTCACTGCTGACAATATTTTCATTTTCCAAGACAAATAAGCTACAGTATGCCAGCTCTGCACTATATGATAAACAAAAAGTGACAGGGGCTACAAATTTCCCCACCCTACATCCCCCTATCATGAAAGGCAACATGAGAGTAGGTCAAGATGGTGACCAATGATAAAGTGCTGAGTTAGAGGATGCACATGCAACAAAACAAAAGTGAATAAAGAGTCATTGTTTGGTGGGCAAGAGCTGCTCACAGTAAACTTCAAAAATCTGTGCGGACTGCTAATGTGGACAATTTTATACTCAGTTGATCATGCTATTTGTTATTTACAAGCATATTCTGTGAAATGAGTAAGTACGACTTATGACTATAAAGAAAAACATTATTTAAAAATATAACTATTTCTATAAAAATATAACTATTTTTACTTTTTTATTTTATGTGCTCAGCTAATTGAAATGTGTTGTTTTTGCTATTAAATATGAAAAAATGCCAAAGCGGTTTCCTACCCAGAAGCAGCCTGGAAAGTTCTATTTTTTTATTAAAAATGTATATAAACAAGTATTTATTTTTATGTTCAGTCAAACTGTTTTAGGCTATTATGCTTTTTTATGTATAGAGCAGTAGGGATGCACTATTAGTATGCCAAGTCAGGCTCTTAATGAGGACAAAAGAATTCAGATGCTTCTTGCGTTGCCTTCTTGGTTATAGTACTGATCAAATATGTTCTGGTGGTCAATGTGTATTCAGTTGGTCTTAATGTAATGCTTGGATTGTCCTTTATTAGTTTTAAGAATAGCTCAAATGTGCAGTCTGCTCCCAGTGTCTGTCCTTGTCTTCCTGGTACCATAAGCAAAATTCTCTTTGGGCCCCACCACCAAACTCATGCAATATGTCTGTTCTGCACCCCTTCGCTTATTAGAATCTGCTCTACTCAGTAGCTGTTTGACTTTAGATGAAAGCAAAGGTGGACTTGTGATTAAAACAAATTTTTGTACTCTCAAGTGTAACATTTACATGAATACAAACAAATTAATAACATTTAGGACTATACATAATATATGTTAACAATTAAATACTAAGAAGAATAAGTCTGCTGGTACTGGCTGCTTCTCTGTCTCTCTCTCATACTTTATGTACTAGCAAACTTGAGCATTGCCCCCTGGGAGAGAATACATTAATTACTTCAGTACTATATTGATTTTATAATCTGACTCCATACTAACACTGGAAGTGGGGAGAAAGAAGGTTTATACGTCTCACCAGGATGGGAAAAAAACATGCAGCTGGTATGAAGCACCATGCCAAACAATCACCAGTCAAGGATTACCAATATATGCAAAAAAGTAAGCAATATCCAAAGTATAATAATGTTATGCTCTTATAATGGAATAATGCCATATCAATACTTAAAATTTTTTTTTTTTTACCAGTAGCATCTACAACATCACATAGTGAATTTACTTAAAAGGTGCAATAATGAACAAAAGCTTTGGAAAATAACACAATTATGAAAAGTCTTCAGCTTATAAAGTGATACAGAATGTTTTGTAACCATTTAGAACCATTTAGAAACATGGTCTAATTGAAACTATTACCATTTTGCCCAAGACAGTCCTTCATTAAAATATGTTAGATACTGACATCTTATAAGACACAATGTTTTCCTGCATTTTGTTCATTCCTCTTTTTTTTTCTTAACCTGGATCCTGATCCTGCCATTTGAATTCCATACTATCCTGTTTTGTATATTTAGTAACATATAACAGATACATAGATATGTAGATATAGATAAATAGTTATTTGTCCTCAGAGGGAAATTTGACTTATTACAGAAGCTGTTTTAATAAATACATGAATCAGTAAATAAATACTTACATATACATACACACTTTGGTCTGAACAGAGAAGAAAATTTAAAAAAAGAAAACTACTGACTTAGCAGTCCCAGTGACACATTATGCAGGTGTATTGCCATGAGTATAAAGGAGCCCCTTGCAGTGTTTCTTGACACACTTTTGCTGAATGATTCGTTGACTGAAAGTCCTCAGTATTGGTGTGTCAGAGAGAGGATGTGCAACATTGTTCATAATGACATTCAGTTTTGTTTTAATTATCTGCTTTGTTAATGGGGAAACAATTATCATTGTCATCATTTGACATGAATAATTACAGTTTCAAATCATTAGGAGCCACCTCTCTATCATGCGGTTTGTAAATTTAGCATGTCTATAACAAGCTTAGCTAAATAATAAATAACAAATGCCATTTTGAAATCAATGGCATTGGAGCCCTACATAATGTTCATGGATAAACTATAGGGAAGAGCAACACTGTCTCCATGTTTGCAAACAACTCCTGGCTTTTAATAATACAGATTGTTTAATGTATTGCAAGCAGCTATTTCATTGAGTGCAGCTGTCTGGTTTTACTGGATTGAAAAATTTAAACAATAACAATAAAGACAATTTGCCAGGTATAGTTGTCAAAATTATGTGCCATTAACATGAAGACTGAAGCTTTTCTCTGGTTTGGTTCCATGTATCTCTGTGAACACAGTAACGGAGGAGTTATAAGGGAATTTGAAAAAGAAAATGCACAAATAGCATTGCTTTGTCTTACAAATATTGAAGCGAGATTTGAGCAAAGCAAAGTGAGTACTTTATCATGCTAAGATAAAGCAACATAGGCTTTGTGTGTACTGTATGTTACCAATTACCTGAGATGTGATTTTGGAGAAGTAGGACATCCTTAAAATAATGCAGTTAATGTTAGTCATGGTGAGGACTGGAAGACTATACCTTACCGCTTGCGTTAAGTGCCAATTGGATTAATGGCTTTAGTAACATTCATGTGTTTATCGACTGATTTTCCATTTTGTTGCCATTTACCCTGGCAGCTAAAGTAATCATGAACACATCGCATCACATATGCTTCAAAATATTCCAATAAGCATATAGGTGCACTTCTTTTCCATTTGTGTGTCCAATATACTGAATTGAACTGGGATGGTGGGCAAACTGATAAATCCATTCAGAAAATGGGGGTATTTTTCGTACGTGGATTACTTGCTTAGCCGGATATAATTGTTGATGATTTGGCCTGATCCTGGATCTGTCGGTTTTTCAAAAGTCTTGCTGGAAGTGTTGTCATAGCAACACATCCTAATCCTCAAACCTGCTCGGAGCAGGTTTGTTCTATGTAAACAAGGATTAGCTCACACACGTAATCAGTGACGGTGCGTGGAATTCATCCAGTCATGGCTTCGCCATTCATGACTGAGCGACCAATTGATATTGGTTTGCAAATTATATGAAGAGAATTTCATATAAAGAGGGTTTTGTGCGATCGGCAAGATCCTTTATTGCTTCCGGAGGAAATTCTTTTCGAAAGATACTGCTTTAGCCGAGGGGGAATATTGTAACTCAAATATTTATTAGCTCCTTATATTCGAAGTCAAACTCGGCGAAGTCGGGCTCTCACAACTACACAGATAGTATGCTTTGCTTTGAGGTTTCTTGCAAGTGGCACTTTTTTATATACTGTAGGCGATGCGGAACATCTGTCGAAAAGTGCAGTTTGCCAGGCAATTCGTAAAGTCTGTTTGGCTCTGAAACATTTCCTTCAGTTTTTCATAGTGTTTCCTAGACACCTGCTTGTGCAGACGATAAAAGAGGCATTTCATGCCATTGCAGGTAGAAAAAGTTGAAAATAGCCAATAGGTATGTTGACAGTAAAATTGTTTGACCTACATGCTATCAATTCGCAGATGATCTGTGATGTATCCTACCTTGTATCAAATGTGGAGGCTAAATGGCCAGGGTCTGTTCATGACTCTAGAATTGTTAAGGAGTCATACCTGTATCGGACATTTGAACAAGGTAATAATCTAATTATTAATCATGGTGATGTGTGTATTGTATTCACAATTTTTACATATTTCACAGGTCATCATGATGGAATCCTGCTTGGGGACAGGGGATATGCCTGTAGGAATTTTCTAATAACCCTGTTTCCTGACCCCAACCCTGGGCCGCAAACTCGATATAATGCAGCTCTGCCTAGGACAAGGGCACGAATCTAAAAAGGCTGAGGGTTGCACCTGACAGAGCATATGACATAAGTGTTGCATGCTCTGTCTTACACAACATAGCGACCATCAGAAAAGTGAGAGTCCCTGAGGTTTTGGTGCAGCCTGATGATGACCTTGACCCAGTGCACCTTGAACAAAACAGTGGCAGAGCTGCCAGAGACAGAATTGTGGCCCAACATTTTCAATGAAAAATACAACAGTGGTTTCACACAAAACTGATTTATTATATATTACGGACCTTCAGCTTGTAAGGAGGAGAACATAAATTAAGAATACACCCACGCATACACATCATGGGAAAGAGAAGATAATTTTGTTACCAATTTTTTTTTCTAGTATTTTTATCTGCAACTTCATTTTGGTTGTCTTCAGTTCATGAAGTTCCATGTCCTGCTGTGTTTTCCTCATTTTTAGTTTCCTGTACGTGACTTTCTGCTGAAGATATCTCTTGTATAGAGCCCTCACATTTTTCTGCAAATAAATACACAATTACAAATGCCTTTTTTCCTCTATATTGTATACACAGTATATCATTTTGAATCATTTTGTATCAAGTACAACAGATGGCTCAACCAACCTCACCATCTCCTTTTTTTGATGTGGATGTTCCAAAAAGTACATGTGTGCTGGCTACAGGCTCCTGCAACACAGTTATATCACAATTAGCACATGGGACTGATCAGAGTGGAGTTTGTTCAAACATTTGGAACATTTACCTCTCCTCCTGATGAATAATCAGACACAGTGTCTTCATCAAATATTTGACATTCGTCAATAGCTCGGTGGTCAGAAACAGGTTCTAGGGATATGACATTCCCTGCAACTGACCCAACAAAAAACAAAATAAAAAAGAGGGCTAAATGGGACATACCTATAGCACACATTGAGGACAAAATATATGCAATGACCATCCTTAACCTGAAATGAAGTTACCACTGCATCCTGCTACTGGTTCTGAGTAGGAGCTTCCCCCTGGAATGCCCTTAGAAACCGGGCGATGGGCATTTTGCTGGAGAGCCAACTTTTCTGCAGGGGTTAGGTCTGGACTGCGTGGACCTCCACCTGTTTTTTGCTTGTCTGCCTTCTTCTTATTAGCTTTCAAATTAATGGTTTTACTATTATATATGATTCTTTATGTCAACAATTCTTTAAATAGTTATATACCAATATTTACCAGTTTGAAGTATATTCTTGTAGTTCACTTTAACCTGTTCCCATGTTCTCCTTGTGCTCACGTTTGATCTGGAATTATGACATATTAAATAATAATTAATGTGACACATAGGAAATGAAACGCTGCATTCAGTAAATACAATGCACACTACTTACGCATTTAATTTGTCGGCCACTTTTTGCCAGACATCTTTTCTAGTTTGGGTTGCTTTTGCAGTGTTGCCCCTTGTACACATTAACTCTTGAAATTCTTCATATCCTTCGAGTAACAGGTCCTGCTCCGCTTGTGTGAAAGAATGCGCCCGTTCTTTTGTCATTTTGTTGCAGCCTATCAAAGACTTCCTGATCATGTTTTCTAGACTCAATATATATGGGCTTTTCAATCAGTGCGGGCGCGCACAATCATCTCAGATGATTAGATCCAGCTAGACTAATCTACTACACCGCTGCGTTTGAAAAACCGACCTATCCCGGATGAGTGTCACCGGCATTAACTTATCCAAGATGAGGCACCTGATCTCGGATGATTTAAGCGACGTACGGAAAATACCCCCCTGATGTATGGATGGATGAATATATATTCTTGATAGTGGATTGTTTCATTTTTCACATCTTTGCATGAACTTTAAATACAATTGGAATAAAATTTGTTTTAAAATTGATGGATCAAGGAAATATTGATTGGTTCAGACCTGTCACATTTGGTAGCTTCATATGTCTTATTTCAGGCAGAATCCTGAGCATGTTTGTTTGAAATTTTGGCTGTGTAGTATGAAACAACAGAACAAATGAGCCAATGGACTTTGTGTGTTTTTAATTGGAGTTGTAAAAAGCCTGCACACAAAAACAAAGAGAATGGTTTTCATTTAATGTAATGAATGTGCTGTGCAGTTAAAGTAAGTGAAAAGTTCCATCATCACTTGGATATCAGTGACGATTGTGACATTTTGGAGAGTGATGATGAGGTGCTTCTTATAATAACTCAGTTTGAGATATGAACAATAATAGTATCACGTAATAATAAAGTCTAAGTAATAATAAAGAACAGTTATTGACAGGCAGAATTGGAAATTAATCTGTTGCACAAAATGGGCAGATTGTATAGACTAAACCCAATTCATTCATATTACAAGTGTGCATGTGTCTCCTTCATTTTACCCTTTCTATATTAGATATAATTCCATGAGAAGATTAAATTATACATAGTTGAAAGTGATACAATGCATTAATGTACAATTTGGGAGATTATGGAAATCTGACCATCACTTTGAATGTTATTAATTGATAACCTTAGGAATCAATGTTGAAAGATTGCATTTCCCAAAATATTTAATGAATACAATTTCTCAGAAATGAAATTGCTGGTATATGAAGAAAATGTATGCTGTACTCATGGATTCAGTGTGTAATGTTGGACCCTTTAGCAAAAAATACCTTCAATTTAGAGTTTATTTTAACTGTTGAATCTGTTACTTACTCTGGTTGGGAACGTTGTACATTTGCTCATTAACCTTGCTTCTGGGATCTTCTCTACTTCTCTTCATTTCTATAATCACATGTATGTGGCCTGTAGCTGGTGCTAGAAGGCAGTCTACTGTCTTATATTTAGATTAACTAATGCCCTACTTACTGGTCCATTTGTTGGATTTGCTTCATAGAGAGTAAACTTTAACATGGCTGGGCCAAGAGAGCCTGCTGAGGAGGCCATTCACTAGCATGTTATTATCTGTTGTACATTGCCACATTCTTTTTTAGTCTTTATTATAAGTGAATGTGAATGGTTATCCACACTTTTGTGATAATTTTTTTTGGGTGGGGTTGGCTGTACAGGTTTCCCCTCAAACATGTGGAAACAACTTATGCCTGTGGATACAGTAGTAAAGTTTTCACCTTGATCGTTTTCTTTTTTTATTGTTGTTTTCTAGGAGTAAACATGATGGCTCTTCTTTTCATTTGCACCAATGAAGAGCAACGAGTAATGATCCACTTTTTATGGGCAGAAGGTTCATTTTAATATTGTTTGCTGTTAAATTAAAACAATGATACTTTTTGGGCGGAGTATTTCTTTAACTAAAAAAAAATATATTATAGTAAGTTTTGCATATCTTAAATAATTTATTGATGCCTTCCTTGTCTCTCTTGTCAAAACTAATGCATCATTATTAAAATTTTGAGGTTGTCAAAAACACTTAATTGTTTTCAGCATCATTTTAACTATTTATTAATTTATTTTGTCAGACCACCTTTTGTCCTCACAGAAGACATAGAGCAACTGCTGTACAGAAACTCTTGCCAGGCAGGGACCAACAATGGTTAGAATACCAGACCCGTTCACGGACCATGTTCATGCATTCAATCATGAATGACCTAAAATACTGTTGTAGCAGTTGCAAGGATGCTAAGATTCACACCATCTGAATACTACCATTTGTGTATTTTATGGGGAAAACACCCTGCCTTGACCCAGCATGCACACACCCACACACAAAGAGACTGATAAGTGAAAAAATAATAAAGAATGTATAAAAAAAAATTAAACATTCATGCGCTGAAGTCCTCCGTAGTGCCCCCGCCAATGATAATTGTTTACATACACTACATATATGAAACCTAAAGAAACCACAGACACTAGTCAATAAATAATTAACACTAACAATAAACTCCAATACAGTCCAGTACAGCAGGTACAGATGACAATGTGTGGAATGAAAAACCCTGTGAACAGCCCTCTGAATGGAATGTAAAGTTTTGTCCTACCAGGTTGCAGTTGTAGCATGAAGATTTGGAGTGATTGGGAGTGCTCCCTAGATGAAGATGTACCCAACCAAGACAAAATCACATAGACAAGCAGGCACAGGAAAGCACATACATCCAGAAGAAACTGTAATCCACAGTGGTTGTAGTTGTGATCCAATAAAAAGAGACAGTTCATCTTGAACCCCTTGGCATCTTTTTGGCTCCTTTTTAAAGAGGCCACTTAATTATCCTTTTTTCCCTGCAACGCCTGCATCCTCTGAATCTACCCAATGGCGTAATACTGCCAGGGCTACTACACTGTACATGTTTTCAGGATGTAGGAGGAAATTAGAATACAAACACAACGCAAATGAATAGAAAGCAAATGTGAGGTCGACGCACTTACATAAGGGGGAATCAAGCCCAAGTTGCTGGACCTGTCACTGGTAATCATTGTAGCTCAGTGCTGTCCCTTAACCAGTAATATTTAATTCTTTTACAGACCCAATATGTTTTAGTTTAATCATCATTGTTATTCTTAACAAAGCATTCTTTTCCGTAAAAGATATATATACTGTATATATGTATATAAGTTTTGTCTGTCAAATTGGATCATTGTGATCCTCAAACTAATTAAACAGAAATGAACAAATGGATGAATTGTAGATTCTGCTGCAACAAGTCTCTAGTAATTATATTTTATGTTATTCAGCATGTAGTCCTGCAAAGTTTTCATTTGCATCGAGTTTTCCAAGTACTCTCATTATAGTGTTCAAAAAGAAGCTACATGACAGTACATTTTAAAGGTCTCAGAGAAAGATGAGGAAACACATTTGGTACATATGGTTAATGTGTAAAGCGGAAGAAACAATACAGTGACCACAGTCTGGGCAATTCTTATAAAACTACTAAAATTAGCATAATTCATGGCACATGTGCTGGCAAGAGATGGAAAGGGCAACTAAACAAAGTGGAAAGCATTTTGTGTTGCTGAACCAGCATTGGAAGAGTGGACCAAGCGAACAACAGTTTTTGGCCTGCATTCAGTTAAAAAAAAAGTCATCACATGGTAATTCAGATTAAAACAAACTATAAAAAGTGTGTAATTTATGAAAAACAAGTACTTCTAAAATTAAAAGACCTCTTTTCTTTCTCAAAGGCAGCATCAATGCTGCAGCTGTTTTGTATTTGCCGTTAGAGCGACATGACATTTACAAAGCACTATAATCCCACAGGCCATCAGTTTGATGTTTTTTGCTTTTTAAATTAAAATCTCTGTACGTGTACAGAAACAAGGGCGCTTAGAAAAAAAGACAATTATATTGACAGATCTCAGGGTTATGAAATTAAAAGAGAAATAATATTTTCCATTAGACTGTATAGCTGTCAAGGCAACAGCCACATAGGAAACAAATGTCTGCATCAAACAGAATGTAACACATTTAACTGTAATTACATCACTCTTCTGTGCTGGTCCAATTGACTTCCTGAAATCAACACAGTAGATCATTTTTCAATTAAAGCCTTGCAATTTGTGAAGCCTGGTTCAGTTTCTACTGAACTGATTACACTGCATGTAATGATTCACAAGATTTGTTCACTTAATTCCCTAATTGAGTTGGGACAACATTTTCTGGGAATTGAGGCTAGCACAAAGCCGCACAAAATGTCACTGAAGATTTCAGAATCGAGTACGCCGATGATTCATTCACCTTTATTTTTATGATGTCAAGGTAACACATGCACTATTATACTTCAGGTTCATCAAAAACTATAATGTTAAACGAGAAACTGTTTTATTTTTGTAAAAGCTTTTAGAATAACCAGATAAAGTCCTGCACTCATTTAATGATACTCATTGTATTTTTTTATCATTAATGAACTCTGTCATTGAATTGAAACAGCAGATGAGTGAAAAATTTATTGGCTTTATCTGCAGTATAAAAAGTATTCACTACTAGCCATGTGCGCCCAACTACGTTGCGCGTGTTAAAGTTGTCTGTGAAGGCCCCCCTGTTTAAACGAGGCTGCCAGTCATGAACTGGGACCTTCGTCACACAGCATTATGATTTTTTATAAGGGAAACAAAATTACAAAAGAAAACCCTTGGACACTGATTCGATAGGAACGGCCTACTTGGAATCACTGTCCAAATAGTAATTATGTGGTGGTGTAGGAGCATTTCTGCTTCTGTCCGTTCACAGTCCGTCTTGTTTTCATGACGCTATCGTTTCCTCTCACGATGTCTTCTCAACCTTTCTCCAATCTCGCAGGTTGCTTTGTGGCAATCCAAAGAGTAAGGCAATATACACGGAGCAATGGTTATAAAAGGGGGGGACATAGGTATCCAAGCTTTTTAAAGCATAAATAGGGATCACTTCACTGACATGTGAGCAAGCCACGGTACAACTGTGAGACGCGCAGCACTCGCTGGCTACAACGTAACAATTTCCGGAATGTGCTGTTACGTTGTCAGTCATTTTTCCCACTGTCTTTCTTTCATTCATATGTTACGTAGGCACATACCTTTTATCTTTGGCAATCTCATTCTCTAACCAGGCCTCAGGAGCTAACCAGCGTAACACTGTCCACCACCCCTTTCGTTACTCCGGCACATTGTTGACATCCGTGAGTAACAACAACGTACTAAACTGGAAAGTTGGTCTACGCATGCATGGAATTCGCGGACAAACAAAGATCAAGATCTAAATGAAGATCTCTTTAGTTAATTTAAAGCACAACAATTTGTTTAGTTTGAATATCTGTGTTTTGAGGTGTGACTGGAGTACTACAGTCTTCAGTAGTATAAGCCTGGAGAAGATTCTTAATGCAATGCCTATGTTTTAGCTGTCTCTCTACTGCCATCTAGTGCTTCTTCTTCTAATTCATTCGCGGACAAACAAAGATCAAGATCCAAATGAAGATTATATATAGAGATGTTGAAAGTTTTCCCATTTTATTTTTATACCACATTGAATCACGGTGTATTTAATTTGGCTTTTTTGACTTTGTTCAACTGAAAAAGACTTTAATGTCAAAGTGAAAACAGATCTATGCAAAGTGATCTGAATTAATTAAAAACATAAAACACACAAAATAATTGCTTACATAGTATTCACCTCCCTCATGTCAGTATTTAATATATAACCATTTGGCAGCCATGACAGCCTTGAGTCTGTGTGCACAGGCCTTTATCAGCTTTGCACATCTGGACTCTGAACTTTTTCTTCATTCTTCTTTGCAAACCTGCTCAGGCTCTGTCATGTTGCATGGTGATCATAAGTGATCAGCCTTTTTTCAAGTCCAGCCATAAACTTTCATTTTTATTGAGATCTGGACTATGACTTGGCTGGTCTAGAACATTTGCATTGTTGTTTTAAAGCATTTCCTGTTTAGCATCGAGTTTATGCTTGGGTTTGTTGTCTTTCTGGTTATCAGATCTTCTCCCAAGGGGCAGGTTTCTTGCAGACTGCATCAGACTTTCCTCCAGGATTTCCTTCTCTTTTGCTGCCTTCATCTTACCCTTCACATGCCTTGCAGGTCCTGTTGCAGAGAAGCATCCCCACAGCCTGATGCTGTCACCAATATTCCTGTGCCAAACATGGAATTTAGATTGATAATCAAAAAAATGGAAGTTTGATTATATCAGACCATAGAATTTTTTCCCAACTCACATCACAATCTCCTATGTGCCTTCTGGTAAACTCTAGCTGGACTGTCATGAGTGTTTTTTATAGTCGGTCTCTTTGGCACTCTCCCATAGTACAATACAATACAGTTTATTTTTGTATAGCCCAAAATCACACAGGAAGTGCCGCAATGGGCTTTAACAGGCCCTGCCTCTTGACAGCCCCCCAGCCTTGACTCTCTGAGAAGACAAGGAAAAACTCCCAAAAAAACCTTGTAGGGAAAAATGGAAGAAACCTTGGGAAAGGCAGTTCAAAGAGAGACCCCTTTCCAGGTAGGTTGGGCGTGCAGTGGGTGTCAAAAGAAGGGGGTCAACACAATACAATACACAGAACAGAACAAATCCTTAATACAGCATAATAATACAAATTTTAGAAGCACGGAGCAGAATTTAACTGTAAATGATATCCCATAATAAGATTTGGATATTTTTAGAGTCCTGGAGACCTCATCCATCAAGCTGCCTCCCCAATTGGCCATTCCACGGCTGAAACGTTGCTCGGCCAGCCAATCCGATGCTAGGACCCATAAATCTGTGAATTGTTGTCTGCACCTGCGGTAGTGGGCTGGCGCGCTGCCCGGGATTTGTTCCTGCCTTGTGCCCTGTGTTGGCTGGGATTGGCTCAAGCAGACCCCCGTGACCCTGTGTTAGGATATAGTGAGTTGGATGATGAATGGATGGATGTTGTCTGCACAGTCTCTCCAATCTTATCTGGTTTAGCTTGTAACTCCTGCAGAGTTCTTATAGAAGTCTTAGTGGGCTCCATCACTTGTTGTCTTCTTATATGATCACTCAGTTTTTGTGGATGACCTGTTCTAAACAGATATACAGCTTGTCATACTCTTTCCATTTCTTGACGATTGATTTCACTGGGATTCAAGGGATATTTAGTGACTTGGATATTTTCTTGTCGCCATCCTGTGACTTGTGTTATGGAGTTCATTAGTGTGTTCTTTTTGTCCTTATTCTGTTGGTTAGGCCACTATAATGACTCA
Source organism: Polypterus bichir lapradei (assembly GCA_026402145.1). Classification (NCBI taxonomy): domain Eukaryota; kingdom Metazoa; phylum Chordata; class Cladistia; order Polypteriformes; family Polypteridae; genus Polypterus; species Polypterus bichir. The sequence continues at coordinate 25,594,315 of JANRMT010062835.1, read as the reverse complement.
TCCAGGCTTGGCTGTACAATACTGTATACACAGACTAGGAAGTTGCCTCAGTTTTTTGTAGGGGCGACATTTAGTCTGCTGTAATCAGCGTCTGATCTACAATTGTGGCATTCTGGGTGAGCACCCAGAGGCTTGCGACAATGTGCCAAAATCACCAATGTCGGCCAAGGGCCCCCACCCATACCAATCTTAGATATGACTGCCATGCATGACTCGCACAAAACCTCAAAGTGGAGTACCACACCCCACCACTCTGCAGTCTGCAATAATGTGTATAGCACTCGCCATCAACACTGCACGGTTTGGGTGTGACATTTTCACTTTTGCCTAGGACAGCAAAAAAACTAGAGACGGCCCTGGACTCACCACAAGGGCCATTTAGAGTGTATTCTAGTGAAACCCCACACAGGTGATCTCCAATGAACTAGTCCTGTGACTTCTAAAACCAATTGGCTGCACCAGTGATGATTAAGGTTTATCATATTAAATACTTATGCTTGAATACTTGTGATGAACAATGTGATCATTGGTTTTGTGTTTTATATTTGTACATTAATTTAGACCACTTTTCAGAGATCTGCTTTCACTTTGACATATAAGAGTCTTTTTCTGTTGATCAGGGTTAAAAAAGTCAAATTAAATCCACTGTGATTCAATGTTGTATAACAAAAAAAATGTGAAAACTTAATTGTTTTTATAAGCACTGTATCATCTGTTATCCTATAGCTTGAGAATTTTTTCTGATGCCATACAAAGTATGTTGAGACTGAAAAGGCAAATGCAAGTCTATTTACCAACCAAATGAATCGTTATATATAATACGCTACCGTGGCTGTTCGTTTGTCATTTGTAGCTCGCAAACCGTTTGAACTGTTGACCTGAAATTTTGTACATATATACTATGTGACATCTACTATCCGCTTTTGAGGTGATGACCTCCAAGGTTATTCCTCTTTTTACTTTTATTTTATTTTAGAATCAACTCTCGGCAGCGACCAACAGGGCAGCTGTGCGGCACATGTGTACAGGCGCCATTCTCATTTCTACCACCTTCGCCGTCACTTCCCCTACCTCTTCATATCTTAAATCATTATTGAGACAGATTGAAGAATTAAGTGCCAGCTTATGTGAAAAATTAAGGAAAACATACTAAGTAATTACAACACAAACACTGATTTAATCAGTTTTAATGTGGAAATATACTGATGAAAGAAGAGAAAAGAAGAGCTGCTCAGGAAGCAGCAAGCACATCAATCTCTGAGCAAATGAATGCTAAACATACAGAAAAAGAGAATGAAAACTAGGAATGCTCAAGTCAAGTGTATTCACTGCACGTTATCTTGCAGTGAGCCGTTACTGATAATTAATATTTTACTATGTTTTATTCTATGTCACTGATGTCCTATGATTACAAAAGTGTGAAATATTTATTTTTATGCTATTGATTCACCCAGAACAATATACATACAGTATGAACAGATGCTAGAATATGTTGACTTTACCTTTGATCTGGTGATGTTTCTCATAAACAATTAAATTGTTTCTCATTAATTTTTTTGTATTCTGCTTAGCTGAATCATTCTGATCAGAGGGTAATAACACTAACGAAACAACATGATGGGTTTAAGGATTTATGTATTCTGCTTGCCAATATCAATGGCATGGTTAATCATGTTACTTCTAATGGTTCATGCTATTTGGTAAAATATATGACAGCAATCTTTGGGTAGAATCAAGGTTGAGAAACTCAAGGAAGGCGAAGAGGAATGGACAGAAGAGCTGTCTTTAAACAGCTGAGTAACATCAGACACTTGTAATCAGCATGATCTGAAATAGTGCAGTGAACTCTTATGTACATCTGGATAAAGAGTGTGAACCTGTAGTGGTGGTGCCCCACATCCCTAACCCAGACCGCAACTATCTAAACACAAGTTCAGAAGCCTTTTATTTTCTTACAGTTACCACAACATAATGCAGTGTGACACAATTCAAATCATGTCTTCCTTTTACTCCACCACCCCTGTCCAGGTGTGCTTTGTTCACTTCTACTCACTACTTACCAGGCCCATTTACAAGCTGGACCCAGGAGCACTTATGGTGCATTAGTATTTCATCAGAAAAAACATTTCTAAGTCCTTCAGAACCACCACGGACACCTTGTCTTAACAATGCCCTCCAGTGGCACCCGCCGGCCCCAACAGGTCTGCCTTTTGGAACTGCAACTCCCATGCAGCCATGTCCAAACAGTATGTCCTAAAGGTATGTTGCCATTCAGTATACTGTGAAAGTGCATGGCCCAAGGAAGACATCTCCCACTGTCCTTTCATTATATTGGTCTCCCAACCTAGTACAGGAATGTTACCCATCCTGATATGTCCATGCTTGCCTTACATTTCAAGAATGACACATGTATGTTCAGACGGTGTTTAACAAATCCAGATTATTTCCATTATAACAGAATATCGAGGTGGTGAACCATGCAGTAAGGTGGAGACTGAGAGGGAGAGAGCGCTTAGCTGATGTCAGCAGGCACCACTTTGCTCACAGGGTCCAGAAGCACTATCTGTGCTTCTGAGTCCAAGAGCCTCCTTCAGCTCAGACAGATAAGAGACTGCTCCCGAGAGCTGTTGTGTTCCAGACATTGCAGGTTCACGGCTGAAAATCTGCGAACTGAAATGGCTCGTGATGTAACTTTATGGCAATACATAGAAGAAAATACAGTAATATGAGTGTTAAACCCGCATTCAATCCTTTTTCAGTTGATGTTCAAAGTAGACTACTTACCCTTAAGTTTGACAGCATCATTAGCAAGTCACCACTTCCTTCAGCTACAGTAGATGATGAGACACACTGTGACCACATCACACAAGCTACATCAAACAATATGATGACATGTTTAACGGTGTAAAAACATTCTGATTTATTGCAATTTTTAATTACCATTTGTATTTCAAATTTTCTATGCTGTGGATGGCTATTAAACAATAGTGTTGGTCAGTGGATATGGAAAAAGACTATAGGGAAGTGTTTGGTGTGCTGTTTTATATTTTCTTACATATTTATGATGAAACATGTATCAGAAAATCTTTATTTGTATTCTAGAGGAAATTCCCACTGTAACTGTTCATTTAATAGATTTGTTGGGTTTGCTTACCCATACTCCACTTGGCCAGAACCAGTCACAACAGCTAATTGAGGTCAGCTAATTTGATAACTTATCTAGCTTCCAAAAGACATATTTTGTTCTGGCCCCTGGCCATGAGTAGACCAATTGATTCATAGAAGGTTCAATAACAGTTATACACGTTCAGGATTGGCTTAACACTACAATTCTTGAAGCCTATGGAAAAACCCGTAATCCTGGCCCACCTTAAATTCCTTTGCACCTCTACCATCAGCGTCTTTTGTTTTGTAAATGTTTTGATCAGCACAAGCAGCAAGCAGCCTTCTGTTCCATCCTCTGCCTTGACGGAGCTCAACTCACGGGCAAAAAGTTCTCCCAGCTCAAGCCAAGGCTCCTTATCTGCATGTGATATGCCTGGACGTGTATAGGGTACATAATATCATTATTTGGAACACATGCATTTCATGTGTGTTCCATGTCTACAAAGATCTGGGTAAGTGTAGGATGAAAAGAAATGCAAGAAATGCTGAACACATTCCTAAAGCAGAAACTTGTCCATGTTATACTAATAATGATGAGAAGTGTATAATGTGTGAAGACTTTAGACCAAATATCAAATGAACATGTGTGTTTTTAATCAAGAACATAACCAACGAAAAAAAAAGCCATTTGATTTACATGTGGCTGTCAATGACTTAAAACCTCAAGCTCAAATTGTCAATCGACAGGGAATATGCACATATTCTTGAATGATGAAGAAGTAAGAACTGCTGCCTTACAACACAGAAGTCCAGGGACGATCTGTGTTTTGAGTAGTGAGCTGCTATTATCATTATTATTATTTTTTCTACAATATAATAAAAACATACATTTCATTTGAGTCTGTAACACCTAGTGTAAATTTTGGCTACAGTTTTATTCTCTCAGTGACATTCATGTGGTACAACGAACTTGCCCCTCCCTCTTTGAGTTGATGGCATTTATCTCCATTCTTTTCACAAGAGCAGAGCTGTGGCCGATGCCTGCTCAGAACTGTTTGTCGTACCGGTAATCAAAGATACGATGTCCCGTGACTGCTATCAGACTGGACAAAGACAGGACTGTAGCAACAGACAGCTTCTTCACAGCTCTTTCGCTAGCTAATAGACTGCTGTAAAGCAACACAACTCTGCTTTGCACTATAAGTAAAATGGGACTTCCACCTGCAGCTAAAGTCACTTTAGTACATGAGCAATTCACCACTCTACTGTTTACATCTGACAGCGCCGTGCTGACGGAGAATGTGCCCAAATGGCAGGGGATGGGAGAGCAGGCAGCTTGCTGTTTGTGCTGATCAACACATTTACAAAACAAAAGACACTGAGGGAGAGGTGGGAAGGGATTTAAGGAGGGCCGGGATTACGAGTTTTTCCCATAGGTTTGGGGTATTAAAGTCTACATAGCAGAGTGTCCTACAGTGAGGAGGGGGTCATCATCTGACTGCTCTATGACAAAATGATCACGGATATTCAAGCAAATGTAAATGCACTAAAAATTATTAATATTTTAACACATCATAAAAAGATCTTTATTTTAGTTTTTGAAAATAGTAAAAATTACTTATTGTTTCAAAAGGAGGGCATGACTCTGTAATGCTTTTAAGGAAAGGTTTTATAGTGAATGAACCTTTTTAATTAGATAAGAGATGTAATTTAAACATAAAGATAAAACAGCTAATTAGTTTAATTTCACCAGAGCAGCAGTTTATCCACAGGGTTATCATCTATGTCCACAACTATACCTCATTAATAAATAATGTAACTGTTTAAAAATTGGGATGGATTTCTTTTTCAAGACCTCTCCCCAACAAATTTATGATCCTTATTTTTGTAGTATTAATTTTAATTAATTGCTAAAAAGATTGTATTAGCACAGCAAATAGCCTTGTACTTTATACAGAACAAGGGTCTGGAGGATCACAGTGGCTGCCAGTTTTCATTCTAACCCTTTTCTTAATTAGTGACTTGTTTTTGATGCTAATTAACTTATTTTTAATTAATTATAATTGACTTTTTTAAGATTTGTTCCCCTGAATTTCCTAATTGTTCCTCTGAATTGCCTCATTTCTTTCTTTAAATGGCACCTAAACAGAAATGAAATGTGAAGTGAGTGAGCCAACAGAAGACCAACTAAGTCAGGGCCTAAAAACTCCAACCAATTTCAGCCCAACCAGTTCCTTAATTAGGCACTGAGTCTTGTCGTTAACTTAACCAGTTTTTTTTAATTTCTGCATTTGTTGCTGCTCTCTTTGTGCAATAACATAAATTTCCAAAATTGTTGATTTTCCTTTTTCTATCTGCACTGTTAAAATGTTTTGGGGACCTGAGCAGATCAACATGCCTGAGGCCTTCACCTTTCTTTATTTTCAGATACTGTATGATGGATACAGTTTTTCTGGTCATGTTTTGGCTCATTTTGTATATCATTATTGTTTGGCAGCTAACTAAGGAAAAAAGGAACAATTAAGGGGTCTGAGTCTTCAAGAGCAAGTCAATTAAAATTAATTCAAAAGAAGTTAATTAGCTGCAAAAACAGGTCACTAATTAAGAAAAGGGTTAGAATGAAAACCTGCAACCACGGTGGCCCTCCATGACCAGAGTTGGGTACCCTGATATAGAACAACTGATAAATAATTGACAGATAGCCAGTATCAGCAAAAGTATTCAACACTTTTTAAACTATATGAATTCCAAAACAAAAATTATATTAACAGTGAATTAGTTAAGAATTCAGTTAAATCTTACGTGATTATTCCCTTTTTGCTGTTCTCGTATACGAAGTATAGAGAAAGTATTGTCTTCTTCTTCTTCTTCATCTTCTTTCGGCTGCTCCGATTAGTGGTTGCCACAGTGGATCATCTTTTTCCATAAGAGAAAAAGTATTGTAATTGTCCAAAAATTCAGTGTTGAGGTTTTAATGAATCTCGACATTTTAGACCTCCCTGACTTTCTCATATACTAAGTATAGGAAAAGTATTGGAATTCTTCAAAAATTCAATTTTGACATTTTGATGAATCTCAACATTTTAGACCTTCCCGTGTCTGAAAATACCATTTTTGTAATTATGTCTGTGTGTGTTTTTCTGTGTATGTGTATGTAAACACGATAAGTTGAGTACACTTTCACTTAGGTCAACCAAATTTTGCATTCAAGTACAAAATGTAGATTTCTATCAACTTTTGGGCTATTTCTGCTAACCAGAAGTGATACTTTACATTTTATTCATGGAGCTGCAGAGCCCGATTTATTGAACATTATATATTATTAACTTCATTTTTGATTTTTTGATGGTTCGTTAATGTACATAATATAAAAATATCATCATTGTTTTGCGGTTTACTCCTCAAATATCCATCCCCATATCCAAGTATATGAGAAAGTCTAAGGGAGACCACTCCTGATTTTTAATTCAGTCTATCCACTCGTGTATTTTCTCCATTCACTTTTCTCACTACTGTAAATGCAGCAATAAAAGTGTATTTGTTTTTTTGTACTTGTCTTTGTGTGCATTTGTTTCTTTGTGTCTTTTCAATTACGTTTTTTTAAACTTGTAACCTATTGGTTTCATGTTAAATGCAAGTATGCACCAGGTGAATATTTCTACACTGGCTATAAATAATTCTTACAGGTAGAAAGTAAGCTGCACCTGAAATAGGATCTTCTTCTCAAGAGTATCCATCTTTGTAAAGCAAGTCTGTTGTTCTTCTTCACTTGACTGACTTATCTGAAAAATGTAATTCTGTAGCCCCAAGTGCTCTGTAATCTGTAACGATTATATACATGTCCTTTTTGTTTCCAAAATAGGAAACAGGGATACAATCTTTCTCTGCTTATTTCCAGTATTTTATATTCTATCAGTTTGAGTCCGTAATTAGTTTATTCCAGTGGCTTTCAATATTGCTCTTCAAGTTCTCCCACGGCTTCTGGATTTCATGGGAATCATTTGATTTATCAGAGGTCACTGCAGCAGTTCACTGCACGCCTGCTTCATTTGATTCCTTTTTGTTGTCACTCCAAAGAAGATGTAAGCCACAGTTCATTATAAAGGTAGCTTATCCAATGTTAAAATATATGTTTTCATGTGAATTTTTTTATTTCTTGAATGTAAAATATTTTGCAGGTGTTAATTACTCTCACACAGCATGACCTCTAGTATGTGTTTCTAGTGCTTATTGTGAACAAAGTGATAAGACAAAATTATATAAAAGTGCACTAACAATGGTATAGAAAAAGTAATTAGAGAAAGTTTAATACAGTGACAAGAAAATGTATGTGTACGTTCTGGAAAAAACAACTTTTGTGTATAAATGTGTCTTAAAATATGGTCTGATGTTAATCTAAGTTACAATAATGAACAAACAAATCTGTTTGAACTAATAATGCACAGATTATTGTATTGTTCTTGTAAATACTGAGTCCTTTACAAATAGCCACATTTGCTCAGAAATTTGCCTTCAAATATGGTCTGATGTTCATTTAAGTTACAATTATGAACAAACAAAATCTGTTTTTAGATAATAATGCACAAATTGTTGTAGTCTTCTTGCAAATATTGAATACATCATTCAAAGATTAATAAATGTAGGTTGAAAAAAGTATGAGAAGCCCTAGGCTGGTGAATTCAACAACAACTAACTGCAGCCAGGAGTTAGCCAACCTGGAGACCGACCACTGAAATTAACTTGAAGGCGTGGTTTAGACAGTTATTGATCGATAAAAGACTCAAACATTTTGAGTTTGCTATTCACAGGATGGATCTGCTGATATGAAGCATACCTCGCAAAGCAGAGATCTCAGAAAATCTACGTTCAAGAATAGCTGATTTGCATAAAGCCAGAAAGGGTTTCAAAGTAATTTTCAAGACTTTAGATATCATCAGTCCACAGTTAGGCAAACTGTATATAAATTGGGATGATTTAGTACTGTGGTTACTCATCCTAGAAGAGGGCGCCCAGCTGATTCAAAAGGCACAACACAGAATATTTAATGAGGTAAAAAAAAGAATCCTAGAGTAACAGCCTAAGGCTTGAAGGGATCGTCGGAACAGCTCTGTTCATGAGTCTGCCATACACCTCAAAAATGAAGCCACTGCTGTAAAAACAGAATACTACTCCATACCTGATGTTTACACAAAGAACATTGTGACACTCCACAATACCTTTGAGAAAATGTTTTGTGGACAGCTGAGACTTAGGTTGAATTGTTCAGAAAAACTTTGCAACACAACGCATGGTGTAAAAAGGGTACCAAACACCAGCATGCAAACATCATCCCAACTGTGAAATACTGTGGAGGGAGCATCACGATTTGGGGCTGCTTAAGTAACTTGATGCCTGATCATCTTACAATCATGTAGGGGAAAATTAATTTACAAGCTTATTAAGAAATTCTGCATCCTAATGTCAGCATTGCTGCCCATCAGCTGGAGCTCAGTATAATTTGTAGGATGCATCAAAGTAATGACCCTGAACCTCAGAGTAAATCTACCACAGAATGGCTTTCTTTTGGAATGGTCCAGTCAGAACCCAGACCTTTATCCCATTAAACTGTTGTGGAGTGACCTGAAGGGAGCCATTCACACCAGATATCCTAGGAATGTGACTGAGCTGAAGCAGTTCTGTAACAAAGAATGGTCCAAACTTCTCCTGAATGCTGTGCAGGTCTTATCCACAGCTAATGGAAGTGCTTGTTAGAGGTTATGGCTGCGCAAAGAGGTTCCTCCAGTTATTAAGTCCAATGGTTCACTTACTTTTTCCACAGCATACTGTGAATGTTTTATGGACGTGTTCATTAAAGACATTAAAGATTAGACTTGTTTGTGTGTCATCAGCATACATTTATTGTGTTGGTCTGTACTTGTGACTTAGATGAAGTTCAGATCGCATTTTATGACCAATTAAAGCAGAAAAACAGATTACTCCAAAGAGCTCGCATACTTTTTCTTGCCACTGTAAAGCTAAAAATGCTGTCATTGAATGTATATTCACATTATGCACAAATGTGCATAGTTAAATAGACCTGTAAGAAGTCTTCAGATGATCCATTAATATTTCTTATTGTGAACTGGTATTTTATTGTGCTAGGAAAATGTACTGCACTGAACTCAACTCCACTGAGGGTTACTCAGACATAGGTGGGGTGCAGCAAGCTAATGTATCATCCGTTAAACTCACACTTAAACAGAGAGTCAACTGAAGACTTCCTGATACTTAGCCATAGTAAATTAAAATGTTGTTACAGTAGTAATACAATTCACCCTGCGTTAAAGACAAATGGAGGGTTTGGTTTTAAAGCTGTGAAGCTTTCATTAAGAGGACTCATGAGGATTTTCCTGGTCAAGCAGGTATTAATAAAAATGAATTGGTGAAACTAGAGCATGACTGCCGACTGAATCAGTTTGTCAGATTTCCTTAGCTCTGCTAGAATTATGTATTTGCTAAAACAATATAAGAACCATTTATTTAATTAACTTCTATTGATCATTTTGCAATTAGGTTTTAAGCTACTATATGTTAGCATTACAATAATAGGATCACACATTATGTGTGATTAATTACAATATAGAGTATATAGAGAGAGTAAAAATTGGTGAAAAATGAAAGGTTTGACAAAGGTAATGATAATGAAATGAGAAGGAAGAAAAATAGAAGACGTTCTTCATAAGGTCAAAAAAGATTATTAAAACTATCAGAAGGCCCATTTCATTAGCTGCGGTGATACAAGGATGCAAATGCCAGCAGAGAGAAGTGCTGATTTAAAGGTTAATGATAGGTTTGTCAAACTCAGCTTTGAAATGTCATCCTTCTCTCCTATTCTGTATTCTACCTGAAAGTGCAGCTTTGTGTAACACAAAGTGCCACATTTATGTATCAATATTTTTAAAACAAGTCTTTAAAATAACAGTACAATATGTATCATACAAATTAAACATATAATTGTATGTAACTTTTTTTTATCTATTAGTCACATTCATGTACCACTTCTACAGCAAATGTAATAGAAAATGTAAAGTAAAAAAAATTAAACAGTTAAAGGCTATTAAAATGGCTAGAAAGTAAGTGTGATCATTGATCACTTTAAAGTTGTATTGCTTCTCAGTTCTTAGATTTGCAATGAGGTGAACTGCCAATGGGTCGGCACGGTGGCATAGTGGGTAGCGCTGCTGCCGCGCAGTTAGGAGACCCAGGTTCACTTCCCGGGTCCTCCCTGCGTGGAGTTTGCATGTTCTCCCCGTGTCTGCATGGGTTTCCTCAGGATGCTCCAGTTTCCTCCCACAGTCTAAAGACATGCAGGTTAGGTGCATTGGTGATTCTAAATTCTCCCTGGTGTGCATCCCCTGCCCAGGGTTTGTTTCCTGCCTTGCACCCTGTGTTGGCTGGGATTGGCTCCAGCAGACCCCCGTGACCATGTAGTTAGGATATAGCGGGTTGATAATGGATGGATGGATGAACTGCCAGTAGTCAGATAGAAGCCAGCAACATCTGGCTCTAAAGGCCTCCTAATACTGAGAGCTGATAGTAGAATTCCTAGTTTCATCTACGCAGAGACTGGTTCTAAACACTGTGAATGAAGTGCTTCCTGGTGATGTCAGCTGTGTTCCCTCTTTGACAGCTCACACCTTTTCTACATTACACCCGTCCACAATGCAAATCCCATCCCTCATCACAAAGTGTATTGCTGTGGACTCATACCACAAAGCAGATCAGTTCACAGAATTGCACTGTGGTAAACTGCTGATGGTCATCCTCAAACTTACAACATTAGGCTCAGAAGCAGCCTCCTTGCAGCGTGAGCTAAGAGCTCCTAGACTTCTTCTGAACACTGTTAATGGAGTGGATGGTTCCCACCTTTTCTGTGCACCACTGCTACTACAAAGTGTACTGGATGATGAGTTTATTGGTAAAGGTTTAGCATGGTCTGAAATGTTCCTAATTGGCCATTTTTTTGTTGTGTGGAAAATCTCTTTTCCATTGTCCTTTAACAAGCAAGTGATTCCTCTAATTGAGCAAAATGAGATGGCTACCTCATAGTGTGGTGAAAGTTATGTTAAGAGTGCTCATTAAAGAATAGTGGCCTCTCTAATATTACACCATAAAGAACTAGGCAAAATAATTTATGTTAACTCTAACTTGCTGACTGTAGATATTGTTTTTACTTTTTTTGGGGGGATAATTTTACAGCACTGATCTGTGGCCCCGAATGTCTACGGCCCAAATCTGCTGAGGAGACCAAATGATTTTTAGATGCGTTTGCATATATTGCAAAAAGCACCCGCTGCTATAGCCATGCCTGTCTATCTATCTGTCCACATGAAATAACTTGAATTCTGGTGGACAGATTTTGTTGACATTTACAGCATTTATTCTTCAAGGAAATTTGCAGAAAGAATTCAGTTTTTGTTGTGATATCCTAAATACAGAATGCTTTGCACTTTTTTGTAAAATTTCAACTTTCCCATTGTAATGAGAAGTCAAGCAAAACTGCACCTTTTATTGGCTAACTAAAAAAGATTACAATATTCAATCTTTTTGAGGCAACTCAGGCCCCTTCTTCAGGCAAGATTCCAGGACATTATCTCACCAGGACTGCTAGATGGCAGCCCTTTGGGTTGTGGCAGCACTACGGTTTCCCACAGAGCATCATGGGAACTGGAGTTCTTGAACTCAGTCCTGTTGGGTTCCGTGTGTATTGGTGTGGGGACTGCAGAGCCCTACTTTGCCAGGCTGTCACCTCACCCAGAAGTGCTTGCAAACTACAGCTTGAACATCAGATGTGCTTCTGGGTGTAACATAAAAGGAGCTGCCTGCCACTGGTCAAGGAGCCAGAGTCAGGAGGAAGGAAATGAAGCTTGCTAGAGTAACATTGGAGGCAGTGACAGAGAGAAGAAAACAGAGAGTATTTATTGTTACTGTGTGATGTGTTGTATGGTGGTTGCAGCATGGGAAATGGCTACAGAGAAGAGTTTCCCACAATAAAAATTGTATGTGCTTTACATTTGTGTCAGAGCCTATCTAAATATATACATATATATGGTAACCTGTAGGGGGCACCACTGAGCCCCAAACCACATATACTATATATGGTAACCTGTAGGGGGCACCACTAAAATACAATATCACCCAACATGAACCCAGGGTCAAATAAATTGTTTTTATTTGCCACAACCACTTGTGTCCACAGTGTTGAGATGTTCAATGAAATAAGGCGGAGTGCCCCTTGTAAGCAGGATCTTTGAAGAACTTCCAGTGTTTCCAAGAGGTCCAGAGGAGGAAGTTTCATAAAACAGGGATGGTACATTTCTGTAGCTCCTCCTGACAGTCCCTGTGACACTCAGCAGCATTCTCCCATAGGACTCTGATTCCCAGCATGCCACATTGGAAAGTAAATGGGAGCAGCAACATAGGAACACTCTGTTTGTGTTGTATTGCTCCCTGGCAAAGATTTACCTTTCATCGTGTTTGGTGTACCAGATAACCCCACCTGGCATATATATAACTGCTCAAAAAAATCAAAGGAACACTTTGAAAACACATCATATCTCAATGGGAAAAAATCATGCTGGATATCTATACTAATATGGACTGGGTAATATGTTAGAAACAAAAGGATGCCACATCGTTTGATGGTAATGACAATTATCCACCTAGAGAAGGCTGAATTCAAAGACACCCTGAAAATCAAAGTAAAAAGGTTATGCTGCAGGTTAGTCCATTTTGCCGAAATTTCATTGCAGCAACTCAAAATCATACTCAGTAGTTTGTATGCCCCCACATGCTTGTATGCATGCCTGACAACGTCGGGGCATGTTCCTAATGAGCCAATGAATGGTGTCCTGAGGATCTCCTTCCAGATCTGGACCAGGGCATCACTGAGCTCCTGGACAGTCTGAGTTGCAACCTGGCGGCGTCGGGTGGACCGAAACATAATGTCCCAGAGGTGTTCTATTGGATTTAGGTCAGGTTTGTGTGGGGGCCAGTCAATTGTATTCTTTCCTTCATCCTCCAGGAACTGCCTGCATACTCTCACCACATGAGACCGGGCATTGTCGTGCACCAGGAGGAACTCAGGACCCACTCCATCAGCATAGGGTCTGACAATGGGTCCAAGGATTTCATCCCAATACCTAATGGCAGTCAAAGTGCCACTGTCTAGCCTGTAGAGGTCTGTGTGTTCCTCCATGGATATGCCTCCCCAGACCATCGCTGACCCACCACCAAACCGGTTATACTGAACGATGTTACAAGCAGCATAACGTTTTTCATGGCTTTTCCAGACCCTTTCACGTCTGTCACCCACGTCAGGCCACCATCATGAAGTCTGTTTCTGATTTTTTGGTCAGAGACATTCACACCAGTGGCCTGCTGGAGGTAATTTTGTAGGGCTCTGGCAGTGCTCATCCTGTTCCTCCTTGCCCAAAGGTGCAGATACTGGTGGGTCCTGCTGATGGGTTAAGGACCTCCTACGGCTCTGTCCAGCTGTTGCCCTTGAAACTGTGCTGGGAGACATAGCAAACCTTCTGGCAATGGCACGTATTGATGTGCCATCCTGAAAAGGTTGGACTACCTGTCCAACCTCTGTAGGGTCCAGGTATCACCTCATGCTACCAGTAGTAACACTGACCATAGCCAAATGCAAAACTAGTCAAAAAACAGATGAGGAAGGAAAAATGTCAGTGGCCTTCACCTTTAAAAGTATTCCTGTTTTGGGGGTCATCTCATTGTTGCCCCTGTAGTGCATCTGTTGTTAATTTCATTAACACCAAAGCAGCTGAAACTGATTAACAACTCCCTCTGCTATTTAACTGACCAGATTAATAGCCCAGAAGTTTCAGTGACTTGATGCTATACTCTGATTAAAAAGTGTTCCTTTAATTTTTTGAGCAGTATATATATATATATATATATATATATATATATATATACACTGTATATTGTCTTTTACAACAGCCACTCTGACGGCAAAACAGTGCAACACCTGCTGTTGTGTGCAAGTTCACCTTGCTACAGGACATCGGATCAGATTGGGTGAGATTGAACATGAGACTGGGCAGCCGAGTGTTGTTATATATGGGAGGTAGAACATTAGATGTGTATGTAGAGTATTTATTTAATTCACTAATAATGATATTATTTACTTATTCAATGCAGTAGTAATGATATTGTTTATCTATTCATCACTGTACATGGTAAGCATCATCCTTTACTGTATCAAAATGCAAGGGTAGGTCTCGTTACATGCAAGTTTGATTTTAAGTTTGACGGGTGGCTGTGTAGCATGAGCCCTGACAACCATTGATCACTCATCCAGAAGTATGATACATATAATAAACCTACAAGGAATAAGGAATGTGGATGTTTTGGAATTTCCCAAACAGAACTGAGGCTCATCTATCTGACGCCTCATGTTTTACGTACCACAGTAGAACACAAAAAAAGGACAGAGATTGCTGTTAATCCCTTTGCACAGCTACCAACTCCATTAGGCAGCACATTATTGGCTGTCAGAAATAGGGGCCATCTTGGGATACTTTGGACAAGTGAAACTGTGTTAGTAAGTCATCATGCAGTTGGGTAATTTGACATGAACACTGAATTCTAGTTGTTTAATCTGACAACCTCAGGCGCAGAGATCAGCAACTGCAGCCATCAAGTCTGACATCGTCTGTAACTACAAGTCGTATAATGTGACATCGGATTAAATTAAAAAACAACAGTAATTGCACAGATTAGATTAGACAGTATCTGTGGAATGAACCTAGGTAAGTCTCTCAATGGATAGGAATTGGTGAAGAATAATTCCTTTGTCCACGTTTTTGTAGTTCTTCTTTGAAAACAGGTGTCACCTGTGTGCTTTCCTGTAGTTTTGCTTGGCCTTAAGGAATGTATATTTGACATTTCAGGATGAAAGTAGCATGCTTATTATACATTTTGAAAATATTATATCTGCAAAAATTATTCACGCTGAGTTCTTGGCTTTGATCTGCAGATTCCTTGTTGCTACTGTGGATTTATAGAAAACAAGGTCTTGCTATTCACTGTGCAAAATTCATTTTAATTAGTATTGTTCGGCATTTTTAATGTAAAATATTGAATATTGCCTAAATATATTCATTTAGCCTCAAACTTCTAAGGCCTTAGAGTATTTAATATTTCAGCTGGAACATGTGGGAATTGCCTCTGAGTTCAGATATTAGATTAACCGTATACCTGCTGTGTGCAGAAGGATTACATTTAGTTAGCTATTAAGTGTTTGAGAAAATGCATGTTTTTGTGAAGTACTTTCTTTCATCACTAAATATTACAGTGAGCTTGGTACTGTGGAATATTGTGTATGAAATCCTGTAGAGCAGGGGTGTCATATTCAGATACAGAAGATGTTTGTTCCAGCCACTTTTTTAATTAGCAACCGGTTACAGCTGCTAATGCTTCTTTATCTTGATTATAATTGACTTGCTTTTTTAGATTCAGAACGCCAATTGTTTCTTTTACTAAAGAAAAAGGTGAAGGTCTGATAAATATTGATCAGTTCTGGTCCAGAAAACATTTTGATGGTGTTCTCGGAAAAAGAAAATCAACAGTTTTGGAAATGTCTGGTATGGTAGAATAAGATGGCTAACAAACCATAGAATTAAAAGCCGGATCTAATTAAGAGTTAAGAGTTGGCCTCTAATTAAGGAACTGGCTGGTGCTAAAAATGGTTTCCTACTATGAGACCCCTGGGCTCCCTTTGTGTCTCATTATTGTTGGGGTACTGGTTAAAAAAAATATATATATTAAGAGTTCTAAATCTTTAAAGCAAGTCAATTAAAATTAAAGTAGACGTCTTATGCATTATTAGTAGTAATTGGTCACTAACTAAGAAAGCAGTCAGAATGAACACCTGCAGCTGTTACTCTCCACCAGGATCTGATTCTGACACCCCTTCTGTAGAATGTCCATCTTCTGTCATTTTTATTTTAAGACATACCATTAAGCAGTCAGTCCTGTCTAAGTGTATATATAGTGCTCTCCATAACGTTTGGGACAAAGACACATTTTTCCCTGATTTACCTCTCTGCTCCACTGTTTAAAATTACAAATCAAACAATTCAGTGATTAAAGTGGACAATGCACATTTTAATTTAAAGGTATTAGCTTATGTTTCAGTCGTACCATGTAGAAATGACATTTTTTTTCTACTTGCCCCTATACATTTCAGGGCACCGTATGGGCACCATATGTCACATACTGTATCCCTTGCATGTAATGACTACTTGAAGTCTGCTATTCATAGACATCACCTGGTGCTGAGGGTCTTCTCTGGTGATGCTCTGCCAAGTCCCTAATGCAGCCATCTTCAGCTCCTGCTTGATTCGAGTGCTTATCCCCTTAAGTTTTCTCTTCAGCATATGGCAGGGCAACTCAGTTGGATTTAAATCAGGTGACTGGCTTGACCATTCAAGAATCTTCAGGTTTTTAGCTTTGAAAAACTCCTGTGTTGCCTTAGCAGTATATTTGGGGTCATTATCTTGTTGTAGGATGAAGTGCCATTTATTGAGTTTGGAGGCATTTACTGGAACTTGGGCAGATCAGATATTTCTATACACCTCAGAATTAATTGTGCAACTGCCGTTAGCAGTTACATCTTCAATGAAGAGAAGTGTGCCAGTACCTGTGGCAGCCATACTTGTCCAAGCCCAGCACCAAGTTTAACAGATGAGATGGTATGTTTTTGATCAGTTCCTTTATGTTTCCACTCTCTGCCATCACACTGATTCAGGTTCATCTTTGTCTCATCTGTCCACAAGACCTTTTTCCAGAATTCTGTAGGCTCTTTTAAGTCCTAACTATAATATGGCCATCCTGTTTTTGTGGATAACTAGTGGTTTGCATGTTACAGTATGGTCTCTGTATTTTTGTTCATGAAGTCTTTTGCAGATAGTCATCTCTGGCAAACACACATCTGCATCCTGAAGACTGTTTCTGATCTGCTGGACAGGAATTTGTGGCTTTTCTTTTACCACAGTGAGTACTATTTGGAATTCGGGGCACTTCACTATAACAGTGAAAAGTGGAAATTCCCTAAGGAACACAATTGCAATTAACTTGGTTTTATCTGTTGCAGTGTCATCATACTGTGATCTTTTTGTTCAGTTTCTTAGGTGAATGTACAGTTGATTAAGAAAGTATTCAGACCCCTTCACTTTATTGTGTTATAGATTTCAGTTTAAGCAGACAAATTTACCATTTTGCCCAACAATCTAAACTCAAAAACCCATAAGGATAAACTGAAAACTTGTTTCCAGAAAGGTTTGCAAATTTATTAAAAATCCACAAACTGAAATTTCTCATTCATGTAAGTATTCAGATTACAGCTTTGAGTCTTCTTGGGTAAGCCTCGACAAGCTCTGCACATGTGGATTTGGGCAGTTTATCTCATTCTTTTAGTCAGATCCTCTCATGTGCCATTAGATTGGCTGTGAAGTGTCTGTAAACTTTCATCTTAGGTCTTACTACAAATATTCTAAGGGGTTTAATTTTAGGCTTTGGCCGGGACACTCAGGGACAGTAAGAGATTTGTCCTGAAGCCACTCCAGCATTGGGTTATTGTTGTACTGATAAGTGAACCGTCACTCCAGTCTGAGATCATGTGCACTCTGGAGCAGGACTTCTTCAAGGATATCTCTGTATTTGGCTGCATTCATCCATTTCTCAACTCTGACTAGATTCCCTGTCCCAGCCACTGACAAGCACCCCCATAGCATGATGTTGTCATTACCATGCTTCTCTGTAGGGATAGTATTAGACAGGTGATGAGCAGTGTCTGGTCTTTGCCAGAGGTAGTTTTTGAAGGTCTTCCCTAAAGAGTTCACATTTTTGTCTCATCAGACAAGAGAATCTATTTCCTCGTGTGTTCTTTAACCTGTAAAATACCTTTGACTAAGAATGGCTTATGTCTAGTCACTATACCATAAATGCCTGATTGACAAAGTGCTGCTGAGATAATTGTCCTTCTGACAGGTTCACCCATCTGAACAGAGGACTTCTAAAGCTCTGTTAGAGTGGTCATTCGGTTCTTGACCACATCCCTGACCAAGGTATTTGTTCACAGTTACTTAAAGAAGAGTTCTTGTGGTTCCAGGTGTCTTTGATTTCACAATGATCAAGGCCACTGTGCTCCTGGGAACATTCAAAGCTTCAGAAATTGTTTTAACCCCTTGCCCTGATCTATGCCTAACCACAATCTGATTGTGGATGTCTACAAATTGTTTCTTGGACTTCATGGCTTGGTTTGTGTTCTGCCATGCAATGTGAATTGTCGAACCTTATATAGAGAAGTGTATGTCTGTCTAAATAATAACATATTAATTCAATTTCCCACAGGTGGACTCTAGTCAAGTTTTGGACACATCTCAAGGAGAATTAATACAGTCAGGATGCAGATGAGCACAGTCTGGAGTGCCACAGTGAAAGGTCTGAACACTTAAATAAAAAAGAGATATCTGCAGGTCAGGTTGGGGAGCATGCACTGGTACAGTGAATTTCCGCACCCACCACACAATGAAACAGATTGGTATCCCGGTTGGCAACCCCCAGGCAAACACACGGTCCAGTCCTACCCTCCGAAAATGACCATCTATCTTCCACAGCCAGGTGTTATGTGGGCATCCCCTTGGCCAGGTCCAGCTGCCCGGGTCCTCTGCGAGCTGGATCACCCTCAGGGAATCGTAACACATGGTCATATTGCCATAAAACTGATGCTCCCCCACAATGCAGGTAATGTATCTCATTTGTGATTCCATGAGTAACCGCTCATTCAACGAAAGTCAAACCAGCAGTACTCAAGGATTTTTTGAAGAAGCAGCACCAGTCTTCATTTCAGGTCACTGGATAGTGTCCATGTCTCACAGCCATATAGCAAAACAGGAAGCACCAGGACTCTAAATACTTGGACCTTCATCTTTTTGCTCAGATATCAGTGGAGGTTCTGCCTCCACTCTGCATAGCAATCACAGTACCAGTGTAGAGACTGGTCATGATATCCAGCAACTTTTGGGCATCCCATGAAGTCTCAGAATATCCCACAGAGCAACTCGATCAACTGAGTCAAATGCTTTTCATAAATTGAAAGAGACTGCAAAGAAACTCTGCTGATATTCACATTAGTGCTTGATGGGAACCCTCAGTGCTAGTGCGGTCGGTGGTAGACATCTTAAGCATAAAAGCAGACTGCTCTGGTTGCTGGGAAGTGAGTAAATGATCATGGATGCTATTGAGGAAAGCCCAGCGAGGACCTTACCTGGCACCAAGATCAGTGTTATCCCCCTGTAGTTGCCGCAATCCAGGAGATCACCATTCCCTTTGTAGATAGGGATGACAAGTCCCATTTTCCAGTCAGTTGGGATGACGCCCGTCTCCCACATGGAATCAAAGGTTACTTTCAAAGGGGGACAGCCTTATTATCAGCCTGAAGAAGTTCACCCAGATACCACAGATCCCTGCATTTTTCCCTACCCACAGCTGGTTCACCACCTATGCAATCTCAGTGAGATTGAGTGAGTCACAGCAAATTGGAGGATCAGCTTCAAGAACCGTGGACCCGGAGATGTCCAATGTACTAGCCGGAGGATCAGCTTTAAACAGCTGCTCAAAGTAAGGACTGTTCCACCATCTTCCTTGACTGCGACTCTCCAAGGAACAGATTTGGATATTCATAATGCTTTGATTCCTCTATAAGTAAGACGCGGGTCACTAGTCCATAGATGGTGTGTGACTTGCTCATAGATTCCTTTAACAAACACTTCCTTATCTGCCCTCTGAGCTCTCGCAGCCGTAGTACTTCTCAGTTCCCAGTACAGACTGGAGTTGCCATCAAGCTGTATGCTGCGACTCCTCTTGATGATATCCAGGGTGCCTTACGAGATGAAACACCTCGTTCTGGAAACACCAGCTTTTGATATTAAATAAATTTGCAAACCTTTCTGAAAACATGTTTTCACCTTGACATTATGGGTTATTGCATGTAGATTGATAGAAACAAGTGGCACATATGTCCATTTAAAATGAAATCTACAACACAATAAAGTGTGCAGAAAGTGAAAGGGTCTGAATGCTTTCTGAGTCTACTATAGTTCCCTAAATTCTTCACTTTTTAAACACTAGAACAGCTACATGATTTAAGTATTTTAACTGGGTGCATTTAAGCACGTCTTACCTAAAGTTGTAATGATATTTTACCCATGACATGTTTGACTTTTAGCAATTTTCAAACTACACTTTTTTTATATTCCTCTACTCCACAGGCCTTTGGAGATTTATCTGTTAATCTTGTTTTTGTCTTAGATTACTTAAATTTATTAAGTTATTCTATCCTAAATTTGTCATTTGGGAGATGTAAATACAAGTACTGTATATACTGTACATGTTTAATTAGATCATTTAAGTAGTTACTGTTAATTAGAGTATATATAAATACTGCATAATGGTACAATGAATAAGACTTCTAAAAATAACACCATATAAAAA
Source organism: Polypterus bichir lapradei (assembly GCA_026402145.1). Taxonomy (NCBI): domain Eukaryota; kingdom Metazoa; phylum Chordata; class Cladistia; order Polypteriformes; family Polypteridae; genus Polypterus; species Polypterus bichir. The sequence goes on along the minus strand of JANRMT010062835.1, from coordinate 25,573,648 downwards.
TATAATAATGTGTCCATATTTCATTTTATATTAAAGTAAAAAAAGGCAACAAAAGTTAATGGAGCATGAAATCTAATTCCTAAGTTAAGAATAAAACTTTATAGTTAAAATTGATTCACTCATGTGTTAATTCTTGATGTCAGTTGCAAGTTATATGCAGTTTTAAAGTTAAATGAGTACTGATGAGTGACTCTAAAACTGAGTGGTAAGTAAGAAATAAATAAGACGATGACTGGCACATGAGAAAATCAAAAACTAAACAAACTGAAAACTTCACCGGCACTGGTGATGTCTTCTTTTTGTTTTTACTACTTTTGTAAACAAGTTTGTTCTGATTCTTTGCTTCTGTCACTAAATCAACCTCAGAACACAGTCTTCCTATTCTCTTTATAAAGGTTGTTGTTGTAAAGTATAACCAACACATTATAGAAATAAGAAATTTAGCCATTTTTTATTTGTTGATATTTATTAATATTACACCAACATATGTGCTCTGCCCTGCACTGAATGGGGGATACAGTATATGCGGGATACAGCAGAAGTGGTTGATGGGTCACATGAACAACTGTATTAACCAGTATAGTGGACGGACAAGTGAAGAAGGAGATGTTATCATGATTGCTGTGTACAGTCAGATGTGAAACAGAAGAAGAAAGCTCAGCGAAGCTCAAGGAAGTTTCAAAGCTGAATTCTTAGCAAGCACACTGTAAAGCTCCAGTGAGGGTGCAAAAAGGAGGAGAGAGAATGAGAGAAGTTTAGCTGGAAGTGTTGTCCTCGGATTCTAAAACAAGCCAGGACCAATGGCATCGATTTAAACTTAACCGGTCTCCCACAAGCTACTCCACTATAATATACATAAGCAGACAACTTAGAGAACCTTCAGTGAAATTCCAAAAAATATAACGAGCTAGAAGCTAATATTATGACAAGCAACTTTCAATAATCTACCTTCAAATCTTTAACACTAGAATCCCTGAAGCCTATGAAAAAAGTTGTAATGTAACCTCTTCATCAGCATCTCTGTTTTGCGAATGTGACGATCAGTACAAGCAGCCTGCTATTCCTACCCCACCAACTCAGCAGAAGTCAGTCGCAAAGTTTTCAGAGATCAAATCTGTTTATGTGGGGATGAGATGCCTTGAATTGTATTGGGTAAATAATATATTGCTATTTGGAATGCATACATTTCATGTGTATTCCGTGTATACAACAATCTGGGCAAATGTAGGATGACAGGAAATGAGAGGCAAGAAATGTTGTGCACATAACTAAAATAGAAACTTTTTTCATGTTATAGTAATAATGACAAAATGCTGACGTGAAGCCTATAATGTGTGAAGACTGAAGTCCAAATATCAAATAAACAGGCATAACAAAACTAGTGCGCTTTTATTCAAGAATATAACCAAAGAAAAATAAATCAATTTACATGTTGCTGTCAATGAGTAAAAATCCAAGCCCAAATATCAATTGACAGAAAGCCGACATGTATGCAATTCACCAACATTTTGTCATTATTACTATAACATGAAAAAGTTTCTGTTTTATCTATGTGTTCAACACTTCTTGCCTCACATTTCCTGTCATCCTACATTTACCCAGATCATTGTAGACACGGAACACACATCAAATGTATGTATTCCGAATAACCTTATATTATTTATCCTATACAATTCAAGGCACCTAACACCCAGATAAACAGACTTGAGCTCTGACAACTTTGCGGCTGACTTCAGTTGAGTCAGTGGAGAAGGAATAGCAGGCTGCTTGTGCTGATTGACACATTTACAAAACAAAGGTGCTGATGAAGAAGTGCAAAGGAATTTAAGGTGGCCCCCGCATTATGATTTTTTTTATAGGCTTCAGGGATTCTAGTGTTAAGGGCTGCTTTTCTTTTTTTTTCCTTTTCTCCCAAGACTGAATATTTTTCCAAAAAACAATAGTTTCTCACATAAATCAACATAAAACGTTTGTTGCTCCGTGTATTGCCCGGTGTGCTACCGCAGCAGTGCGGGATGGTCGGGGGATGGAGAGCGACAAGCTGCTGTCGAACTGTTTTCTGAAAAGTGCATAAATCAACATAAAATGACCTACATATTTTGCAATTGACTACAATTTTGGCATTTCCGCTTTATTTTGACAAGGTATACATTTGCACGTTTCTGTGTTCTGTCTTTGATCTCACAGAGGCACTATGGTACAGTGGTTGGCACTGCTGCCACACAGCTCAGATCGGCTTTTTGGCCACAATAATTGGTCCAGTATAGTTGGCAGACATTTTCCCTAGCCCCCAGGGACACTTTAAAGATGATTGCACCATTATAACCCAGTCAAACCAAGTTCAGTTAGTTCATCCCAATTGACTATGTTCAGCAATATTCACAAACAATTCTGTGATTTCTCCCAACTTGAGTCAAAGCGAACACCACAGAGTTTGCGTAGTTACATAGTACTTCGGATACACCCGATTAACCGTCAGCACTATTCTAGTACATTGTCTTGTGAGATTTCCTTAGTGAAGCTGGATAACATATCTAGTGCACAATAAGACTGCCTGAGATGTCATATGTTTCAAAAGTGTTTCATATATTGATAAAATCACAATGAGGTCACAAAATCTACATGCAATTATGCACTCAACATTCATTGGATATAGGAAAAAATGTGACTTTTGTTAATTTAAAAATTGAAGTTCTAGTAGCTTCTTGGTGTCTTTTGACACTGGATTTTTCCTAAAGTCCTATGCTCTGTCCTATTAATGAAACAAAATAACAATGAAAAATAAAGTATGTGGTAGGATCATATTGCAGAAAAGAATACAAACATTTAAAATTATTAAGAAAAATCAAATACCTCTCAAGATTTGTTAAAGGAAATATCATCCTGTGTTGCATTTATGAATAAAATCTTTCTTTTTTTAGCCTGTTTAATTAAAGTGCAATATGTTACCCTACACAAAGTACAAGGTGAATGGAAGGACGTGTTAACAAAACACAACATGGACAAAGTGCAGCAGCAATTTACTTAAATGTAATTTATTTCCATCTGTTTCTTTTTCCCACTTTGAGGTCAGGAGCTACACTGTCAGTCCCTTGTTATGGTTGGGCTCCTGATTGTAACCACAATATTTTCGATATGATTCATACCAAGAGGAGTTTAAAAATCCATTCCCCTTGAAAAAGGATACACACCTTACATGTACTCGCCACTTGGGAGTGCTTATTTCTATAAGCTGCAGGCAAACTAAATTGAATGTCGGTTTAGCTCTAGGGTTTCTGCGTTTTCTTCTGTTTCTTTTTCTTTGATGGATTATACAAAAAGGTTGTGATCACACAAACTATTGTATTCTATTGCAAAATAATACAGATATTAAATATTATTGTTTATTCACATTTTTTATTAACATTTGCTTAAAAATATACTCATGTGGTTTCAAATTTTATGTCAGCAAGCAGCACCAACACTGCCTACATTTTAAAAACAAGTAGCCTATACAATCAGCAGTTTGTCCTACGGTACGTAAACTTTGTAAAGCTAAAATTTTGCTTATGTTCAGCATCTGATAATACTGTTCACAGTCCTATAGAAATAAAAATATCACAATCGGTCACAAAGGTTTATAAAACGTGAGGGTATTCATGCTGCATAAAAATACCTATCAGTCTTCTCATCTTTTTAATGCATTAAAATGAGTAAGGTGTGATGTGCCTTTCTTCAGATCCCCCCTATTAGCATGTAAGCAGAAATAAATGGCATTGGGCAAAAACCATCATCCTCCACATCAGCATGAGTACAACAGTGGCACTACACATAACTTTCCTACTGTATTTATGTTGATGTTTTGAGATTTACATGTTTCTGTTATATCACATAACATTTTTATTTTATTTTACTGATTTTATTGTAATCATTCCATACAAATAGATCAATTTTTACAAAAAATAGGATTGACAACAAATCAACCCCCACCCCTGAGCATGGCCAACTTAAAACTTAAAGCTTGTAAAAACACATAAATTGATGAGTTTAATAGGTGGATAAAGATAAATGGAGAAGAAAAAGAAATGGGAAGAGAATCTACTTCCTCAGTGCCTTAAGAGCTTATTCTAAATTAGTATTGATTAGATCTTGCCAGGTTTTGAAAACGTTCTGCACAGATCCTCTAAATGAGAATTTGATTTTTTCCAATTTCAAATAGTATAAAACATCAGTTACCCACTGACTTAAAAGACATAACATTTTTTCTTGTTGAAAAAATTCAACTTTTTAGACCAGGAGTAAACATAACGCTAATGTCAAAGTGAAAACAGATCTTCTCAAAATGGCCTAAATTAATTATAAATACACCACACAAAATAATAAATGGCGTTCAGTATTCATCCCTTTAATATGACACATCTAAATCATCACTGGTGAAGCCAATTGGTTCCAGAAATCACATAATTAGTGTAAAGGGGCATAGTCAAGGGGTTTCAATTGATTGTGGAATAAATGCACCTTTATTTGGAAGAGCCAGCTTGTGGCGAGTCAGTATGGTGGTCTAACCTACACATTGAAGACAAAAGAACACTGCAATTAACTTCATGAAAAGGTGATTGAAAAGCACAAGTCTGAGGATGGAGACAAGAAAATATCCAAGTCACCGAATATCCGGTTAAATCAACAATGATGAAATGAGAAGAGTATGGCACAACTGTAACTCTGCTTGGAGGTGGCCATCCCCATGAAGATTAGTGAGGGAGGGAAACAGAAGGCCTATGAGAACTCTAAAGGAGTAACAAACCCCAGTAGGTGACATTGGAGAGACTGTGCATTCAACGACTGTTGCCCGGGTGCTTCACCTGTCACAGCTTTATGGGGGAGTGGCAAAGAGGAAAAAAAAACAACAACAACAACAACATTTATTTATATAGCACATTTTCATACAAAAAGTAGCTCAAAGTGCTTTACATAATGAAGAATAGAAAAATAAAAGACACAGTAAGAAAATAAAATAAGTCAACATTAATTAACATAGAATAAGAGTAAGGTCCAATGGCCAGGGTGGACAGAAAAAACAAAAAAAAAAAAACTCCAGACGGCTGAAGAAAAAAATAAAATCTGTAGGGATTCCAGACCATTAGACTGCCCAGTCCCCTCTGGGCAACACATAACATCTTGACTAGAGTTTGCCAGAAGGCACATGGGAGACGCCGAAGTTCAATGGAAGAAAGTCCTATGGTTTGATGAATCCAAAACTGGGCTTTTTGGCCAACGGACTAAACGCTATTTTTGGCATAAGCCAAACACTGCCTATTATCAAAAACACACCATCCCCCTTCATGAAGCATGGTGATGGTAATATCACACTATGGGAATGTGCATCTGCAGGAGACTCTTAAAGGCTTGTGAGCATTGAGGGTAATATGAATGCAGTAAAATACTTGGAAATCCTGGTGGAAAACCTGATGCAGTCTGCAAAAAAAAAAAAACCAAAACAAACAAAAAAAAAAACTACATCTTGGGAAAAGATTTCTTTTCCAGAAGACAACATCTGCAAGCATAAAGCCAAAGCTACACAGGAATGGCTTGAAAAACAGCAGTTTTAATGTTCTGGAGTGGAGTGGAGTGGAGTGGTCAGAGTTAAGATCTCAATCCAAATGAGAATTTGTGGCTGGACTTGAGAAAGGCTGGTCACTCATGATCTCCATGCATCCTGACAGAGTGTGCGAATTTGTGCAAAGACGAATTTGGAAAAATCCTGGTGTCCCAGAACTGATAAAGCCCTGTCCACATTAACTCAAAGTCGTCCTGGCTGCAAAAGGTGCATCAACTAAATACTGACTTGAAAGTGAAAAGGTATGTGATGTATTATATTGTCTTTTGCATTTGTAACTAATATGGAGCATTTTGCTAAGATGTGTTTTAACTTTGACATTAAAGAGTCTTTTTTTGATCAGTGCCAAGAAAGTTAAATTAAACCCTCTATGATTCAATGTTGTATAATAATTAAATGTGAATTTTACCAAAGGGGGAATCATTTTATTGGCACTATATATGGGGAGCTAGTGCACCACAGAACACCTATATAAAATCCACATTCACTCTTATCGATAAAATTTAGAATTGCCAATCAACCTAACATGCACTTCTTTGTAATGTTCTACGAATGCCAGCATACAGAAATGCTGTGTAAACTCTACACAAAAAATTAGTCAGGCTTTAAACAAATATATTCTAATAAATATTTTTGTAGCACATCATGAAGCAAAATTGTGTACGCCCTTAATAAGATCCTACCAAATGAATGCGGAATGTTCATCATTGGGTATTGACAAGTTACAAGTGGAATTGGCTTTAGAGCTGCTAACCACAGTAAAGGAATTTGAATATAATACTGCTGCATCACTACAGCACAGTTTGCAGTTTAAAGAGCATGACAATTCAAATAAAGATAAGGAAAATAAAAATATTCCCATTTTGTTGATATTGGCCTAAATAAAAGAGACAAGCTTTACCACCATAAATTTGGAAAAGACTTACACAATGTATATACAGGTACTTTTTTAGTCTCTGAGTAACTTTACAATTTTACACAAGTGTCAACTTTGATAAATCCGTTGTACAAAAGCCAAAGTGGGCAGCTGAATTAAAGCCAGGGCCTGATGAACGTGCTGGCAGACAAACGAGAGTGAAGAGATGAATCCTGAGTGGGCAGCTATCTGTGTGGGAGACAGTGAGGGTTAACCAATGTTTTAGCCACAGACTTCGAATCAACAACACTTTCCAAAGCTGAGCCTGGCAGCTGCTTGCCTTACTTCAGGTCCCCTCTTATCAGCATGTAACCAGGGAATAATGGCTTTTTCCCAACAAGAACAACCAGACCTCACAACAGGAATATGTTACCAGCAGCACACAATGGAATGACAACAGTAACAACCTGAATCCAAAATGCTACTGCATATAATGGTGTCAGTTTTCGATGTGGCCTATATTTGACTTGCAACTGCCCGATTGTGTATTTTGTGCTCCGTGTTATGTACGGTGCCCTGTCCAAGATTTATTAATTCCCAATGCTAACTGGAATAAGATATGGCACTCCCTGAAACCCTGTTCAGGGCTGGATGGGTAAAAAAATGACTGACTGACTGTTATGTACTCTGAGAAATTAAAAAGTGGGCTGTACTACATATTTCATTAATCTTGAGCACCTAGCTGAAATCTTTGAAACAGCAAAGAAGGAAGAGTATCCTTTTCTCCTATATAGAAGTTTATTCTAAAATGTTATTTATTAGGTCCTGCCATATTTTAAAAAAGTTTTGAACTGCACATCTGTCTCGCCAAAATATTTCCAGGGCAGGATCCAACCTGTGAACGCTGCAATCAAGTCCCAACCTCACTGGGTCACATGTTTTGGGCCTTCACCAAATTAACATCATTTTGGACCAAAATTTTTAATTACCTTTCAGATAGCCTGGTGTCACTATCCCTCCTAACCCATTAACAGCTGTGTTTGGTGTTCTTCCAAATGGGTTTAAAGTGGAGAAGGACAAACAAACTGTGATTGCATTCACTACACTTTTGGCACACAGACTTATTTTGCTAAATTCGAAGAATCCTAACTCTCCTCTTTTAAGTGAGTGGGAAACCGATGTGGTATACTATTTGAAATTGGAAAAAATCAAATACTCAGTTTGAGGATCTGTATAGATTTTTTTCAAAACATGGCAGGATCTAATCAATAATATTTTAGAATAAGCACTTAAAGCACCGATGAAGCAATTATCTCCGCATTTCTTTTTCTTCTCCATTCATCTCTATTGGCCTATCAAACTCATCAATTTAGGTATGCTTACAAGCCTTAAGTTCTACCCCGTTGGCCATGCTCTCTCTCTCTCAGGGGAGGGGGTCGACTTGTTCTCAATCCTATTTTTTGTAAAAATTTATCGATTTGTATGAAATGAAAACAATAAAATGAATTTAAAAAAAAAAAAGTTTTGAACAGATCCTCTGAGTAAGAATTTGATTTTTTCCAAATTCAAAAAGTAGTAGGGTGGGATTTTTCCACTTGAGAAACATAAGTCTACATGCTACTAGTGAGGTAACAGTGTAAGCAAGGCTACATAGAATTAAAATCTGGTTTGCTTCCTTCTGGCTGCTGGCACTCTATTACAGGAACCTGAGAATGCTGAAGGAGAATCCATTCAGGCATAGTAGGTGATGACTAAGTTGGAGGACCCCGAGATGTTAAGCAATTGTTTTCAACTTGTATTGAAACACTTAAACAATTGTCATCCTCCGTAGACACCAAGGTAACGGCTGCAAATTGCTCGCTGCCAAACTGGTGGCACTGGAAGATAGATTTGCTATGTTAGCTGTCTCTTCTCTCTCTCTTTCTTTTGGCTGATGGTTAAATTTTGTTTTTGTTAAGTTTGATTTGATTGTATGGATTGTAATTTGCATTAAATTAAAATATAAAAAAAAAAAAATAACATCAAGTTGAGACACGGCTGTCCCTAAAGTCCTGGTTTCCACAACACTACTTGGGAATTAATTCCACATGTCTATGTCTTTGCATGAAGAACTTTCTAACCTTTGTGTGTAGTAGTAGGGTGTTGTACCGTGTTAGCCATTACAGATGCAATGAGAAGTCAAGCAAAATGAACCTTTTATTGGCTAACTGAACTTATTACAATATGCAAGCTTTCAGGGCAATTGTGGCCCCTTCTTCAGGCAGGTTGTAATCAATTACAACATACCTGAATGTAATCAGTTTAGTTAAGATTTGTGTGAAATCTGCCCTTAAAAAGTTTAAAACTGTGTCCCTGTGTTCTTGTTGCATGTTTTACTTAAAAATAACACCTGGGATCTATTGTGCTAATTCCCTTCATAATTTTAAACACTTCAATCATGTCCTTCTTAATCTTCATTTTCTTAAACTGAAAAGGTTCAGTGCTTTATTCTCTCCACATAGCTCATACCTCTTAGAGCTGGAATCAGCATAATTGTTTTCCATAGAATTTGTTATGTTTTTTGTAATATGGAGACCAAAAGTGAACACAGTACTCCAAGTGAGGCCTCACCAATGTGTTATATGACTTGTACACCACACTTTGTTATATATAACCTAACATCCTATTAGCTGTCGTGATTGCTTGTGTACACTGTCTTGATATAGAATGCGATGAGTCTACAATGACACCTAGGTCCTTCTCATAAGGTGTTTTTTCAAGTTTCAGACCTCCCAATGTATATTCAAATATAACATTTTTAAGTCCTACATCCATCCACCCATCCATTATCCAACCCGCTATATCCCAACTACAGGGTCACAGGGGTCTGCTGTAGCCAATCCCAGCCAACACAGGGCACAAGGCAGGAAACAAACCCCGGGCAGGGTGCCAGCCCACCGCAGAAGTCCTACATGTAATACTTAAATTAAATTTCATGTTCCATAAATCTGCCCAATCCTTCATGCTATCCATGCCCCTGTGTAACAATTAAGCTGATTCTACACTACAGCCCCTTCAACCAAGTTTGATATCCTATGTAAACTTAACCAATGTATTGATCATATTCTTGTCCAGATCGTTTAAGTACAGTGGGATGCAAAAGTTTGGGCAACCTTGTTAATAGTCATTATT
>JANRMT010062835.1:25500119-25563625 GCA_026402145.1 Polypterus bichir lapradei | reverse complement strand
AATAATGACTATTAACAAGGTTGCCCAAACTTTTGCATCCCACTGTATATACAATACAATGCAATAGGGCACATTTCAAAATCCTTCTTTTTACATAGAAATCCATAAATGGCCAAGGTCTGGCTTACTTGGCTGAATTTATCATGACTTACAAACCAGAGCGTACATTTAAATCTCAAGATGCCGGTCTGCTTATGATTCCAAGGATTAATAAAATAACAGAGGGAGATCGAGCTTTTAGTTACAGGGCCCCTAAACTATGGAATGGTCTGCCTGCTACTATAAGAGATGCCCCTTCTGTCTTAGGTTTCAAATCCCGGCTGAAGACTCACTACTTCAGTTTAGCATATCCTGACTAGAGCTGCTGATTAACTGTACAGGCTACATCTCTTTTGTTAGTCATTAGCACTAAAACATAAGTAACATGATAGTTATAATTTGTTACTAACCCTCACCTATTCTGTTTCTCTTCTCGGTACTCAAATGCCAGAAGTCCAAATATCAAATAAACACGTATAACAAAAAAGTGTGCTTTTATTCAAGAATATAACAGAAAAAAAGAAATTGGGTTAAGATCCCACTTTGGCACGACTGCTTTGGTGGTACAGCGGTAAGAGCTGCTGACTCATAATCAAGAGGTCACAGGTTCAATCCTGGCCCCTTCCAAGAATTAATGTTTTGAGTAGTGAGCTGCTCTTATTGTTACTATTATACAATAAAAACATACATTTGATTTGAGTCATTAACAGCAGGTGTATATTTACGGTACTTGTAAAGGTTAGTGTTTTGTTTTTTTATTCAGTTTTATTCTCTCAGTCGTGATCACGCTGCACCAGATTTGTCACTGCTGTTTTCAAATAAAGACGTGCTATAATAGAGGTAACAGAGGAAGCTCTGCAGTCTACTTGTGACTTTACGCTGCAGGAAGATAAGTAAATAAATCAAGGTAAACAGGTACTGTAAATAACATTTGATGTGGCTTTTATGTTTTTTTATATAAAGACCATCACAAAACATAATCACAAACAGAACTTTGCACAATACCTTGGCGAGCTTGGCATGCCTTGCTCATCCTCATCTGAGTTCTCCTCTGTTATAGCATGTCTTTATTTGAAAACAGCAGTGTCAGATCAGGGAGAGCATGAATGCAACTAAGAGAATAAACTATCCACAAGGTTTGCCAGGACTTTAGGGACAGCCGTGTCTCAACTTGATGTTTTTGCCCGAGTTCATCTCTATCAGTAGGGGGTATCGGACAGCAGTATTCTAGCTGCTTGTGTCGATCAACATATTTACAAAACAAAACACTCTAATGGAGAGGTGTGAAGAAATTTAAGGTGGGCCGGGATTACGAGTTTTTTCATAGGCTTCAGGGATTCTAGTGTTAAACCAGTTCATTAATGCCATGGCTTGTTGCTGCTTTCATTGTATAATAGCATACATTTCCAAAATTGTTGATTTTCTCTTTCCTAAGAGCACTGATAAAATGTTTTGTGGACCTGAGCAGATCAAAATTCCTGAGACCTTCATCTTTCTTTATTTTCAGATATTGTATGATCGACACAGTCAATTAAAATTCATTCAAAAGACACTATTTTTTCTTATTTTGTATCTCATTATTGTTTGGCAGCTAATTAAGGAAAAAGAAACAATTGAGGGGTCTGAGTCTTCAAGAGCAACTCAAATAAAATGAATTCAAAAGAAGTTAATTAGCAGCAAAAACAGGTCACTAATTAAGAAAAGGGTTAGAATGAAAACCTGCAGCCATGGTGGCCCTCCAGGACCTGAGTTTGAGAACCCTGGCTTACAATATTTCTTGAGCTTATGTAAAAACCTTAAATTTCCCTCTTGGGACAAATAAAATAGTATCTATCTATGTAAAGCGTCCAACAATTAACATTGCTTTACCGTTTTAGTTTCTCCTGACTTAATTCCCATTAGTTTGAGGCTTCCAGACACACCTAACAATAATAAATGGAAAGGGACAGTCTTCAATTGGGCCAACAGTTAGAGTTGTACCATCTCCTGGATCATAAAGAGTTTTACTGTCCCCTGGAATTCCTGAATGTCATATTTTCTGTGTCTCCCAAATTTATGAAATCTGCTACAGACTTTAATATTTTTTTTTTCCAAAACAGCACAGATGGTAGTAAAATTGTTACTCTGTCTCTTAAATCAGAGCATTCAATTTGAAATTACCCCTTTTCAGCTCAGTCTTATCTGCCATTTCTGGCATGTAAGCCACATTCAATACAGACCCATCTTAATTAGAAATAGACGATGGAGTTATATCTGGCTGGAGAGAAGAAGCTAATTATAAAGGTCTGCTGCACTCCTCGTACAGCTCTTGTCACCTGCTGCCTAAAGGAATCACCATATCCATAGACTGTCTTAATCATTCCCTAGTCTGTGACACACTTATGAATCTTCAGTCTTTTCTGGCTGCAGCTTCAAATACTCCTGCAAATTCTAAAATATTGCTATGGCCAAGATGTCAAATAACTTCTAATAAGGACTGCTTTCCTTTATGGACAATTTTTAACATAACAATTCTTTTAGAAATAATACTCGCCTGTGGCAACAAGGGTATGTACCACTTCAGATGTCTGTTGCCCACAAAAGCATTGTTTTCATTAATAACAAAGTGATCTTGGCTCTGCAAGCAGCAGGGTTGTCCTCAAACCTTTCAGCAGGAGGGATCATTGAATTAACTGCAACAATAACCTGACTGTGAACAGTAGATGCCTTGATATAATTTACAGAGGCAATCAATTGCTCTATGGCTCCAGTCAGGTCTTTCAGCTGTGTTTGCTGACTGCCTATATAAGTACCCTGGGCCTGCAAATATGCAGTATAGCTGTATGAACACTGAGAGTTGGCTTCAAGTGATGTTGAAAATGAAAGGAATCACTGATTCATATACATCTATATAGAAATTCCACATAGAGAAATTATCTTCTCACGAAATTGACCAAAATGACCACAGAAACGTATGAAGTGATAAAAACGGTATACGGTGATAACAGTTTGTCTGGCACACGAGTTTTTGAGTAGCACAAACGTTTCAAGGAAGGCCAAGAAAATACGGAAGGTCGAGGAGGGTGGGTGCTGCACCAAGACAACACTCCCGTGCACTTTTCCGTAAAGCAGTTTTTGACTGACAAAAACGTCCATGTCCTCAATCATCCTACCTATTCACCCGATTTAGCTCCCTGTGATTTTTACTTGTTCCCGAAAATCAAAAGTGACCTGAAGGGAACACATTTTTCTTCAGTGGATGAAGTGAAAACAAAAACAGCAAGCCTGTTGAATAGCCTCAAGCAGGAAGACTTCCAGCACTGTTTCAATCAATGGAAGATACGTATGGAGCGGTGTAGAGATTGGGAGGGGGAGTATATCGAAGGTGACAATGTTTAGAATGCTGTAATTCATCAATAAATATTTTTTTTTTTACCAATCCGGTTATTTTTGTGTCTCACCTCATATATTTGTCTTGTCAATGGCATATTGTGTTTTGCTTTTTTGGAAAGTCGCTGCCTTTTGTGGCTATCTTGCATGGCCACAGGTATGTTACTAATGGTTGCATGGTCCATTGCTGTTAAGCCGCACAATAAAGGTTGGGAAGGGAAATATAAGACAAGGAGCGATTTAAACCCAAAAAAGCAGTTCTATCTTTCAGCTAAGCCAATTCGTTAAGCAAGAATTGTAGAGAGGAAAAGTCAAGAACTGGGAAACCTAAACAGCAAAATTAATGTGCACACGAAGGCTGCTTAATTTGATTATCCTCAAACTCATAGATGACCTTTTAACTTAACCATTTAACATCAGGGGCCATAACACTGATGCCATGCCCCTGGCAACCAGGAGCATGCTCCAGCAACGAGTCTCTCATGATTTAATTGTTCTTGCATGTTATATTTATGTTTTCAATCAATTCATTTTTAGTTTTATTTACTTCTAGTCACCACATTGGGTCCTGCCGAAGCAGTTTCACATTGACAGTTGCCAAAGAAAGCAGCTCCAAAAACCGTGAAACTTATGTCAATTATGCAATGGAATAAATACCATCACAACAGAACCGTATCCAGTCTAAACTTTGCACATTTGTTTTCAGGTTTTTTTTTTCATTCTGTTTTCTCAGCTTCTGACACCTTGTTTTTGATTTCCATTATAATTTGGGGTACAAATTGGGTTTTGATGCTCTCGTTTGGTTCCCAGTCTCGATGTCGTACTTGTTTAATGACTCTTCTCCTAGTCATTCCTTTACTCTTGATTACATTTTGTTTTGCAGCAAAACACACAGGAACATGAAAATACAGATGGCATCAAAAATGAAATGAATTTTGTGACCCAAAAACTTACAACTACATATAAAGAATACCAAAAAGAGCTCAGAAGAATTTATAAACAACACTGATCATAACAGCCGCCTGTTACGTTAAACCAGAGGTGCCCAACTCCAGTCCTGGAGGGCCGCAGCGGCTGCAGGTTTTCATTCTAACCCTTTTCTTAATTAGTGACCCGTTTTTGCTGCTAATTAACTTCTTTTGAATTCATTTTATTTGAGTTGCTCTTGAAAACTCAGACCCTTCAATTATTTCTTTTTCCTTAATTAGCTGCCAAACAATAATGAGATACAAAATAAGCTAAAACAGGACCAGCAAACTGTGACCATCACAAAATATCTGAAAATAAAGAAAGAAAGGTCTCAGGAATGCTGATCTATCTTAGAAAAGAGAAAATCCACAATTTCGGAAATATCTGCTATTGCACAATGAGAGCAGCAACAAGCCATGGAATTAAAGAACGGGTTTAATTAACGACAAGAATTAGCAGCCGATAATTAAGCAACTGGTTGGAGTGAAATTGGTTAGAGTTTGAGGCCCTGACATAGTTGGTCTTCTGTTGGCTCACTCACTTCATATTTCACTTCTGTTTGGGTGCCATTTAAGGAAATAAATGAAGTAATTCAGAGGAACAATGAATAAATTCAGGGAAGCGTTTCTTAAAAACCAAGTCAATTAAAATTAATTCAAAAGAAGTTAATTAGCAGCAAAAAGAGGTCACTAATTAAGAAAAGGGTTAGAATGAAAACCTGCAGCCACTGCAGCCCTCCAGGACTGGAGTTGGGCACCCTTGCGTTAAACTAAAGTCCTGTGATGTGTTGTGTCGTCTTGCCCTGCTTACAAAAGATGGTGGCACAAAGCCTCTGGCATCCATGGACTTGACTTTAACTCTCTCACTGTCTGTTTCTTTGGAGTTAGTTGAAGCTAAAAGGCACTTCCTATAAGGTCTTCATTGTAGGTGTTTTTTTTTTTTTATATTTTGTATCTGTAGTTCTGATGATTTGGTTTATTAGGATTTTCATTGTATTTTTGACCCAAGCCTATTTTTTCTAGACTTCCTCTTACCCATTACTCTACAGTGTACCTTTTTCTGGTTGCACATTCTATTTTGTGTTCAGGAATTCTAATTTCAAAACCTAAAAATAATCTGCCCATTGACCTTACCTCTTTGCAATGAGATTACCTGCAACACATTTCTAACATGCTGTGTTGGATTTCTTTTGGCATCAAATTTGAAGACTGTGCATAACCCCACTGATAAAAACAAAGGGAAATGTTAGAACACAAAGAGATCAAGGACATTTAGAAGAGCGCAAATACAGTTGTTTAGTAGCAAAGCTAATAATCAAAGTCAACACACTTTCTTTTATACTGATGTAAATTAGAAACCAGATGTCATGTGGTGACAGGTGCCACTGCTTAGCAACCAAGCCCACCGGGGAAATAAGGAAAGGCATCTTCTTTTCTTTTCCTAAAATTTAGATTTGTATAGGGCTGAAATGTATGCAAGCAAAATAATTCAAAAACAACAAAATGCTCTCATGATATATAAATTTAAATAACTTTTTTTGGGAAAAAAAGTTATTTTGACCCTGTTAACATTTGCATAGTAATAGTATCAAAATGATCAGATTGTTATGGAAATCTAGTCTGATTATGCATAGCCCACATCTAAAGACTCTGTGTATAATATCTGTTCAGTATTTTCTTTCCTAAAAAAAGAAATTCTGTGTATGGTAAGTGTGTTACAAAAAGGAAAAATGACTTTCATTGAAAACTAAATCAATGCAGGCTAAGAAATACCCTTTAGTAGAGAAAATTTATAGCTCATAGGGACAGCGGTAGAGGTCATTAAAATCGGAACATATCCTGCTATAATCCCACATACTATGAAATGAAAAAATGCTTTAGACAGGAAGATGGTGAAGAGGCAAAATATGCCAACCCCTATCTGTGTATAAAGATCACCTCATGGCAGGTGCTTCCTACCTAGAGTACGAAGACAGATTAGGCAGGCTGAAATAGAATAGTAACCAGAGACAAACACTGAAATATATTCAAGCTCAATAACACTGAAGAGCCTGTCAAGAGAAATTACTGTCAGACAGAGGAGAGTGTAATAATGCTGTAAATATTCTTGAAAACATGAACAGTAGCACAAACAGACTGCTCAAGGCCAGCACACCATTCATCATGATAAAGGGCACAGAAGATTTGTAGACTATAACCTTGGTTGTGTGTTTGAAAGAATTTTCTACAGAGATATTCAATATGACCCATAGCAAACATGGTTATGTTCATCATAGTTGTGTTTTAAATTTTAAAATAAATATGGTACCTAACATATGGATAATAAATTTCAAAAATCGTAGGCTTATTAAACAGTTGTGGCAGTGCCGTAAGAGAAAAACAAAAAACAGATTAAGGTTATTGCCACACTGGAAAAGAAGAAAAGAGGGTTAGAAGCACAATGTGAAGGTTTCATCAGGCGTGCCTACCTGGACAAAAGCAGTGTATCTAACACACTCTTCAAGTTATTTCAGCAGCTCTCCTGGCCAATAAAATGTTTTCTTATTTTTCATATTTCTGCTGCAGTATAGATTTGAATTTCCTAATGGAATTAATAAAGGTTTATCTAATCTAATCTAATCTAATCTAATCTAAGTGCAACCCCTTTGTTTTAAGCAGTAATTGCAGTCATATGGTTAAAGTGATAATATCACGTACATGACATTAAAGGAAAACTCCACCCAAAAATTATATTTTTTATGTGTTACTCACCTCATGCACGTTATTGACGAGAAAAAATTTCAATCTCATGTTTTCCCACAGAGCAGAGATACTGTATAATACAAGCTGCCAATGGTGACCTATTCTGTACAACAGCAAATGATGTGAGAAACGTCCATGGAAACAAGAAAATAAAAATCGCACATTACTTGTGTTGAAAAATCCACATGTCAGTTATCCAGTTGTATTGTCAAATTGTGCATTTTTTGCAAACACATTGTTAAGCTGAAAAAGCAGCCCATATCAGAAACAGGATACTAATGACACATGGCACTGAATTTTTGAACTGAAGAGAAGACTCCATCCATCCATCCATCCATCCATTATCCAACCCGCTATATCCTAACTACAGGGTCACAGGGGTCTGCTGGAACCAATCCCAGCCAACACAGGGCGCAAGGCAGGAAACAAACCCCGGGCAGAGCGCCTGCCCACCGCAGGGCACACACTAGGAACGATTTACTATCGCCAATGGACCTAACCAGCATGTCTTTGGACTGTGGGAGGAAACCTATACAGACATGGGGAGAACATGCAAACTCCACGCAGGGAGGACCCGGGAAGCGAATCCAGGTCTCCTTACTGTGAGGCAGCAGCGCTACCGCTGCACCACCGTGACGCCCAGAGAAGACTCTTGACCAACAAATGAAGGGGAAAGGCTAGTCTTCTGTTCAAAATTGTCAGTCCCATGTGTCTTTAGTTTCTTGTTTATGATGTGTACTGATTATTCCCAAAGTATGTATTTAACAATATCATAATAAAAATGTATGTTTTTGAGCATGGAAAGCTGAATCGAGCAAAGAGATAGGTAAACTTAATGATATCCTGCTCCAGAGCACCCAGGACCTCAGACTGAGCTGAAAATGCAGCTTCTAACAGGATAATGACCCTAAGCATAAAGCAAAGTCAGTCCAGGACTGGCTTAGGGTCAACTTTGTGAATGTCCTTGAGATGCCAATCTTGAGCCCAAACTTTCATCCAATCGAACATCTTTGAAGAGACCTGAAAATAGCTATTTCTGTCCACCCTGACAAAGCTTGAAAGGATATGCAGGGAAGAATAGCCGAGAAGAGAAAGGGGTCAGGGCAGATGTACTAGGAAGACACCTACTGCAACTTAAAAGTATAAGAATTTGTTTGCTTTTTTTAAATTATGAGGTGTAGGAGGAGAATGTGCATCCCATATGAGACAGGGAAAGATACAGTATACTACCCAGACAGGAGGCCAGAGTGACAACAATTTGGCCAGCGGAGTGGAGAAATAACTTTGTGTCCAGTTTGGCTCCATCCACTATACACAAGGTGGCAGTGGTCCTCATATGGGTCCTCATAACCTGCAGGGGTGCTTGAGATATGTAGTCTGGAAGTGCAGCCCTGTCAGGGTCCCTATGTTCTAGCAGAGGGGGCTGTCAGGTGAGAACCTCCGTGCTTTCATTGTGGCCCGGAAATGCTCCCCAGAAGGTTTGGCATGACACTGGAAGCATTCCCAGGCACGACATAAAAAGAAGCCTACTGCCACACATGGATGAGTCAGAGTCGGGAAGCAGGCGGGCAACACTCAGCAGAGAAGAGAAGGAGGAAGAACAATATTGATATATTGTGATTTGTTGGCTTATATCTGGAGAATATTGTGTTTAAAGGTGCTTGCGTGAATAAAGAATCTATTTTATTCATACACTGTGTGTTATGTTACTGAGTCTGTGGTTTGGGGTTCTCTGGCACTCTCTGGTGATCAAAGTGGATGCTGTCACTGTACTGTACAGTGCTGGCCTCTAGGGACACATACAAAAATAACTTACCGTAGATCCCGGAATACAAGCCGACCCGGTATATTAGCCGATCCCCTTTTCTACCGACTAAATTACATGTATTTGCCGATGACCGGTATTTAAGCCGACCCCCTTCTCCAAGCAAAATTTTCTAAATTTCCTTAAAAGTGTCTCTTCGGGTATATTTATAATGTTTATCGGCGAGAATTTGAGACTGCCGGCATTTTTGATGGAAACTAGGAAGTGATTGCGGAGAAGTTTGGTAAATTGGAACCTTTGTGTTGAAACTATATACGCAAATACGGTACATCGGCGGGTGGATTTCCGGAGACTTGTTATAAATTTGATTAACTTAAATACGCAATACAGTGGACCCTTGACTTACGAACTTAATTAAGTCTAACCCATAATGCGTTCCAAACCTCCCACTACAACACTTACTTAACCTTTTCATAATAAAAAACACCAATATTTTTTCTAATGTACTAACCATAAAGTTATAAAAAGTGCCTAGCCTACTTCGATTAGGCTAGGAGCATGGCGGCGCGCAGCGGCTCAGGGCTCTCCTTTTCAGTGCACTTTTTTGTTGTTTTTGTACTTTTTTTTTGTCCTTGTTTGTGCACGATCGGTTCGGCGAACATCCGCTACACCATTCAGAACCTTATAGACATCGGTGTCCAGAGCCAGACATCTGTTTTGAGTGTTTTTCATCTCACACACAACATCCCAGACAACATAGCGAGACCAGCGGGCTCTCCGTGGTTTGTTGTCGGGTCTAGGAGACGACACAGACGGAGGAGGGAAAGAAAGCAGAAGCGGGGCCGCAGATACGGCATTATGCTAAGGCTAAAAAACAACCATACAAGCCCTATACAGTACTTTTTTCTGCACTGAAGGAGCTGCTTTTAAT
Source organism: Polypterus bichir lapradei (assembly GCA_026402145.1). Lineage (NCBI taxonomy): Eukaryota > Metazoa > Chordata > Cladistia > Polypteriformes > Polypteridae > Polypterus > Polypterus bichir. The sequence goes on along the minus strand of JANRMT010062835.1, from coordinate 25,553,811 downwards.
CTCATTGTAGATGCGTATAGTGACAGTAAAAGGCATTCTATTCTAGAAACAATTTCATACTGTACTCACCATTTAATTTGACATCTTTGGGCTGCAGGAAGGGAGGAGGAGATATTTCCACACAATGTCCATCTTCGTTTCGAAATTACATCCACAAACACATGTATCTGGGCTCCGACTGACGCTACTAACGCTCTCGGTTGTTTGTTTACAATCGCGCAAGCGGATACACGTGACCGCATCCATTTCGTAACGCAAGATGTGGATCGTGAATCAAAATTAATTTTATTTTATACTTCCCGATAATTTATTATAAATTTTATTAATAAAATCAACAACTAAAACACTTTTTTGAATAAATTCTTTATTTAATTTAAAGTACCGGCATGCAAAGTTACTTCTTCATCTGAAAGATGGCTCTGTGGTTTCGTCATTATTTACTTCCGTATTCATCGGCAAAACCGGCATTGCGCTGGAAATCTGGAATCTGAAATGATACTCGTTGTATAAAACGAACCCCAAACTCCAAGCGAAAAATCTAGGACGAAATTCTCGGCTTGTATTCCGGGATCTACGGTAATCTTTAAAATGTTCAGTTCAATATAGTCTTGATGAATTAGTATTTTATTCTGCCAGTGTTTTCTTTTTTATGTTTCTTACAAGCAGCAGCTAGAAATCTTCTCTATGGTGATTCTGCAGAATTCAAGCTGTTCATGCTGAAGCTCATGTGATACATGAGTGTAAGGTCCAGTGGTTCTGAAAAGCCAGCAGATTTGAGAGAAGGATCAGAGAGAGTTGATGGAACTGTGTTCTCAATACCATTAATTGCAAGAGGAAATAGAGAATCTGAAAAAGCTGTTATTTTTTTTGCAGCTGCTCCAGATTATACCTGTTTTCATAAAGAAATGTAACGGGACAGACAACATTTTCGAGTGACTCTTCAGTAACAGACCTGAGTCCTGTCATTACCCTAAAAGCTAAAAGGAATTTTAACCGCTTCGAATCTGCCGTTTCAGGCTCAAGTGATATGTCATTAAGTTATTACTGTACTTAATCGCATTTGAAAAATATATTAAATGGACCACAAATAGGAACTAGAATAGTTCTTCAGGCAAATGGGACTTTCCAGAAATTAAAGAAAAAAAAATTATCAGGCATCATTATGCTCAAGCTGTTTAGTGTTCTACAAAGAAAGCACTTGGAAACATTGATGCAAAGCGTCTAATTACAAATGCACTCTGTGCTCTACTTCATTATTTAGATGTGTACTTTGTAAAGTATTTTAAAATGTAAATATACTTGCTGAACTTGATTATCTGACAAACATTTTACTTTGCTGGTATTTCCAGGAATTTCCTTTCCAGAGTATTATCCACACAATGACCCATAGATTTCTGACACTGGACAATGGAAATAAAGAACATGAAAGACTGTAAAAATAAATGTCTACACAAAGCACAATCGTCTTTTGAAAGATAAAGCAAACATCTCTAAGACATATTCTGGTTTACTGTTCATCTGTCATTTCCTTCAGAATTGTGTTCTGTGTCAGGTGTCTTTGATATGTTTAGTCTGCCTATGCCTTTGTGATTTTTCTTTCATTTATTATTCTCTTTAATGTTTGCATAATCACACAGAAAAAGTTTTTTTTTTTTCATAAAAATGTGATCAAATACTCATCCCACCTATACAGCCTTCTAATTTCCAAATCCTGCCCATTCCATTAATACAGGAATTTTCAATTGGCTGCCAGAATCCAACATTTCTCTGGTCCGAAGCCAGACCTGACACCATAGAATGGCAAAAGATGGCACAAGTCCGTCAACTGCACTGTCTCACCCTCTCATGTTTTTATGAATGGCATTTTAAACACTTTTCCTTATTAGTCTTGGGTTGTGTGAATTCATTGCAGAATGAGCACTCAACCATGCAATTCCCACCAGCTCCATTCCATATTTCAACACTGCAAGAAGGAATGAGACCAGTAGTTTTTGATAGTTTTAGAGCAGTCTTTTGAGGTCATTTCTCAACATTCATATATTGGGGCCTAGGGGTGATTTTCTTTCGCTTTTGAGATTGTATTGCTTCTTTTGTAAGTGAATTCAGCTTGATTTCACAATAATTATGGATATTACAAGTATAGTGCATTTATTTTGCATTAACATTTATAAATAATGCACTGCTCTGTCCTGTGAGGAAATATTCAGGCGAGAATCTGCAGGGGTGACTGATCTATAGGCTACCAGAGTGGCACAAAAGGAAATCTGTTGAACAGCACAGTTGAAAAAGAATTAAAAGATGGACCAAGCAGTAAGCTGAGCTCACAAAGATGGCAATTGTCCTGTCATCATTTAAGTACTTCACCGAGCGTCTCCAAAGGATGACTGCAGAGGTTGGTCTGGATAACTATCACAAAAGAGCTAATAAATGGTTCTTCCAAAAGCCATTAATCATTACTTTTGTCCATTTGTCAGTCTTTCCTCCACAACACCTTTTTTATTCCAGTACACTGAATCGGTTAGGGAAGGTAACTGTTACAAGAAGTCAAACATTCAATCGTATTATGTTTTGTTTGAGAAAAGGGTTATTAAATAGCACAATGAAGTGTCAATAAAGTTAAAAAGAATCAGACTTATTTTATAATACTAAACTTTACAAATTAGTCATATGTTGTAAACTTGATGTTCTTTAGCAATCAGAGTCCCAAAGTTCCTCAAAATGCCCACTAGAGGTGGAAGCTTAGAATATTTCAAATTAAAATTATTCATTTTTATAAAAATGCTCTGAAATAATCAAAGCTCCAAAGAGCATTCACACGAATAAGAGGTGACAGTACCGTGAGCGTGGTTTTCTATGGGTGAGAGGAGGGTGTGACTTGAAAACATCTCATTGCAAATCTCGATTTGCGGGACTTGAAAATATCTTCCAAAAAAGTCTTGTCTCATCACAGGATTTTTTTATTATAATAGACAGATATAATTGAAGTACAGTGCTTTGCCGTTAAATGCCATATTGCAAAGCAAGTTGCAATGTTTTTCTTTCTTCACCCAAAGATGGCCAGATTGGTGTGTCACAGCAACACCTGCCCCCCCACCATCCGGTTTGAATTGTGTACATTATAATGGACAAGCTATTATCTACTAATGAAAGGGGTGTTTCACCTTGTATATTTCAGAAATTGTTGTTTTCTTCAATATTGCATCTGTTTTTGTTGTTGTTCGGATACGCAATATAATTTCTTTACCAACTATACATATTCTGACAGATAAAGATCTGTTATATTTAATCCTTGGATTTATAATAATGGATGTGTATACTTATTGAAAAAAACAGTAAAAACCTCTTCAAAACAGTATGACTAGGAGTATTACTTGAGGATATTTCATAACATGTTTTTTTCCTGACACATTAACTGACATTTTTATACTGTAGTGTTTGGAAGCTTATTTCAACACCTACTGAAATAAAAATAATATTCAAAGTGCATTTTTTTATAAAAAAATGTTAGTGAATTTTCTTATTCTGCGACAACGTAACTAATTCTCCAGGTGTAACATTCTAAAAAAGAAATGCCAGACCTTTATTTTGAGGGGCATGAATATTGAGGGAAGGATAATAATGTTATAGCCAGTTCAATCAAAGCAGCAGAAAACGGATATAAATGAGACTAAGTTTAAAGGGTTAAAGTGCATCAGGATAAGTTAATTGTAATATCTTACACCACACAACCAGCTTGTTTAACTGGAAGAATTCCAGCCCACCATCCACAACTCAATGGCTGAGCAACATTCTGCATTATCTCAAATGAAAAGAAAAAAATCGTATTCCGTTTTTAGAGGATATGTACAAAAGTTTTTTAAAACATGGAAAGAATTAATCAATATTATCTTAGTCTAAGCATGCTGAGCCTGTGATTGCCTCTCTTATGCTATTAAATATTTTGTCATATTTTAAAGTGGTACTTTTTTTATTTTAGTTTTATTGCTCGTGTCTCTTTTTTCTCTTGGGTGGAGGGCTGAATTTTGTTTGTTTTTTTTTCTGCATTCTATTAATTTCAAAGTAAATGGCTGTGTCTGTTATTATAGTTTGTTTAACTGAGTAGCATGACATTTATAAATTTCTGGGTTTTTTATGATTTAAAGAAAAAACATTTCATACAATCAAGTTGAACGTATACAACTAAAAAAACTAAAGAAAATAAACAACTAAACAAAAAAGAAACAACAGAAAATTAAAAAAAAAAAACCAATCAGGAACAAAAAGTGACAAAAACCTAACAAAACAGAATTCAACCCCCATAAGTAAACACATTAAAAGCAAAAGTGTGCTTATTCTTGTTTTTTTTTTTTAAATAAAACTATTTGTGAATTTAACAAAATAGTTTATTAGAGTAGATAAGATAAATATTTTTAATCCACAGTGAAATTCAAATGCATATAGCTCCAGAAACATAAAAAGCAAGAATACAGACTCACAGGACAGATAATACATCTAATCAATCAATCAATATGTAAATAAGTAAATATTTAAATTAATAAATAAAAATAAATAAATATAATCAGTACATCAGGTGGAAGCATTGAATTGCCTGATAGCAGTGGGCAGAAAACACCCCAGAGGAGCTTCTTAGCACACTACTTTTGATGCTTTATAATTATTTTTAATTTTATCTAATCCTTGGATCTCTTTCTGTAGAATTTGCTGTAGAAATGAATATTATGATAATCAAATAAAAAATGCTCTTGTAGTCACTAGATGGGCAGAGTTTGAAATGTGTGTAAGAAAAAAAAAAAGCTAGCATACAGCAGATGCTGCAAACAGCAAAATGTACAAAGGGCTTTAAACTCATCAAAGTGACAGAAAATGTATGATATAAGAATCAAAAGAAAAGGTTTGCCCTCCGTGGAAATGCTGATGAGCAGCTGCTCTCCCCACCCCAAAAAAAAGCTTACAGTACCACTAAAAAAATTCCTTTTCTTTAAAGGATAAGCAATGCTCTAGTAAGACACCAGAAGGACTTAGCAATCCCAAAAGGGCGATATGCAGGAGATTTCTAATTTGCAGTATTAAAGACCCATACATTTTGCTCACACAATGAAAAAAGAGGTTTACCAAAAAAGGAAACACTCTTTACTCTTTTTCTCCTTAATGAATGCAGTAATCCTTCTTTTCATCGCTCTTTCTTTTTAATTAACTTGCAGCTGCGATATGAGTAGGAATCCTCTATATCTTGCTGCCCAAATTGGAAAGGCTTTTGTGATTTTTGCATCATTACTTGAGCTGTGAAAAAATTCTCACAGGTTTCTTGTGGACACTGGGCCCTGAGCCTGAAGCTTTTTATATGTGTACTTTGTCTCTCATACACACACCAGCCCCCTTTTGTGTTCAAGCTTCAGATCAGTGTGCCAAGTTCAGGCCCCTTCACAATTCCAAGGCAGAGGCAAGCTTCATCACCAATTCCTCTGCCTCTTTTAAGGATTAGCGACGGTGTGCTTAAGAAATTCCATTACAGTGAGGACATTTCAATGGCTTTATAAAAGAGATGTGTTCAGCCCCTTGAAAGTGAGAAGATGAAAATAGCAACAGTTTCTATGGCCAATTAAGAAAATCATTCAGAGGGCAGATGGACTTGTTTAGACTGAACTACGTGAATGGGAAAGTAATCAATCAGATAACCCCTTTATTTTATATATATGTCCCACTACATATTCTATGTTTTAGATCTCTAAACATACCCTGAGTTTTCTTTTTTCAACATAAATAATCATATTGTATTCTAATTCTATTATGCACTGTAGATTTATCATATTTTATTTCTATGACTAACACTATTAATGAAAATATTAATTATGACAAATAAAATGACATTGTTTACAAGTAAAGCAATAATATACTAGTCACATATAATAATAATAGTACAATATGTAATGTTAAATATTAAACATCTATGGCCCAACTATTAAGTGCTTTAAGCAAGTACTGAAAACACATTTATTTTAAATAGCTTTTAAGGATTTTAACAATTTTTACTAATTAGCTTTTCTTTACTTGGTTTTTCTTTATTTGCACCATCTTATGTTGTAGGTTTTATTATCCTGCTTTTTTGTACATTTTACTATGTGTAACATATTGTTCTTCAGTTACTTCATTTATATATTTTTTCCTATTATTTTGCTTGGCGTTTCAGCACTTTGGGTTGAGAAACACACATTATAAATTGCCACACATGCACGCTTAGGGGACAACTTCAAGGTAAGCACACCGGTATGAGAAACTTCTTTTTCTTCTGCAGTCACAGATACAAAGGGCTGCACCTAGTTTTATTGAGCCAAAAATATAATATACATGTCTGCAGACAACAATGAGCAAATTTTGCTTAAAACTGGAAGGAGACACTTAAGACGGATTCAAAGACATCAATGTACTAGTGGTAAAAGTGAACAATATGTTGTCGCAGGGGCTATGTCTGCTCTTACTTGTTCAGTTTGCGATGGTAGTATAGGAGTGAATGTAAGGGTGAAAGAATTGGCAGCTATCATTGTAAAAATATTATTTGGAAGATATGCATTCAAAGTAAACAGTGTGACACACCAAGACAAAAAGGAGTGAAAAGGACTGCTGTTAAGTGAGCTGAATACAAAGAACCACAGGAGATGCAAATTTCAGTACTTAAAATACGCAAATCAGTAAATGTGACTAACAAAGTAGAAATCTGCCTTCTGATTGTACATCTAAATGATTATTAGATCTATTAACTAACTAATAACTAATTGGAAATGCAAATATGCCATGCTGGAATATACTGTGGTTACAGCATTTTAACACATTGACCATAAGGCTGATCTAAACTCTATTTGCTTTTGTTATGCCATAGAGTGATATCATAGAAGACAAGCACTTCTAAAATGCGTGGAGCCAAGTAGCTGCAGTTGCCTATCTGTGTGTCTGTCTGTCTCTTTTGTTGACCTCATTGATCATATAGTACAAATTAATCATAAAGCATCATTTACTTTATGCTTCTGAGCTTATTGAATTGATAACAGCAATTTTAGCTTTTTATTTTTCTCAGCATCAAGGCTTTTGTTCAGTTTCTTTTGCACTCCCAGAATCTCTGGTGGCTTAAAATGCAAAGACTGGAGGAATTGGTGGCAGATGTTTTAGAAAGAATCCCTGTGAGTGTAGCCTTTGCAGCACTGGAATTCACCAGTATTCACTACAAATATTTTAGCAAGTTGTCCTCAGATGTGTATTCTCATCTGAGGATCATGTCTGGCCCTGTGTGACTAGGCAGGACCAGGAAGATGCCTGACCACACCTCCTGATCATTCCAGGAGGCCCTGCCCATTCCAGGGCAATAACTATATGTGTGGTCCACTTACCAGAAGTGACCATTCAATGTTAAACCTACATGTAAAAGAGACTGCTGTACTTCATGGAAGAACAACAATATTGTAACTCACAGCTCTGACCAGTTCTTTATTATTTTCTTATTATTTTACATCCAGCTTTACATGGGGCTTACCAAGGAGGTACCCCAATTCTTTATTCATGGTCCATCCAGATTGTGACAAAATACAAGGGATGTTCAAAAAGTTTCCTCACTTTTTTTAAACTCTATTTATTAAGAATTTCAAAAACATGTTACATCACTTTTCTACATAGTCATCTTGGTTGAATGTATAGCCACTGATGCACCACTGCTTTCACATCATCATCTTTCTTCATTCCTCTTGGTCGTGGCTGTAGCTTGACATCCAGAGCACTCTGCATCAGTCACACTAGTATGGCCTTTCTCAAACATTTCAATCCACTCATAGACGACTCTACGAGAGAGAACTTTATCCTCATACTGAGCACACATGCAGAGATGAATTTGTGCTCCCGGCACATCTTCTGCCCACAAAAAGCGTATGACAGAAAGCTGTTCGTCTTTGGTGCAATTTATAATTTTTGCAGCCATCATCACCACAGGGTGACAACTCTTATACTAAACTGCAAGGGCAGCTGGCTTGCCAGACAGAAAAAGTCATTTGACACTCTCAGACACGACCAATTCCTCCCTCCTTCACTGCTTCCAACCAAAATATAAAAATGAGGAAACTTTTTGAATGAGCCTCGTAAAACGAATTATTATTATTATTAGTTGTAGTACTAGTAGTACTGTTATCAAAACTGAATAAATAAAATTACATAGATATTTAAAGCAAACCTGAAAATGCAGTCTTTGCACTTATGAGGCCTTTTTTATAAGCTTTTCATTTCTGCTATATTTACCATTATTTTTTTTAATTATGTAATCTTATATTTTATTCCTACAGCAAATTCCACAGAAAGCTATCCAGGGATTAACATTAAATTAGATAACATTAAAAATAATTGTAAAACATCACAGTAAGATATTTATGTAATGTCAAAGGTGTACTAAAATGAAAGAAAAAATCTTGAAAAGAAGGTTCATGAATAAGAACAGCTGGGAGTATAACAAGGGAAAGAAAAGGGCAGATTTAAAAAAAACATTTTAAAGGTCTTAAAAGGTATTATAACTAGTGTGACCTGTATTTGATGTAAAACCAAATTTATAATAGCATTCAAAAGATGGAAATCACTCAGAAATGTTCGTATTTTCGATAGAAATTGAAATTGTTTTTAATGGAGGTACCATTAACTTAAGTTCAAAATATAGCTGAGACATTACTAATGTTGCAAATTTCTTGAGCTACTTGAAATGACTGATTTATAATGTATTATTTACATTATTTCTAATGACATTGTATTGATCAGCATAAGAAAAGAGAAAGTGGAGAGGAATTTGAAAGAATAGAGGGTTGAAGAAAATAGGAAGAAGACAGAATATATGAAGTTTAGTGATGATCAGAATTCAAAAGTTAGCCGGTAGGGAACACAGTGATTAAATATAAATACTCAGGATCAGCGGTACCCAAGATGGGAAAATAGATGCAGAAATAACCCATAGTGTGCATTGCGGATTACACAATTGGAAGAAGGTATCAGTAGTATTGCATAATTGAAGAATTAAGGCAAGTTAAAGTTTAGTTTTTTTTAAGACAGTGGTAAGACCAGCAATGATATATGTAGCTGAGACACGTCAGTAAAGGAACACAGGAGAATAAGTTAGATGTGGCACAAATGAGAATGTTACAATAGATGTGTGAAGTTACAAAAAATGACAGGATAAGAAATGAGAAAATCAGAGGTACAACGAGAATAGGAGAAATATCTAAATACAGGAAAATAGGTTGAAATGGGAGGAACATGTGATGAAGGCCAATATTGGGGGTGGATGGATAAAATAAAAGAGAATCTGAAGGAAAGGGGCTTGACTGGGGAGGAGGTGCTGGACCAAGCTGTTTGGAGAAAATTGATCAAGCATAAACGGAGGAAAAGATGAAGAGAAAAAAGAATAATTTATTATTCACATATGGCTAAAAGAAAAAGGTTAAAATGGGCAAAAAATGGCAACATTGGACAGTGAATACTTGAATGGTGGTGTAGGTGTTCCAAATTATTCTTTAAAAAGCTTTATGCATACTATATTTTAGACATGGCCAATTTCTCATTCACACAACTTATACAAATGTTACAGTGTTGCATCATTGCACACAAATTATTGCTAGCAATGAATTGGTGAACTTTGTCTAATCAGCCATCACATCATTGATTTTCAAAGCTGGCATCTGACCATTCACATGTCCTTCTTAAGACATCTTACGGTAATGTTTATTGCACTGTTTGAAGGATCACTTCAAAGTCAAATACAGTTCTCAGACTGAACAACAGGTCTGACATCTTCAGCAAATAAAACAACTTTTTGTAACTTATATATGATCTGTCAGTGATACAGTCAGTAAAAATTCTGCCTGCTTTTAATTTTGACCGTATGATTATTGATTTACATTTGTACTATAGTACACTTATAATGTAGATAATATATTTGAGTGACTGTGCTAAAAGTCGTCTTACTCCTGTGGGGTTATAATATGAGCAAGTAGTGTTAATGTGAATAAAAAATACAGGTTTGTGTTTTAATACTGCCTTAATAGCAGAGAATTAAAAGATTTTATTATTGTGATTTTAATATATGAATATTACAAGCTAACTAACGAGCATCACTACTGACTTCAACACCAAAAAGATGACCTACCTCTCCTTTTCTGATACTCATAATTCTTTGATGGCATCAATTGCACGGATAAGGTGGCATGTAGTCCATGGGGCAGAAGGTCTGTTTAGCTTGACTATTTAAATTGCCTTTGTTTCAATATATACACTTTTCAAATGTAAATTTAACACTAATAGAGTTAACTTAACACAGGTGATTTTGCTGGGTACATGGAGATTGCACAACAAAGTTAGATGAGATCACTGCCATGAAAACATTCAGTGGATTTAGAAAGTATTCCGACCCTTTCCCCTTTCTGCACAATTTGTGTTGCAGATTTAATTTTAAATGTACCATGTTTCTCCATCAATCTACACTTAATGACCCATAATGACATAGTGAAAACATGTTTCCAGAAAATTTTGCAAATATATTAAAACTGAATGACTGAAGTCTCTCATTCATATTAGTATTTTGACCCTTTGATGTGGCACTCCACATTGTGCCCAGGTGTATCGTGTTTGCTTTAAGTATTCTTGAGATGTGTGCAGAACTTGATTGAGGTCCACCTGTGGTAAACAGAATTGACTGAACATCATTTAGAAAGGCACACACTAGTGCTGTGTATACAGGTGTATATGTCAGGACTCTATTTCAGGACAAAAACCAATGGATGAACTCCAAAGAACTTTCTGTAGACCTCTGTGATCAAATTGTGGTGTGGCATAGTTTATGACAAGAGGATAAAACTATTTCTAAAGCTTTGGGTGTTCCCAGGAGCACAGTGGCCTCAATAACTGTGAAATGGAAGAAGCCTTTAACAACCATAACATCTGGCCATACCGAGTAACGAGGCAAAATTTGTGTTGGTCTGGAAGGTGACCACAAATCCAGTGGCCAGTCTAACAGAGCTTCAGAAGGCCCCTGCTGAGATGGAAAAAACAGCTGGAAGGACAACCATGAAACAGCACTCTATCAATCAGGCATTTTATGGTAGATTGGCCAGACAAAAGCCACTCTTGAGTAAAAAGCATTTCAAAGACCCTCAGAGTATGAGGAAAAAGATTCTTTTATTCGTTAAAACAAATAAATAATCTCTATGGGTAGAACTCCAAACACTATCTCTGGTAAAGACCAGACACTGATCATCACCTGCCTAATACCATCCTTGCATAATACTTCTTGCATAGTAACTGAGTTTGGTCGCACAACCAGCTCTAGGAAAAATGCTAGTGGTTCCAATATTCATCCATTTTAAAATTATTGAAGCTCCTGGCAACACTTTAAGCATTAGAAATGGTTTTATAACTTTGTGCTGATCTACACCTGATCGCAAGTGTTTCCTTGGACTTCGTGGCCTGTTTTTTGTCTTGATATGTAGTGTTAATTGTGAGATCTTCTATACACAGGCCTGTGTCTTTCTAAATGTCCAATCCATTCAGTATGCCACAGATAGAGTCCAGACAAGTTCTAGACACATCAAGGAGAATTAAAACAAACAGAATTCACCTGACACCAATGAGTCTGAATATTTAAATGAAGGAAAGATTTCAGTTTTTTGATGTTTAATAAAATTTGCAAATCTTTCTGAAAACATGTTTTCACTTGGTCTTTATGGGTTACTGAGTGCAGAATGATTGGTACAAATGGCAAATTTGCCCATTTAAAAATTAAATTTAATGTGTTCCAACAGTGAAGGGGTCTGAATACTTCCTGAATCCACTGTATATAAATGTTATGGGTAGTCTATTGTTATTTAATTATATACAAAATGTAACTTATAGCTGAAAGTTCTGGTATTGCATCCTTGTTTATCATGTAAAACACCTTGTAATAGAATGATTGACGCATTGAATGATTGACAGATTGATGGATGGACTGATTGCCTCCTGTCAGGCTCTACGGCTTGGATGTGTGGGTTTTGTGCTTTTTTTCCATATTTTCTTTTGTTTTTATATCAAAATACTTGACTATACATACTGTATAACGAAAAAGAAAATCTTCATGGAAAAACATGTTATGTAATCAGACTAGACCTGTATTTTCTCACATTTCCATAAATTATACTGAAAACAGAACACTTAACACAATGAATGTTTTTCCAGTCCTTGAGTAATTTGTTCTTTATAGCTGCTGAACTAAGAAAGATATCTGGAAGTGAGATGAATAGACATAATAGAGCACAAACAGAATAATTTACAAAAACCACAAACCTCTATCAAAAATAATTATAGAAAGGAAGCCATGGAAATGAAATATATTTTGGATAAATACAGTAACTAGGTAAGAAGCTGTGGGTAATTTCTTCAAAGGAATAAAACATGAGGCCTTAGAAAATCAATCAGTATAAATCAAACTAGCTCTACATCTATTTTTGTTCACCAAGATGCTTGCCAGAAGCCTTTTAAGAACTGGTGGGAACTGTAACATATCAGTAAGGAAAATTTTTGTATATTTTACATATAAATGCCATATGCCGGGGGAGAGAGTATTTTCAAGACAGTTTCTCCCCCGGGCCAACAGAGGGGAGCCCCCTTGGCTTCCAGCAGGGCCCCGTGGCCACCGTCGGGGGGGGGCACATGGTCCTTTCCAGGGCCTTATTTGACCACACTTCCACCACACCTAGATGTGTAGCCAGAAGAAGGTTGATAGGCACATGGAGTCGTTCCGGGTGTCCTAAAAAAAGGGGGCCAGTCCCCACCATTCTTAGGCCAGAGTCAGGAGGAAGAGGACAACACCTGAGGAGGAGTGGAGGGAGAAGGAGTGGTGGAAAGAAGGGACTGTATTGGGGTGTGAGCCTTGTGTCTTGGTGTGTGGTGATTTGTGCACTTTATTGTAAATAAACGTGTGCAGTGCGGCAAACTTGTCTCCTGCTTGTTTGTGTCTGGGTTGGCTTCCACAACCCCAAAAATATGTCATTGTATCTTTGGAAGCTACTTCACTTTACATCTGGGTATGCTGTAATTTGCTTAGTGTGAACCCAATAAAGTCCAAAATATTGTTTTTGTATTGAATTTTGGCATGATTTTGTACCATTTCTTCTATATTTATTTTGCCGTATTAGTATCATCATACTCTGTACATGTGAACATACAACTACTACTACTATATACATATATTGCTTTCTAGTAATTGCACAGACTATCAATGATTGATCTCCAGCATTTCATGACCTGTGCTGCCACACTAGAAGCCATCTCCACCGTAGACGTGTCAGTCTGTCATCTACATTATGGACCCAAAACCCAGGTATTTCTTTGCCTTCCTCTCTTCCCGTTTTCTTAAGAATTCCAGATTAGGGCCTGTGAAGTGAAATTTTCAAAGATGGTGGCCAAGCCATCCCCATCATCCTGTCAAGACTTCTTACACCATGGAATGTTGTTGTGTTTTCAGCTAAAGGTTAATGTTTCTGATTGTTTCTTACAAGGGTTGTTGAATTCTGAGCAGGAATTAGTTAACAAATGTGTGAATTTTCTTTATGGTAGCCTTGGTGATTCTCATTACTTAAATCCATACAACAACACAGATGAGATCTTTGAACTAAACAAGTGTATAATTGGAGAGAGGATGATTTCTTTGTAGATGCCAACATTTTTGAACTATAAGAGTATTGCTCTTACTTTGGTGATACTAAGCCCGACATTGGCCTCTGTCACACCTTGCTTGTCTAACACACTGCCAAGGGATGTAAATGACCTATTATGAAACTTTAGCGTTCCAAAGCACAAAGTGCTGAAATATCTCAAAATGCTCATTAGAGGGAGAAACCTTCAAATCTGGCTAGTAGCAAGGACAAAAACAGAAACTTTAAAAATAAAAGATTAATTCTTCAAAATGCTCTGAACAAGATGTAAACTCTGTGGAGCACAAAAGGCAAAAAGGAGTTGGAGGCAAAGGTAATTCAAGGAAAACAAAGTCCCAATACAAAATCTAAAGTGTGGTCAAGAACAGAGCAAAAAGGTCAAAACACCAATAAATCACAAAGACCACAAAACACAGAATTGATCAAAAGGAAAACACTCAATAACTCCCAAAAGGAAATGAATGAACCACAAGGGACTGTGAGTTATCTCTGTCTTTACAGGGCTAAAGGCAGTCCCATGTGGTGATAGGCAGGTGGCCCATCTTCTTGGGGAAAATACAAGAAACATAGTGCAAACATAAGGAATAAAACAAATAATAAACAAAAGTAACATTAATTTAAGTCATAGACTCAAACAATGAACAACAAATACATAAAGCAAGTATTTGAACCCCAGCCAGAAATACAACAGGACCTTACTTAGCTCAAAGATGTCTTAATTCAGTCTTACTGACTGTGGTGCTCTGTGTCTTGCAATGGTTTGACTATGGGACATCAAGTAGTCATACTGAGAATAAGGGTGAGTGAGAAAGACAAGGATAAGATGGCACAAAAATTGATGGTTAATTATTAAAAACAATTATATCAAAAATGTCAGTTCTTATCTAATGCTGAAGAAAGTGATAACTGTACAATAACTCTAACAAAAATGGGTAAATAAGAAGAAAAAAATGCAAACAGACAAGAAGAAAAAAATGCAAACAGACAAAAACAGAAAAGCACCAGTTGTTTTCCTTTACCTTTCTCCAGGCTGCTTGAAAGAATTTTAATAACTTTCTAAAGCAAGAAAAAAACAACAAGAGTCCCAGTCAGTTTTCCTTCTCCTCTTTCCAGTCTGTTCAAGGAACAAAGGACTTCCTAAAAGAAAAATAACTCAAATGAAACCGATGTCCTAGCTCTCCAAATTATCCCCACTTCTCATTGTTCTAAGAGATAAAAAAGAATAAGTGCAACCTCTCCTGTCCTCATTCAGGCTACGTAGGAGTACCACGGTGCACCCTCCACCAGTGAGAGACTTTCTGCTGCAAACGATGATGACCTCTGATATTCACATTCCCTTCCACCAGTCCTGATGGACAGCTCACTCTGATTCCTCCAATTACCAAGCATGTCTCTACGTAGTTATTGGTCACCATAGGTTCCTCTTCTAACAGAAACTCTGTTATTTCTGGTCCTGCAGGAAAACATGACATTATACATTTTCTTGGCCAGCTTACAAACTACAACAGGTAAGCATCATGTAAAAAATGCATAATTATTCAGGTGAAGATTATTTTGTCCTGGTGGTTCAACTAGGTGCCTCCTGTCAAAAAGGATTTTCAAGTGTAAAGACTGTATTAGACGAGTCTCCTCAAAAACAAAATGCAGCATCTAAATTCCTGGAATACTTCGTCCATTCCCTTTTTTGGTATCATGATCCTGCAAATTCAGTTTATGTTCTTTAAAATACAATTAGTAAAAAAAAAAAAAATCTTAATATATTTTGCCAGGTTAAGATGATTTGGTCCCTTTAGTAAAGTTGTCACTGCTGTGTTTTCGAAGATATTGTGTCTCAGGTCCATACCAGATGAAATGTGGTTATTTCTAAATATGTTTTGATAAACATCACTGAGGCTCAATGTAATATTAATAAGACCTAACCTCAGATAAAAGGAGAACCTAATATCAAGATTTAATGTAATATGACATGTGTAAAACAGAAACATGTGGCTTCTTGTATAAAACTCACATTTTCTGAAACTGCTTTATCAGTTACTGATATGTAGCATGCCACAGCCATCCCAAGAAAAACTGGGATGATTACACACAAGAAAAACCACTGGCTCTGTCATATAGACACAGTGACACTCACTTATGCCACTTAGAATCTTGTACGTCTTTGATACATGCATTGAAACATTAGCAGTACTATCACAAACATTAAACATGCACAATCCACAAAGAAGGTCTCAAGATTATAATCAAGGTCTCTGAAACTTTGATGCAGGACTGACTACTTAGCAGCACCTGGTGTGCAAATAAAAGCATAGCATTTGTGAACAATTAGGATGATTTTTGGGAAAGGCCTGGATTTTTCAGAAGAGATGGTCTTCATCCTAACTGGAGGGGATCTTATGTATTATCCCGAAATATGGCAGCAAAACTGCCTGGTTGACTGATTAGAGCACCATCCAGGCCGCAGTCATGTGATCTTAAATCACAGGCTGTTGTTTATCCCACCTGTTATTTTCCTGAAGCTGTTACCCATAATCCCTGTTGTGGGGCATCCAGTAAATTTAGTCTTGATACAAACCTTAAATTAATTGATAACCAAAAAATAAGGTGTATAATTAGACCAAGGGATAAAACCAGACCCTCCACCAGGGGCATCTGTAATAGAAATTTACTTCAAATTAAAACAAAAAATATATCACCAGTTCAGAAAGAACCATGCAGTTTTAAATGCTGTTTATTGAACATTCGCTCTCTTGGCACTAAAGCTGTTTTGGTAAATGATATGATATTAAGTACAAAATCTGATCTGTGTCTTCTTACTGAAACCTGGCTTAGTAAATGTGACACTGTTCCCCTAGCAGAGGCGTCACCAGATGGATACTCGTTCCTTCATAAGTCTAGAGATTCTGGTCGAGGAGGAGGCCTTGGAATAATTCATTGTAATAAAATGCAAATCACTTCTAAAAATTTAGGCAACTTTACATCCTTCGAGGTATTCATTTTAAATATTAAAACAGATTTCAACACAATTATAGTGCTAGTCTACAGACCACCAGGGCCATATTCATTGTTCATGACTGAATTTAGCAACCTTCTGTCTGATTTGGCTATAAATTATGATCACGTAGTTCTGATGGGGGATTTTAATGTACACATTGATGTGGAAATTGACACTTTTAGCAAATGTTTTACTTATTTGTTAAATTCAGTAGGATTTTGTCAGATTGTCAAAGGTCCAACTCATAATCATAACCACACATTAGATTTAATTATAACTTACAAAGTTGAAATTCAAAATTTAAATATTACTCCATTAAATGTAGTTATTTCTGATCACTTCTTAATTACATTTGATTTAGTTCTGCCCATGCCAACGCACTCACAGATTAAAACAAAGACAGTGCGACATCTAGATTGTAATTCTGCTTCAAAATTTATAGATACCTTGAGTAAGTCTAGTGTAATTGTGGAAAACCATTTAGATCAGTTAACATCAAATGTAAACATGGAAAACAATTTAGATCAGCTAACATCACATTATAATGTGACCTTGAGAGATGCTCTGGACACAGTGGTTCCCCTTAAAACAAAAGTGATCAAAGCGCATAGAAACTCTCCCTGGTTTAATGAAAATACTCGAGCTCTTAAATTAGAGTGTCGAAAACTGGAGCGCAGATGGAGAACAACAAAGCTACATGTCTTTCAAATTGCATGGACAGAGAGTGTTAATAAATATAAAAAAGCTCTCTTTAAAGCTCGCTCAGAATACTATTCTACATTAATAGATAGCAATAATAAAAATCCTCGGGTACTGTTTAGAACAGTGGCTAAATTAACAAATGGGAATTCAGATCAACAGTGCAAAATACCAACAGATATTAGTAGTACAGACTTTATGAACTTCTTCAATGAGAAAATTAAAAATATAAGATCCCAGATCTCAGCATCACAGTACAAACCAAATACTAGCTTAGCAGACCCTGCCGCACATTGCATTCAGCACTTTAGTAATTTTAATCCTGTAACTGAGCAGGAAGTCTTAACTTTAATTACTAAAATGAAGCCCTCTACTTGTTCCCTAGATCCAGTGCCAACAAAACTAGTAAAAAGTGCAATGGATGTTTTAGCAGCACCTATTCTAACCGTTATCAATAGTTCATTACTGCATGGCACAGTACCTGATGCACTAAAAGTGTCAGTCATTAAACCTTTACTTAAAAAGTCAGACCTAGACCCACACATACTAAATAATTATAGGCCTATTTCAAATTTACCATTTCTCTCTAAAATACTAGAAAAAGTAGTCGCCAGTCAGCTTCAGTCACACCTTATGCATTACAATTTATTTGAGAAATTCCAGTCTGGTTTTCGCACTGGTCATAGTACAGAAACTGCACTAACACGGGTTGTAAATGACATTCTGATATCCTCTGATGAAGGAAACACCACTGTAATTATGTTGTTAGATTTAAGTGCAGCATTTGACACCATTGACCATTCCATTTTACTGCACAGGCTAGAAAATGATGTTGGTCATACAGGCCCCGTGCTCGCTTGGTTCAGTTCTTATTTATCAAATCGATTCCAATATGTACAGAAATGTGCTGACAGTACTCCAACATTATACACAGAAGTTCAATATGGTGTCCCACAGGGCTCAGTACTGGGACCTTTACTGTTTTTACTTTACATGCTTCCACTGGGATCTCTCATTAGGAAACATAATGTTAATTTTCACTCGTATGCAGATGACACCCAGTTATACCTTTCATTTAAATCAAATGAAGTTTCTCCGATGTTGTCTTTAATTAGTTGTGTTAGTGAATTAAAGGAGTGGATGAATGAGAACTACTTGTCTTTAAATACAGATAAAACAGAGATGTTAATTGTTGGAGGGATTGACGCTGATCACAGCAATATTTTGTCGTCATTTAACTTGGTTGGAATCCCAATTAATTTTACTGAATCAGCCCGCAATCTAGGAGTTATCTTTGATTCTAGCATGTCATTTAAAGCACATATTACAAAGTTGTCCAAAACATGTTTCTTCCATCTTAAAAATGTTAGGAAATTAAGGCGCTTTCTAAATAAACAGGATTGTGAGAAATTAATTCATGCATTTATCTCTAGTAGGATTGACTACTGCAATGCAGTGTTCACTGGCTGTTCAAACTGTTCTTTATACAGCCTCCAGTTAATCCAAAATGCGGCTGCAAGAATTATTACAAGAACAAGAAAATATGAACACATAACTCCAGTTCTTAAATCCTTACACTGGCTCCCGGTTAAGTTAAGGGCAGATTTCAAAATCCTCCTTTTAACATATAAAGCATTAAATGGTCAAGGTCCGGCTTACTTGTCTGAACTTATCATGACTTACAAACCTGAGCGCACATTAAGATCTCAAGATGCCGGTCTGCTTATGATTCCAAAGATTAATAAAATAACAGTGGGAGGTCGAGCTTTTAGTTACAGGGCCCCTAAACTGTGGAATGGTCTTCCTGCTTCTATAAGAGATGCCCCTTTGGTCCCAGCCTTTAAATCCCGGCTGAAGACTCACTACTTCAGTTTAGCATATCCTGACTAGAGCTGCTGATTAACTGTACATACTGCATCTCTGTTGTTAGTCATTAGCACTAAAACATAAGTAACATGATAATTATAATTGAATACTAACCCTCACCTATTCTGTTTCTGTTCTCGGTACTCAAATGTGGCAATTGGTGCCACGGCCCACCTGCCAAGTTGTTTACCTGCCTATGGTAAAGTCATCCCTGGTGGAGGATCACAGGAATCATGGGAAAGAGGGGCTCTTTCATCGGATTGGCTGGCCGAGCAACGTTTCAGCCGTGGAATTGCCAAATGAGGAGGCAGCTTGACGGATGAGGTCTCCAGCACTCTAAAAATATCAAAATCTTATTATGTGATATCATCTACTGTTAAATTCTGCTCTGTACTTCTAAAATTTTTATTATTATGCTGTATCACGCCGCTAATACACAACAGATGCGAGCACATCGGCAAAACATCCTCCGAGAGAGATGCCCACAGTAGTTCCATTCAATTACCTGACATCTCTACATTTCAATTTTTTTCTGACGATTTCAATAGTTTCTAGGACCCCGGGCTTGCTGCAGTGTGGGCTTACACAGCTAGTGTTATATAATTATTTATTTTGAGGCTCATATTGCAATATTTTCTAGATCTAAGTGTGCACAATCTTTATGATAAAATTCAGTTATATGTGACCCATAGAATAGTTCTTGCTAATAACATCTGAATGAGTGATGTACAAACAGTAATATTTTTTTGCACCTACATTGAATAAACACAAATAATTAAAAATAGATTAAATTATCATGGCTAATTAATAAACAAAAGACACAGTGATGTCATATTTAAATAATTTAAGCATTCACATTTGGTAATTATGAAATTGTAGTATGTGAACAAAACAAAATTATTAGTCATGGCTTTATTTTGGAGTGTTTTCACAATGAGAGTTTCCAAAAATCTAAACAGTTTAGAGGTAATTGTCTTGAAGGAGGGAGGGAGAAGGGGATTGTTTCACAGAAAATAATAAACTCCATATCGAGTCAGTGTTCTTTCATCTGAATATTGTCACGTGTGTGTCTGCATGGCAGACAGCTTAAGGGCTTTGGTAATGGTAGTTACCCACCAGACAAGGGGTTGGCGCTGTGTATTAATGCCTTCTCTTCTCACCCCTCTGCAGAACAGAAGATTGACAGCCACTCTATCGCTCATTCATGGCCAAGTATCATGTTCTGTCAGTATTTACATCTTCACAAAGAAAGCCTAATGTTCGTTCTTGCATGTGCATACATTGTTGGGTTTGCTGTGTCTATGGATGCACTGTAAGCAAGTTGCTTTACTCAGAGATCACTTGGTCAACAATGTGCCCTCCCGCATGTTCTCCTTTCCTTACATCAAGCTAATGCTTGCAGTATACTTTGTATTCAGTTTCGGGTGAATTTGTAAACATTTTTCAGGTAAATGAAATAAGTGGAGCACTGCAGACACTTTTATAATCAGTTCATCATACCTCTTGACTTTTACCTACATATTACATGAAAAATGCAAGTGTGACTGTCATTTTTACAATCTTTTTCTAAAAAAAACATTTTTTTCTTCATTTATTATTTTACGTGCCATTCTGATTAAAATGTGTTGTTTTGTTTTTCATTGATACTACAGTTTTCTGCACACCGCTAAAAGTTTTTTTTCAATGGAAACCGTATACTAACACATAAAGTAAAAATATATGCAAACAATATTTATACTGTGTTCCAAGTAGTAATCTTGCCTGAAGATGGGACCTGAGTTGCCTCGAAAGCTTGAAAATGTTTGAGCACTAAACTGAAATGAAATTAGAAATAACAGATATTTCAAAACAAAAACCTTCCTTAAATATTGATTTTAATAATTGCTCGAGTATTAGACTCTTACGGGGGTCTTTCATTTGTGAAGGAAAGAATATCGATGGCATCATAAATCTTTGGTGTGCGAAACCAGTCACACCTGTTTAATAAAGAAAAAAACAATCCAATCCCGCTGGACACACAAAGCACAAATAAATCTCTTGTTCTGTCCATGGCTCTCTCCTCTCGAGTGCTCCGTCTCAGGGTTTCTTAGTGGGTCAAAAGACACCCCCCATAGTTATGTGCCCCACATAAATTCCTCTGGCACTGGAATGGGTGGGACTTGTGCCATCTCCTGGTGATGGGTCAACACTGATGAGGAAACCAGAGATACAATTAGTGGCAGTGCGCCCCTTCTGCTTGTCGGTGGAAATGTTTGGCTTACCCAAGCCCTTGGAAGATCCCTAGGCACCTTTAACATGTTAAAATTCAGATGCTTACTCAATGTGAGAAGCTATTTTATATATCAGCAATCAGCAGGATTATAACAGCAAGACACAGGAACAGCGGCACCCGTGCAAACAACCACACAAAATCGTGGTGCTGAAAGGAAAAAAGTACACAAAATGGGTGATGTGATGATGCACTATAATAATCATAAGCATACTAGTAAAAGGTAATAAAAGTAACTTACAAAAAGCAGAAAAAAAACAAAAAAGCACATTGACAATTTGTAGAAAAAAAAACAATGAAAAAACTCATTAATGACATACAGTATTCCTTATATGTATTAGTCTGCAAATGTTAAACTTTTTTTGTATTAGATGTGTACATTTATGTAGGGCTGATGCTACATATATTTTAGGACAAACACTATATTTATTATGTTTATTTCAACATAAAATCATCGAAGGCAGACAAAATCCAGTTTTCAGTTAATACTGATTGCTGTTCAAACTGTTATTAAAAGAGTTAATTTAACTGTTGTGAATATAACAATGTATTAGCTGCAAATAAGTGTTTAAGCAGTATTATCTTGTGTACATATATAACAATACATATACTATACATATATGGACTTACTACATATCTCGTACATTACATAAATATTTGCTTTTTAACTGTAAATAATATTAACTACATTTCAGTCTTACACAGCACATCACATCAGCAAACATCTGCAGAGAGGAATTGCTTAAATTTAATTTCATGCTAAAAATAAATATATTTGCTGAAGTTAGCCACAGACTTATACAGAAAAGCATTGCCCTAATGTATGACTTTCTTGTTTTATATTTTAAATCAGTACATAATATACCTGTAGATTAAGATGTAAATTATTTAGCAAGTCCTTATAAAAAATCACTTAATGCTGTGGATTCAGCGATCACCATGCCATGACAGAAAGCTAGAAGGAGTAATAACATCTTGTGGTCTGTGGTCCAAAGCAGAGAATGCACAGGGCAAACCTCAGGTCAAGTACCCTGTGGTCTACGTGCACAGTTTGGATCCATAGGCGCAATTTAAATGTACACTAACAGAGACTCCTGCAGTTTCTGCCTCATGAAACAAGTACACTACATGATCATTAGTGCCATAATAAAAAAAAGAAAAAACAACAACAACAGCTGGTCTCCAACTATGATCTGTAGGTTTATCTACTGCATCTGATCTTTGAAATAATCCACAGAAAATACCATACTACCTGGAGAGCACACACTTATACACACTTATAATGACTAAATTAGCAATGGTAGACAGATCAAAGGTCTTAGGTCAAAGTTTTCTGTCTTTGAAATATGTTAGGAAGCATTTATGAAATGTAGAAATAAACAAAATGCATAAAGGTATAAAGTTACCACTGCATAGCCAAATACTTAAAATCATACAGGGGAACTAACTAGGTTTGGCCTCAGAGTACTTTCAGATTCTACAGGTGAATGACTATGTCTTTATTTTTATCATGTATTATATTTGTTTTAATAAAGTTTTTTGGCTGGCAGACAAACATAATATAGTGGGCGAGATAAGAGTGTGAAATACATTTTTCCCCTCTATAATGCAGACCAGTGTGATTTGACTTTATTTTGCAATTGTTAAACCCCCTTTTTGGCGGCACGGTGACGCAGTGGGTAGCGTTGCTGTCTCGCAGTAAAGAGACCTGGGCTCGCTTCCATGGGTCCTCCCTGCGTGGAATTTGTCTGTTCTCCCCGTGTCTGCGTGGGTTTCCTCCTGGTACTCCGGTTTCCTCCCACAGTCCAAAGACATGCAGGTTAGGTGCATTGGCAATTCTAAATTGTCCCTAGTGTGTGCTTGGTGTGTGTGTGTGCCCTATGGTGGGCTGGCACCAGGGTTTGTTTCCTGACTTGTGCCCTGTGTTGGCTGGGATTGACTCCGGCAGACCCCCATGACCCTGTAGTTAGGGTATAGTGGGTTGGATAATGGATGGATGGATAAACTTTTGGCCATTTTGTAGTAATTTTTACTCATTTTGACTAAGGTTTTGTACACTATTTCTCCCCTCAATGGGTGACTTTATTTCTTTCTAGTTCATTTGTTTTATTTTAGTCTTGTGGTTCTTGTGGCCATTAGGTGTTAAGTTAGTGAAAGCATTTGCCCATCTTGACTGCGAGGTTAGTCAGATGAATCAAAATCTTGTTAATTTCCTTTCCGGCCTTTGTGATAGGCCCTGTAAGGGCTTTTAACACCACAAGATATTTTTTTTTTCTCCATGTTACTGCTGAAGTATTTGACAATTCAATGACACCCTTTTTGCTTGTTTCATACTGCCTGGTTGTGATATGATGGTGTTGACCATATAAATCTATGAACCAGTAGTTTCATAAAAAAATTTTAAAAAATGCAACCATACCTCTGTTTCAATACATATTTAGAATAAATGCATAAGACAACATATGATGAAAAAATTCTGACAGGCCGTACCACTAATCTGAAAAAGAAACCTAACCTTACTAACAGATATAATATCATTTGTAATGAAAAAGTCCTCAACCATTAACAACTGCTGCAAAACAGTGCTCAATAACTGTAAAGAAAATAGTGTGAAGAATACAAAGCCATAGATGAAAAATGTATCTGCCAGCTCCTAAAAGATCCAAGGAGCTGATGATCAAACCCTGCTTCTAGGTCTATCTGTACAGTGTCTCAAAGTGGCCATTAACATCATGTGATTGTGCCGTGCCCATCCTTAATATCTTAAAACAATTGGAGATCACTAGCGATTGAGACAAAGGGAAAATAAATAATTACAAACTGAACAAAACAGTCTAAAATGGCCCATGTATAGTCAATGGGCTGAGTGTTCTGATAGGCACAAAATTGACTAACTACAGGCAGTAATGAAAATGTGTGACCAGGAGGTGGAAGAACAAATGGGATCAGGCAGAATTCCAGCGAGACAGGCAAGCAGTGGTTAAATATTGGGACTGATAGAGAATGAAAAAGCCGTGTGTCAAAACCAGAATAGAAAAGCAAACTCAAATTCCACAGAAACCTTGTAACTTCTACTACACTAAAAAAGGTTTTTAAAAAGACTGAAAACAATCCAATGCATAGATGTCTATGTTACCGTATCACAATACTGTATTGTGAGATATCTAAACTCTTTTGGGACTCCCCCTAACAGGGACACGCTGAAGAGCATCCTGAAGTGTGATGATCGCATCAGTGGAAAACTGCTTATCTGTTGCCAGGGCAACCACAGGCTCTCAGTGCTGCAGCGCCTCGCCACAAAAGCAAATCTGAGCCGACTGCATTTGCACTAAAAGCACCTGTCGTCGATGAGTGATGCAAGGAAAATTATACATGCAGGGCACAGTATTACTTGACCACTAACCTGGCCACGGCCCTGCCTGATTGCTGTGTCTGTGTATAGGAGAATGGTAGATCCCGCTACAATAAATAATTCTGCTCTTCCTGTTTCAAGCTGAAAAAAGCTGGGTTTGCTAAACTTCTAAGACTCATCCTCGTGTTTTGGGGTGCAAGACAGGGACTCACACGTCACAATATGATGATACAACATATCACAATGTTGGTAATAATTGTTCAAGTTAGCACTACAAAAATCTTTTATGCCTGAATCAATAAACATGGACATCATGCCATCTTAAATAGCTTCCCAGCAATGACATCACACTGCACAAGTTCTGGGCATCACGTAGTTGCAAAGGAATTTTTTAGTAATGAGAAAGCCACCCGCCCAGAAATCCCGACAAACAAAATGTGTTGTCAGTGTTAATATCATGGATGCAGCCATGCCAAACAGATGCAAACAGTAGTTCCTTCTTCCTAGACGGTACCAAGATGATGCCACCATATTGATAATAAACATTTCTTGTATATATGGGAAATTACTATTATATCTTTTCTTTATATTTTCTTGATCCTGGTTGTGTCATGATATGTTACATTAAAACTGAATTTCATTAAAACATTTTTTTGTTTTATAATCTGAAAGTAATTTTATCAAACAAATAAAAATAATTTATGAGTTGCAATCTTGCTTTTCTCTGGCGACTGGCATGTTTGAGGTTGCTATGGGTTTGGCTTTGGAGGTTGTGTTATTAGCGTGACAGTATAAAAACCCTCATTACAGTAAACAATATATGCCATTGTAAATTGCTGGACAAACACAAAAGCTACGTTCCAAAAGCCTTTATAGATTCATCAGTGCTAGTTATTTTGGCTTATGTTTTTGACTAAGAATTTAGCTTAAATTCTTCTTTTTCTTGCCCAAAAGTCCTTCCATTAATTGATCCTTGCTCATCTAACATCTTGCAGATTGCTTTTGGGTTCAGAGGCCATTTTCTGGATAGCTATGCTTCCCTGTTGCCATCATGTGATGCCAAGAAGCTGCACATTGTGAGTTCAATTCTGTAAAGTATATAAGACAAAGGTGCACTCCTCCTGCTGTCCAAGATTTTGGATTTTCAGAACAGAGTGAATATTGTTTGAGTTTTCACAGTAAAAGACTTAACTTCTTTTCTACTTCAATTTTTGATTTATGCATTGGGGTTAATTTGCTATCTGTATTTTATTGAATAGTTTTGACCCTATTTTCATCTCAGTATGATTTTTAATGCCATCATCTCCTGGTCCTTTTTAAAAAAAAAATTTTTTTTTGCTGCTTTCCAGTTAAGCAGAGCATAAAACTGATTTCCACAGGGAGCAACTCAAAATCACAGCAGATTTGTAGCTAGCAGTTTAATAATCTTTACAAATAAGTTAGATGCTAATATTAAGTTTAATAGTTTTTCACCTGAGCGGACAGAATGTGTTTGGAAGATTGAAAAAGTCATAGTTTTCTTATCTTTGCTGTTCCTGACTTTATTCTTTGTTTCCTACTCTTTGTTTTTTCTTTTTTTTAATGATTTCCATTTTATTTCTGACTATTAATCTCTACTGGTCATAGGCCTATATTGGCAAACACAATGATCAAAATGTACAGAGCACAGCATGTGAATAAAAAAATGGAAGCCATACAGCATATTAGAGCTTCATCTTGTTTGTAATCAATAGATATATGAGAGAAAGAAATTGAAACAGATATTTCAATAAAACAAGTTAAGAACAAAAAGGTGGCTATCTAAGAAGAAAGCCAAGTGTGTTTTTCCATGTTGAGAAGACCTCAGAATTAAGTGACGAAGGCTGTAATTAAATTACTGTTAATATTAGACAAATCAGTATATATGTTCATACCAAGTGTGACACAGTATACTTGAAGATGTTTTTTATCCTGGTATCCCATAAGCCTGTTTTACTTACAGTATTTAAATTGCTCAACATTTTACAATAAACATTAGAACAATCTAGAAAGAACAGGCCACTCAGCCCAACAAAGTTCGCTAGTTCTATTTGCTTTATTCTTCTAAAACCACATCAGGTCTAAACTCCCTGAAGTCCTACTGTCTTCCATACTTGGTATCTTATTCCATGTGTCTACGGTTCTCTGTGTAAAGAAATGTTTGTGAGAAATTTACTCTTAACAAGTTTCCAACTGTGTCTCCGTGTACTTGATGAACTGATTTTACAGTCACAGTCTTGATCCGCCATACTAATTCTCTTCATAGTTTTAAACACTTCAATCATGTCTCCTCTTAATCTTCAGTCTCAGCTTTCCTCATAATTCATCCCCTATAGCCCTGGAATCAGCCTAGTCGCTGTTCTCTGGACTTCTTCTAGCACTGCTATGTCCTTTTTGTACCCTGGGAACCAAAACTACACACAGTACTCCAGATGAGGCCTCACAAGTGCGTTATAAAGCTTGACCATAACCACCTTGGACTTTTACACCACACATTAGGGGGCTATATAAGCTAACATTCTTTTAGCCTTCTTAATGGCTGCTGAACACAGTCGGGAAGTCGATAGCTTAGAGTCCACTATGACTCCTAAATCCTTCATATAAGGTGTATATTTGATTTTCAGATCCCCCATTGTGTATTCAAAACTAACATTTTAATTCCTGCATGTAATACTTTACATTTTTTTTGTCGGAAGAAGAAGATAATGGCTAGATCTTGGGAAGCTCCAGTCAAAGGGTCAATCTATTGTTAGAATAAATAACAGGGAGACAACAGACAAATGGAGACCTAGCAACAAAATGATCCATTCTGTCATGAACACTTTAATGATGACTCACTCTGACCCTGCATTTATAATATATGGTGACATTAAGATGTTACTTTGGAAGGAACAATGACAAATCTCTATCAGTTTTCTGATTCCACTAGAGGAAATAACAAGCTGGACCTGCTGTATTCAAATGATAAAGATGCCTTTAAGTGAAATCTACTTGCTCCTTTAGGTAAATCTGACCGCAGCCTGATTCATCTTATTCACAGCTACAAGCCTGTTGGTAGACGGTAACCTGTTACCACTAGAATAGTGAGGAAGTGAAGCCTGGAGGTTGAAATGGCTCAGAATGACTACTTCCAAATGTCAAAGTGGGATATAATGTGTGATATATAATGTGTGGGACAATTTTGAGGGACTCACTGCATCACAGACTATATTAACTTTAGTTTCAACACAGTGGTACCCACAAAGGCAGTGTGTTTCTTTCCAAATAAAAAAGTTCTTGATTAGTAAGAAGGTAAGCTATAAATAAGCTGTGCATATTTATATATTTGAAAAACTTCTGTAAATAGGCAAATTTCCCCTGTGGTCAATAAAGTTTGTTTGTTCGTTCATTCTATCTATCTATATAGTGCATTTCTATCTATCTATCTATTAGGTATTGGGAACCAACTGGGTACCCATTTAATATGAAATATAAACATGAATGTAAAGTCCAGACAATTTTGCAGACATCAGGTGTTCTAGGTATCTTTCCCTTAAACTTGCATAACAATTTGTTGTAGAGTTCTGTCTTTTTTGGGTATGGGTCTATTAATGAACTCCATTCCTTAAATTGCCCCTGAGGTGGAAGTGATGTCAGAGCTCACCAAAGGACTCAGTCTCTGGTTTGTTGGTGAAAGAGAAGTGAATGTCAGCAACTGCACTTCCTCAGGCAGTCATGTCAGTATGTTAACCTTTTTTAAGTTCCTGTAGATCAGTCACATCACTGGAGTTGATGTCACCCAGGCAGAAAGTAAGGCCATTTTATGATCATGACAGGCGCCCGAGTGACCTGAAGAACAGAGCTCCTTAACAGAGATTTAGTCAAATGCAGAGAGTGGAAACCCAGCTTTTTAATTTGGTACAGTAATTCCCACAATTAATGGCATGTGGAGACTTGATTGTTGCATTGAGCAAGAAACAAGGTCAGTCTTCGTGGTTTCAGCCTGCAGTCACTCAATCATTTCATTGAGCTTTGTCTTGATGATTTCAACCCGAAACACTGCCCACTGTTTTTATAGGCAGTCATTTGGGTGCCACTTGTGGCCTGTGGTCTGGAACACTCGCACCCGCTAGTAATGCCACATGCTCCTGATACAGGCACATGACACCATTAAATAGGAAAATAATATATAATGGTATAAAGAAAAGAAGATAATTGAGATGTGGGTTTTGTTCCAGGAATTTTAACAGTAGTGAAAACTGAATAAAAAGTTACTTCGACTTTCTGTGGTCCTAACAAACAGACACATTTAAAATTAAGGAAAAAATTCTTCTTCAAACTGACAAAGCAGCTGTTTTGTGTATACCTATGTGTGGAATCCAGGGAACTCCTCCAGGATGCTAGAAGGACAGGAAAACCAGCATATGTCAGAACTTCCTAACTATCAGGTGAGGAAGTGAGAGGAAACCCATGGCAGGCTTTCTAGAAGTCACAAGAGCTTCTTGATTAAAGGTTGCAGCACAGGGTCCCTAGCTGGAGAATCTAGTTTTAAATTGGTTACTTAAAGACTGGAATTAGGAGGACTGACAGGAAGCCAGTAGTATCCTGCCCAACTGCTAGGAGGTTATGGTGCATGGTCCCTTAAGAGTATTGCAAGCAAAATGGAGGATTTAGGGTACAATGTGCATCACAGCCTGCCAGAACTGAACGAGTACAACAGCCATCCCATAGTAAACACAGGGGTTGAAGGTTGCATTAGTATGGTGAACAGGCAGCTACTGTTTTCTTGCAGTATGTTTTAGTTTGGTACTTTTTTATTCTCCATATCTGTATTCCCCCTGCCTGATAATAAATGTGCCTCTTTTGATACCAGTGGCCCTGTTGGCATTATTCTGGATGTGGAAAAATACCACAGGGACACCCTCTCCTGTTTTTTTATATATACAAAAACTATGCAGCAAACAACACACAGCTTACAGCAACCTGTAAAACTCTAAATTCAGGCATTTGTTAAAAAATCATTTTCCCAACACAGAAAAGGAGATTTGATTGACAAGCATAGTGTAGGCAGTGAACCGTGGACAGAATGCTGTTCTGATCCTGCTTTATGCTGAGAGCTCTCTAGCTGAAGGCTGCAGGTTGCAGTTGAAACCTGACCTGTTTTCATTTTTCTGATTTGAAATGGATGAGATTTTTAGAGATATTTTTACTTACAAATAGCTATACTTGTATTTCTGAGACTGAAGTAAAAAAAAAAAAAAGCTACATTCTAGTTAGAGGCTTGTCACTCATTTTTCTTTCAAAGCCTTATTGATTGACATGAAACAACTGTACATTAATTATTCCTAAAGTATTCAGGGATTTACAAATTATTTATAGAGCTTTAGACTCCTTTACAACTTAAAAGGCTGTATAATTCTGTCATCCCAACTTAATCTATAAAACGTAGACTTAAATTGATAAAGTACAAATAAAAACCCTAAAGCATTTTCATTATTTTAATGTGAAAGATTGTGATGTATTGAATATGAGTGGAATAAAGCACCCAAATAGGAGCTGATATAATAAATACTGAACGTAAGATAAGCTGTATCTTATCCTACCCTTTGCAAAAATCATTCTGGCAATACTGTAATTATAAAATATTCGTTCAGCTTTAACAAGACAGAGTAATAATATCATCTTTTAATTTTCCTCAGGATTTTGCCGTAAATGCATAATATAATTCTGTGGGGAGAGTGTAGTACATTTGGCCAAGTTCCAAAAGACTGCTGTAAACTGCAGAATTATGGGATATGCTCTTTTCTTTATGGTCCTTGTCAGTACAGCGCACACAGTTCTAAGTTTAATTTTGTCATCAGTTTTTTCACAGCACAGCAAGTTATTAACCATTAATTAATTTTTGGCTTATGGTTATATTTTACAGGCTTCCTTCATTCTTTTTATTGATCTGACTACATCAATATTATATTTAACAGTATTATATGTATTATATGTTAGTGTGTGTTTTTTGATTTGATATATTTTGTAAATCTCCAAGGGGAAATTGTCTATATGCATGACCTTTGGAGGTCAGAGTGCATGGTCAGTTATTGTACAGCACCCCTGGAGCAATTTTCATATTAAGGGCTTTCCTCAAGGGCCCAATGGAATAAAATCCCTTCTGGCAACCTCCCAGATACAATACAATACAATACAATTTATTTTTGTATAGCCCAAACTCACACAAGAAGTGCCACAATGGGCTTCAACAGGCCCTGCCTCTTGAAAGCCCCCCTGCTTTGACTACCTTAGAAGACAAGGAAAAACTCCCAAAAAAACCCTTGTACGGAAAAAATGGATGAAACCTTGGGAAAGGCAGTTCAAAGGGAGACCCCTTTCTAGGTAGGTTGGGCGTGCAGTGGGTGTCAAAAAGAAGGGGGTCAATAAAATAAAATACACAGAACAGAACAAATCCTCAATACAGTATAAAAAATAAAAAATGTACAAGTATGGAGCAGAATTTAACAGTAGATGATATCCCATAATATGATTTAGATTTGTTTAGATTCCTAAAGACCTCACCCATCAAGCTGCCTCCCCCATTTGGCCATTCCACAGCTGAAACAGTGCTGGGCCAGACTAATTTTTCCTCGATTTACCCTTCAACTCCACAGTTTAAAATTTCAAATCAAACAATTCCGGCGTGATTAAAGCAGACTTTCATTTAAGGGGATTTTTATCCATTTCAGTCACACCATGTGGAAATGACAACACTTTTTCTACATGGTCACCCCACTTCAGGGCACCATAGTGTTTGGGACAATTGCCATCACAGGTGATTCCTCAGGTGAGTTTCACTGCTTCATAAGATACCTCAGCTTGCTTCTACCCTTTGGAGTCTGTAGTTGACATTGTACAACATGAGGACAAGAGTTATGCCAAAGAAAGTCAAAGAGGTCATTAAGAGGCAGAAAAACAAGAATACAACCATTAGAGACATCGGCAAAACCTAAGGATTACCTAAATCAACCGTCTCGAATATCAATAATAAGAAAAAACACACTGGTAAGCTCAGGAATCGCAAAGGAAATAGTAGGCCAAGGAAGACCTCCACTGCCGACGACAGAAAAAACCTCACTATGGTAAAGAAAAAGCCCCAAACGCCTGTGTGACAGATCAGAAACAGTCTTCAGGAGGCCAATGTGTGTGTTTCAGAGACAACTATCTGCAGAAGACTTCATGAACAGAAATATGGGGGCCACACTGCAAGATGCAAACCACTAGTTAGCTACAAAAGCAGGATGGCCAAATTAAGCTTGAGATAAAACACTTAAAAGAGCCTGCAGAATTCTGGGAAAAGATGAACCTCATCAGAGTGATGGCAAGAGCAAAAAGTGGAGACGAAAAGGAGCTGCCCGACATCCAAAACAGACAGGTGATGGTGGTGTTTTGGCTTGGGCATGTATGGCTGCCACAAGTACTGGCACACTTCACTTCACTGTTGATTGAACTGCTGACGGCGGTCACAAAGTGAATTCTAAGGTGTATAAAAACATCTTATCAACTCAATTTCCAGTAAATGCCTGCAAACTCACTGGATGGCTCTTCATCCCACAACAAGATAATGATCCAAACATACTGCTAAGGCAACACAGGAATGGCCAAGCCAGCCACCCTATTTAAATCCAATTATGCATGCCTTCCATATGCTGAAGAGAAAAAACGTAAAGGGACAAGCCCCTGAAACAAGCAGGAGCTGAAGATGGCTGCATTAGGAGCTTGGCTGAGCATCACCAGAGAAGATCTTCAGCACCTGGTAAGGTAGATAGATAGATAGATGGTCTGTGAATCGCAAACTTCAAGAAGTCACTGCATGCAAGGGATAGGTGACAAAGTGCTAAATATGACTGCTTTAATAGACCTGCCGTGGCTAAGTGCCAAACATTATGGGGGCATGAAAGATGAGGACGATGTAGAAAAATTGTTGAGACTAAAATGGTGAGGCAGAAATGTATGCAAATACCCTTAAATAAAAGTCTGTAATGTGCACTTTAATCATGTCTGAATTGTTTGATTTGTAATTTTAAACTGTGGGGCAGAGGGGTAAATGAAGAAAAAACGTATCTTTATCCCAAACGTTACGGAGGGCACTGTATATATAAATGTATATACTGTATGTATATAGTAACCTTCTAAACCACCAACCAAATCACGCACAAATCCTAGGATCTGGGTTCAATTGAGTTTGATGAATACAAAGGGAGGATCTTATAGTTAGTTAGCCATGCTTCCGTTGTCTTCAACGCTGCATCCCTGCCTGTTATAAAGCTTAGTCCACTTCTCTCTATCCTATGCCACTTCCTCCAGGTTTCTTCCTCTTGCTCCTCTATCTTTTGCTTCATCTATCACCATATCTTTTCATCTCTTTCTTGGCCTTCCTGCACTTCTTCTTTCTACTGGAATCCATCTTTCTGCATTTTCTGCTGCCCATGGGGCCTTGTGCCATACATTTCCCAACCATCTAATCATTCTCAATACTCCTATTTCACTCAGCTCTTTTCTCTCAATTCCTACAGTAGTTATAATTCCTTCTTGGCCATCTTATTCCTATAATCCATCTCAAGCATCTTCGGTCAAACTTGTCTAACCTTCTCTTAATTGCTTGCTTAAATGTCCAGTGTTCAGCACTATACAAGGTTATTAATGCATTATAGACTCTTAGTTTTGTCCAGAGACTGATGTCTCTGTACCTCTAAAGTTCTCTTTCTGACTTAACTGCTCCTGCCAAACCTAATCTCTTCATCATATTCATCTCAAAACTGCTTTTCGCCTCAACCTCGCTTCCAAAATATGTGAATCTCTCTACTCTTTCCAGCTCTTGACCTTTATATTCCAATCTTTATTTCCTCTTCTTCACCAATCTTCATCCACATTGTTTTGGATATGCTTATATTTAATCCCAGCTTCTCTGATTCCGATTCAAATACTCTCAACAGATCTTTTAATGCTATTATACTCACTGCCAGATTATCATCCAGTGTATTTTTTATATCAGAAAATCACACTGAATAACAAAACTATTTTATCACATGAATCAATATATATGAATTTAGCCTGTATTTTTCACACTGAATTTAAATACTGGATCTAATCAGATTTTCACTATCATGAAAGGATTTTAAGTGACACACCATTAAATTTTACTACAAACGTATATTTACACTCGATATATATATACAGGGAGAATCTCATCTGAAAGACAGAAAGTGTCAATGTACTGCTGCACTTGGCCTCAGGAATAAGCCTCTTAAAGGTCCAGCAAAAGTCAGCAAGTACACAGGGACTTCACCTTCCTTGGTATCGTGTTTCCATTTCAGAAATGTCCTGATGAAACCATTCCCCAAAGTCGTCGCTGACCACTCCAGAATTTCCCACTGAAAAGAGTCTGCAATGCTGACAGATTTTGGCGAAGTTCTTCATACTCTAAAAAACACCCAGACAGGAACCCTTGCTCAGCCACAGCCATATAGTAATTCTTAGCAAGCACACTCGTGTTGCATGGTTTTGAGGGTCCTTGGTGCTTTATTTTCTGTCATTTCCACCAATTGTTGTGAGCTTTTTTCTTTGTTTGGAGGATTCATTTGGTAGATATGTAGACAGGAAGGAGTATTTACTACTTACATTAAAACCTTCATATCTGCCATGAGAAAAACAGCAGGTCAGGATTTTTATTGCTTACATTGGTCCATCTGTTGATATTCATCCTGTGGCTACTGTTATTCATGGACCAATATCATAAACCAGAAGGACACACAGGCAGCCAAACTAATTATGGGAGACTTAAAGAAATACTCCACTCAAAAATCATATTTTTTATATTTTACTTAGCGTGTGTTTTGTAGTGATGGCCAAGAAATATCTTTAATCCCATGTTTTCATTGAGAACAAAGATAAAAAAGTGTAAGATAATAAGGGGCTATGGTGAAGAATGCTGTACAACAGACAACGATATGAAAAACATTCATGTGGAAAATAAAATCGTATGTAACTCATATTGCATACTCCGCATATCAGTTATCAAGATGTTTACTCACACATTGCAAATTATATGTATTTTTTGCTAAAATATGTTAAATAAATGCTTCTAGGAAATTGAAGAGATGACTTTTGACCAATGAATTAGGGATTGAAGTGGATCTTAAATTAAAAACCTCAGTCCCATGTGTTTAAGATGTATACATATTTTTTGGGATGCCGGAGACTCCATCTAAAAGGATACCCTGGAGGAGTGGTAAAGTGAGGTCCATGGCTGATCGACAAATAAATAATCGCCGCACTCACGTCTTGGTAGGAGGTGGCGTGGCAGCGTGGCAAGAGCAGTTCCCAGGAGCGATGCAGGAGTGGGTGGTCCTGCACTAAGTGCGCAGGTGTAGGATTATGCGTGACAGTAATTCGTGCTGGGAGCTGCTAATCAACACAGCTGTGCCACATCCCCATTTTAAAAAGGCAAGCGTGAGTGGGAGAAAGGGAGAAAGAAGCAATGATGGAGGTTAAAGAGAGAAAGAAAGAAAG
Organism: Polypterus bichir lapradei; assembly: GCA_026402145.1. Taxonomy (NCBI): domain Eukaryota; kingdom Metazoa; phylum Chordata; class Cladistia; order Polypteriformes; family Polypteridae; genus Polypterus; species Polypterus bichir. The sequence goes on along the minus strand of JANRMT010062835.1, from coordinate 25,518,379 downwards.
AAAGAGAGGAGAGAAAAGACAGTTAGCTAGGAAGGAGAGCCCATTAAGCAGAGCAAGAGGTTGATGCCTGGGAGTTGAGGGAAAGAGCGAGCTGGCTGAGCAACTCGGGGAGCCAGAGCAATGTGCGTAAAAGGAACGACTCGCCAGATAAGCCCGGGAAGGCAGCAGGGGTTGAGAAAGCTTGGGAGAAGAGCCCCAAGTATGGGTCCGGTGAGGTAACCTGTCCTTAGCCATGGGATGGCAGGCAACCGGACCTGAGGAAGGTCAGCTACGTCTGGTGTTGGGTAGACTCCTCTGCTGCAAGGCCCACATGGGATAAGCAGGGGAGCCGCCAGAGTTAAAAGAAGAAGGCACCAGGTTTTAAAAGAAGCATGTTCCTGCCAGTTGTTTTTTTACCTTGTTTTAATGGATTTATTTATTGTGATTTTAACCTTCACCTTTTCATCTGTTTTTATGGATCATTTATTTATTTATAAAATTTGAAGCACTGCACTTTCTTTTTGAGCACTTGCTTTTGTTTGTTTTTAATAAAAACACTAAACACTTTTGGACCCTTTGCTCATTAGTACAGCCCACCCCAGTCATGACTATCGATGGTGTTGGATTCAATAGGCTTCAAAATGAGAAAAGGGAGCATGAAGTCGGACCCACACCATCACAAGTGGGCCAATGAGGGGATGACGATCCAGTAGAGTCAATACTGTTTTTTCTTAGAGGGAAGTGCCTAATATTGCATTACCTTGTGCTTTTATTCCACCATTCCCTTAAATCTGGCCGTAATATTTTGAGGAATTTTTTTTTTTTTTTTTTGCATAGTTTACATATTTTGTGTACGTTTCGTGCATATGTAAGGCACTCATGCTTTAAATTTGTACTTCATGCTAGATACTGTTTTAACCTCCTTGATGTAAACCTTCAGCCTGATCCAGGCTCAGAATTCTATTCAATTACAGTTAACCACGAATCACACTCGGGTTGATATTTAATGATCCTCTTGAAATTCTGAATAATACTCAGAACTGTATCCTGCTGCCATCTAGTTGAAGAAATAAGATCATGAAGAAAAAAAATTTGAATATTTCTATGCATTTTGCCACTCTACGGTAACATCAATATTCGAATGGGATTGGGCCTCCAGCTCAAAGAACAATGGCAAACAAAACCTGTAAAGGCAGTTTTAGAACAAATTGAAAATGAAGCATTGCTTGAATCAAGCAATAAATATGACAGTGTAAATTGGTCATCAGAAGTTGACAGTGAAAGTGAAACTGATGCATGATACGCCATTGAAATTGGTCATGTGAAGCTCTAGCATGTGCATACGTGAAAATAAGGCAAAATAATTGTGATCAAGTGCAAGAGCAAGAAAGTTGTTATCCCCCTAAGCACTGCTCACAATGCAGCAACTATCAATTTAAGATAACTTTGTACTGTGTTAGCTTACAGTAACACAAGAAGTGAGTCGATTGTGCAGGTCAGGCACTGACATTCTATCCTCTTGTGTGCAAGCAACAGAACAAATGTAAGAAAAGTGCACAAAAAACAAACTTCTACTGTTCTGATTACAAAAATGCCTCAAAATGCATCACACAATAGACATGCACTAAATCTGCTTCAGTACAGCACTGAACACTACAAAAACCTTTTCTACTGTATTTATGTTAACATTTTGGTATTTACATGTTTCTGTTACATGTAAAAACATTTTTTCTTGTTTTGACATTTTTCCTGGGGTATATACGACACTAAGGAGGTTAATAAAATAACTTTTACAGTCGATATAAAGGTTTGCTATCAAGTTCCATTAAAAAAGCGAACATGAAGCAGAGAATTGTATAGAGTCCTATCATTGTATTTAAAAGGTCCGCAGCCATCAGTGGAAGTAGTACTTGATTTTTGCCCTTTCTCAACTCAATTTGGAAAAAAGGACAACCCAAACTCAGAATCAGGGGCAAAAATGTGTCAAAGTAAAATGAACCATTTAAATTAAATTGATCTCAATCTCACTGCCTCAAGATGCTGGAATGGGCAGCTTCACAGACAGCAAGGACTATAAGAATTTGAATCTGACAGCGATACAAAACTACCACCTCCTCACGCAACGAGGACCAGACAATTAAAAAACTGCTCAAAAGGGATGAACTGCTGCCATTAAAAGGCTGGTGTAATAAAAATTTGGCAGTTACTGTTAAAAACATGGCTGGTGGTCAACCCATTATTTGAGTTCCTACACTAAAAATAAAATAAAAATGGCTACTTTGCTTTAAATTAAACAAAGCCACATACAAAAAAATTGCATTTACTAGAATAAAACAAACCTTTATTTTTCACATTTTCCTTAATCACTAACAAAAAGAACATTTTTCATTTTTCTTTTTTCATAGAAATTATTTTTATAGCAGCTACAACAAAGAAAGCATCGTCAAGACTGCTGTGCTTGCCACATGGCATTAGTCCAAAACAACTCCAGAGATGTCACACACCGATGCTCGTAACCATGCAAACACTGCCATAGTAACACATAACCAAATTCACTGCAAACCAGAAGATATGTGCAGAAATCAAAAGAAAAACTCCACTTAACCAGCAGGAACAGCTCAAAACCGCATCAAGCATTCACAAAAAATATAAAATGTAAAAAAAAAAAAAACGCAGAATCTCAAATTAAAATTAACTGTTGTGAAGTTAAATGTTAACAGATTATATAGTTAATAGAAATTAAAAAGTACAATAAGAGAAAATTAGTTAAAAGAAACCAGTTCTTAAAGTTTCACATTGTAATTCTGAGGAACCTTTTCTTGCACTTGTATCTGACGTGCATAGTCTATAGACTTTGAGTATGCATGTGAGCCACAGGATTCCCAAGTCAAGCAAAGCACTTATATGTTCACTCTGCAGAAAATTCCCCAGTCAAAAAAGAGTAGTTGATAGAGCCCGCCCTCTCAACTGTGACAGGTTCATTTCAGGGTTTGTATCATATTGTATGTATGTGTCACTGAAATAAATAAATGAAGCAGTAATTAAATAAATACAAAAAGATACAAGTAATAAAAATATATTTTATGATACATTTAATTATTTATGGTGACACTGTTATTTATTTATTATCACATTTTACAGTTTTTTTGTTTATTTGAATATTTATTGCTTAATATTTATTCCTGGAATAAAATATTCTATAATGGAGATGTATAAAAACTAATCTTGGTGTAAAGCCACGCACATTCTCACGCCAGCCTAACCTGTGCGTATGCAAGTTTTCATCTTAGTTATGCAAACTGGCAGCACCCAGCGTCAAAGTGTTCTACTGTTCCTGTGTGGTTTCCCTTTATGTTTTAGATTCACATCCCCTTAACACGGCTTTATCAAATACACTGAAATTAACTGCATATCATTTATTAGTTTAAGGCATCTGATTGTAATCAACCTGTAACAATATAATGGTGCACAGTATTGCCAAACTATTCCAAATACTATACTGTAGCTGCTCTAGCATTGTCAATCTAGGTGCACCACTCAGTATTTTAACCCACTGTATCTGAGTGTTGAAGCACAGCTCTACAGCAGATGATCGGAAAAAGGATTATCGGGATACAGCATCTAAAACACGCTGCCTCAGCCATGCGCACAGTCTATTTGAATTCCTCCCATAAGGCAAACGCTTCAGAGCCTTTCCTGTCGGGACAGTAGTACAGTAGAACCTCGGTTCACGACCATAATTCGTTCCAAAACTCTGGTTGTAAACCGATTTGGTTGTGAACCGAAGCAATTTCCCCCATAGGATTGTATGTAAATACAATTAATCCGTTCTAGACCATACGAACTGTATGTATATATTTTTTTAAAGTTTTTAAGCATAAATATAGTTAATTAAACCATAAAATGCACAGCATAATAGTAAACTAAATGTAAAAACATTGAATAACACTGAGAAAACCTTAAACAACAGAGAAAACTAACACTGCAATAGTTTGCGCTATAGTGCTACCAACCGCTGTCTAAAAGCACTTTTTTTAATGAGTTTTAAGCACAGGGAAAAAAAGTGAACATTTGAAAAAATCCATAATTTAATAAACCACCAAGAAAAATAACATTGCAACAATGCACGCTACGAACCGCTCGCTGGAAACAGAAGTGAAAACAAAATCAAGCCCAGTGCATTCTTTAACTACCTTCCTACCTTAAGCTTTCTCTCTGCCTGTGTGTCTGCGTCTCTCTCTCGCGCTGCCTCTGTGTGTGTGTGTCTCGCTCTCTCTCGCACTGCCTGTGTGTGTGTGTGTGTGCGCTCTCTCGCTCTCTCTCTCTTGCTCGCTGCACAGGAAATGCACAGGGAGAGACTGAACATGTACAAACCGAAAGGGAAACTGGCTTGTTCGTATACTGAGTGTGTGGTCGTGAACCGAGGCAAAAGTTTGGCGAACTTTTTGGTTGTAAACCGAGTTGTACGTGTACCGAGACGTTCGTGAACCGAGGTTCCACTGTAGTTTCATCAAGTTTTAAACACACTCAATCAGTCCATCAAGTGCTCTCGGTAAAACTGTTTGTACTTATAAGTATAATTACCTCACTTTAAACTTGCACTACAGTTGTAATATTGCACAACCTGAGCCACTTACGCTTACATATTGTATATTTTTCATTCTTCTTTATCATATTATTATTATTGTTGTTATTTTAGCATTTTATAGGAAAATAAGTTTATGGAGGATTTGCATATTGAATCTTATTGTACCATACAATAACAATTAAGGAATTCAATTCAACAGAAAGACAGCGCGGATTTATAGTTGATGACGACTGGCTTCTAAATCGATTTAGATTTCCAAGTGCTATCTTTTTGCAGCTCTTATTATTTTTAAGATGAAATGCAGTAAAGTATGTATATTACATTATACAGATAAATTTTTTACTTCATTGCGGTAGCAGTGAGCTAGCACCCTGTTCAAGGATCGTTCCTGCCTCGTGCTGTATGTTTGCTAGGAATAGTGCGACACTGGATTGATTTTAAGATGAAGTTGCGAGATTAAAGTTCACTGTGTCCTTATTTTATTTTTCTCTGTATTCTAATATGCTTTCGTATGACATTCAGACAGTGGATATGTCTCGCCTTTTCACGTTGACTTTGATATCTGACCACTTTTTTTTATTTTGGGCATTGTGTAACTTTCTGAAATTGAATATTCCAGTGTCTCTGCCACTCTGTCTCACTCGATCAACTTCCTTTTGTTGCTTATACCACTGTTTAAGCCTACAAATACTACGTTTTTCCTTGCCCCCACTTTGTATTTGCTGACATTCTTTTTTCTCTGTGCTTTTGTCATTGTCTTTTCAGAAAATGTTGAACTTAAGGGTTTTTTTATATTGATTTGCATATTCAAAGGGGCATAATTCTGTGAGGAGTCAGGGTGGGGTAGCAAGCATGAGCATAACATTTCAAGCTGGCGGGGATTTATGGAGAAGTACGTGGAAGTTGACTTATGCACAGTTTTGTGCATCTGAATTTTTTCTGCATATGCACATTTCCACTTTTGCTCGTACACCATGTTTTAGTGTGAGTTCTTTGCATGGCGTTGTGCATGAAGCCCCAGGTCTATATTTTTCAAGGATTTGGCAAGTTTATATATACTCTTCTGTGACCTTTAAGTGAAGTTGAAGAAGTCTTGATTTGCTTTTTCCTTGTTCTTTCAACATTTCAAATTACTTTAAAATTGCTTTGTAACAACACAGCATTCTTAGTCGACAAGACACACATTCCCAGTAAGGAAGAGTTACGTGCTTTTGCTGTTTCAGTGTTGATAATAAACTTTCAGAAAATGATCTGTAAATGCAAGTAGTAATAGATAACTTTTAAAAGAAAATAGCATTTCTGAATTTACCTGTTTTAGTGTAGGTGAAGTTGTGGGGTTTTAGTGTACTTTAGAACATTGTATGGAAATTTTTGGATAATGCAAATAATGTTCTAGTTTTGTTTTATTTATCTGTGGATATTTTTACCATTATATCTGTGACAATTGTGTGTGTCTAGTTGCAATGATAGTGTGTGGTTTTAGACATATGATGCATGGGCCATGTGACTTGTAATATCATAGTGAAGTTATATAAGATTGCTGCTCATTTAAGGTTGTGTCTTAATTATTTTTTAACATTAAGTGAACTTTTTTTTCCAGTGAATGTTATTGATATTAGTTTTTGTATTCTGACTTCTGTGTTATCTAACAATTCTTCTGAAATGCCCTAAAAGACATGAAATTGATTACAACCACTCTTCTTTTCTTTTGTCTGTGAGGGCTTCTATGAATAATCTCGATGAACACAAAAGATATAAACTCTTCTGTGGCATTTTTTACTGTTTTCCTCTTCTACTATTTTAGTATATATCTCTCTGTATATTATTGTATAACTGATAGGTATACTGTAAGTAGATGACCAATGCTCATGTTTGCTATGTGTAGGATTAATAAGTAACAGTCTAATCAATACAGAGGTAGAAAGTGGGAAGGCTAAGTGCTCTGTTTTGGAAAAATGTGCCACTAACAATGCATGGCAAACAGTCATTTAAGACTTATCTTGGAAAGCTGTCCCATTGGAGTAGGCAGAGTTATTGTTTTTAATGAAAATTCAGATTTTTCAGTTTTACAACTCATTCATAGAATATGTTTGAGAATTACAACAAACATTTGATATCTCATGTCAGACATGCAAACATAGGGAGCGATTTATGGGCACATGCTCCATAAATGTGGTGAAAATCTTGAGTATCATACTACCAGTAACTTTTGTTCCGTCTCTTAGCATATGGTGGATAAAGAGAAACGGCCCAATGACCACTCAGATTACTTCTAGTAGTTGTGAAACCTTGTTCTTTCTGGTTCTAATCGATTTTTTAAACAAAGTAGCCACTGGGAGCAGGCGTCATTGTCATTACCAGACAATCCTCGCATGGGCGTAGAGCTTTGTGCCTCTGGTACTCTTCCTTGCTTTGTTTAAATATGGGCAAAGCACCAATTTTGTTAAGCAATTTTGTGCAATTTCCATTTTTTGACATGCAAATTAAACTGGACACCCTTCGGGACCCTAACCCTCGTTATCTTGACTTTGTTTATGACATATATTTATATGTAAATTGTTGTGTAAAGCCTCTAGATTAATAAAATCATAAGCAATTAAATTTACAGAGAAAAAAAAGATTTTGATATCCAATAAAATGGAAACTACATAGAAAAATGTTTTTAATTTACTTATTATTTTATGTCTCGGGGTGGCACGGTTGCACAGTTAGGAGACCCGGGTTTGCTTCCCGGGTCGCCCCTGCATGGAGTTTGCATGTTCTCCCTGTGTATGCGTGGGTTTCGTCTGGGTACTCCAGTTTCTTCCCACAGTCCAAAGACATGCAGGTTAGGTGCATTGGTGTTTCTAAATTGTCCCTTGTGTGTGGGTGGGTGTGTGCGTGCCCGGCAGTGGTCTGGCGCCCTGCCCGGGGTTTGTTTCCTGCCTTGTGCCCTGTGTTGGCTGGGATTGGCTCCAGCAGACCCCCGTGACCCTGTGTTAGGATATAGTGGGCTGGATAATGGATGGATGGATGAATTTTATGTTTCTAGCTGATTGAAAAGTTTTTTTTTATTTTTTACACTATTCCAAAAATTTTATGTCTAGCAGCATCAAGATTGTGGAATGCGACTTATGTCACAGCATTTCTCTGAATCCTTCTCACTCCAAGTAGAATGAGGCAGTGCATGCAATAAAACAAAAGAAAAAAAGTGTCGTAAAGATGTCAAGAATCTGCGCTGACTGCTGATGCAGATTGTTGTGTGATAACCCAAAGTTTTACTTATTGTTTACAGATTTATTCATTTCCATAGAAGTATTTGACTATGGTTGTACATTTTTAAACTAGTTTTACAAAAAAAAAAGGTTCAACGTCATTTGTTGTTTTTTTTTTTGTGCTCAGCTAATAGAAATTTGTTTTGATTTTTACTATTAAACAACAATAAATACTAAAGAAGTTTTAAGGCAGCAGTGCAACCTTTAAGGTTTTTGTTTTTTTTATATTGAAAATGTATGCTAATATTTAAAGAGGAAAATGTATGCTGTGTGACATAAAAAATTATTTATTTTTACATTTACATTTTACATTAGACTATCTATGGTTCTTAGGGGTAGGACAGGAGGGATGGTGAGCTGAAGGTTCCATTACTGAGAATAAAATGATACAGATGTCACTTGGCATACCCTTGGCGGTGAAAAAATTGTGTGGAGTAGTAGTGTTTAAAGGCAATTGTTTGTCTTATCACCAATCTATAATGACAAGTCTACAATACTAGGGTGTTGTACCATGTTAGCCATTATGAATGGCCCCTTGAAAGTTTGCATATTGTAATCCTTTTAGTTAGCCAATAAAAGCTGTCATTTTGCTTGACTTCTCACGACAAGTCTACAAGAAATTAGTTAAGATAACTAAACTGGTCCTATAGTGTGAGTAGTGAACCAAATGAATGTGCAAAGCAAAATACACTGTGCATATTATTTATTTCTTTTTTGTTTGTTTGTTTGTTTATTTGCATATTATTGTTGAATTGGAGTCTGACTTATCGAACTTTGATTTTAATGCAAGTGATCTGGAGATAGAAAACAAAAGTCAGGTACCTGCATCAGCTAATTGATCCTCAGCAGATCATTTACTAATGCACCTATGGCAACATTTGCCTGAGAGGACCACACAGACACTTATCAAACTCCGATTTTGATGCAAGCAATCAGGAAATCAAAAATGCAAGACAGGTACCTGCATCAGCTGATTGGTCCCCAGCTAACTGTAGTGCTGAACATGCATGTGTAGCTGATACGGCTGTCAGAGGGGGACATTTTTTGTACAATAAGTCATTCCATTTCTCTCTTAGGAAAAGAAACATGTCAATATTACATTTAAAACCCAGCAGATGAACAGGCAATAGGCACCCATTGTTGGCACTGGGGGTGAGAAGTTAAAAGGCTGTCTGCAGATTGTAGGTAATTGCTGTATTGCAAAGGAGTCACCACTTTGAAGGTTCTGGCTGGTTCAGATTACAAACAATACAAAGTTGTGATAACAGAACTTCTCCTTCCTTGGAGGATTTCTGTATTTACCTGACTTGGCAATTAACATGTTTGACAATATTGGTTTCTAAACAGCAGATCTGTACTCATTAATGGTTGGTAACAATACATTTTGTTAACTTGTGTTTTCTTTATTTGTTAAACCCAGGAAATTTAGATATGCCATTGTTTAATCTGGTTGTCTAGAACTGATAATTGCAGGGACTGAAGGAGATTTAATCTCTGGCCAGGAGAAGGCAAAAGTGAGGGGGGATAGTCCACTGAGGACACAGCCAAGACACTCGGACAGAGCACAGGGGCTCGCAGGCTGACAAGGGTATGTGGCTGGCACGACATGAGGCACAAGGACGGCAATACTTCCAGGGAGGAAGAGACAGCTCTACAAGGAGACACCAGTTGTGGGTCCAGCGAGAGAGGGAAGCTGCATGAAAGGACCGAGCAAAGCCGGCAGACAAGAAATAAGACGTGCCTAGGTCACAGCAATACAAGGAGCCCAGGGTGGAAAAAAAGGAACAACGAAGAGACGCCGACAGGGATTCCACGATTTTGACAAAACTTCTCTTGGGAAAGAGTGTCCGGTGAACAAGAGTGCATCCGTGGACAGTTTAACAATTAAGTGTTGGGGTAACACTGAGAACAAACTGGACTTTGCACCACTAAAGGTTGTATCATCCAATTCTTGTTTTTAATGGACTTTTAGAGTGTGGACTGTGTGCTTTCCTTTCTAAAAAGGAAAATTTTCTTCATGATACTGTTAGATTTGGTTTATGTTCATTTATCTTTTTAATGTACTTATTATTGTCTGGTATAATAGAAGTTACTGTTGCTTTTCCTGAAATTACTGTTGTGTCTTTCATTGTGTGTTTACTCACCGCCCAATTTAAAGAAACCTGTGTGCTGTTATTGGTAAATTTCAGGAGTTCCCAGTCTCTGGATAAAACTGGGTGGTGTAGTCAGATATTTAAATGGTGTCTAAGTTAGATTACCTGTAAGTGTGACCTGACACCTGTCACACGGCTATAGCAACATTTGCCCTGCGAGGACTACACAGATATAGATCCATGGGAGGCAAGCTGGCAACTGGATTTTAAACGACACAGAGTGCTAGTGGACGCTTTGGATTACTAGCCATTCAACTACTTCAAGCTATTTTTTTCCAGAAAGTGCCTTTCAGTTTATGAGTGATGAGACAAACAGGTTTGAAGTAAATTTGTGAATTTACATATTGTAAGGGCTCAAGGAACATAAAATGTGCTTTGTGTGATTTTCAGAAAACTGAGTTATATGGAAAAATACTCAGCTGCGGGATAAAAGGAAAAAAAAATTAGCTCTAAAAAGAATTTTACAAGATAAAAGATCACTGTCAGCTTTATATGTCATTCTACAAGGTGTCAAAACACTGAGGAGTTCCTGGACACTTCTTTTTCAGCATTCTAACATGGGAGGTCAGTACTTCTGTTATGATTAACAAAGCTAAATAAAGGGTGTTCTTCCTGAGATATTTAAAGTTGTTTGGATTATTCCAAGAAGCAACAATCATTTTCTCTAATTTATGTTACTGAAAGTGTGTTGACCTTCTGCTTTGCAGTTTTGCATGGTGGACTCTCTCTCTCTGCACTAGGGACAAGAATCAGCCATACAGAGGTGTGCACTGCATCTAGAGTCATTGTTCACCACATCGACACTATGGATTCTCTACATTTGTGGACTAAAAGATAAAGCCGCTAAGACCATATTAGACCCCATCTACCCTCTCCTCATTTTTTCTGTCCTTTAAGCATCTTGATTTTTTTTAGAGTTGGGTACAATAACACTGGACAACAATATTTTTGTAAAGGTTTTGCTTCCTGCAAAATATGTGGTGATTATAATTGACAGGTTTATGCTGAATCCAAATATATTTGAAATTCACTCTGTCACCTAGGAATTTAGAGAAACATGAAATGACCTTTTATTAAATTTAGTGTGTTTTATCTCTTAATGAAGCTGACACATTGCCTTAGTTCATCTCAGCTAAAAATGTCTGGCTGCTTATTTTTGTTTGTTTTCACCATCTGATGCTACTTGTTTAAGTGTCCAACAATAGTTGGCTATAATTGATAGATTCAAATTGCTCTGATACCACTTTACCACCATTGCAATGTCCTAGTGAAACCTTTTATTACAGGTATGTTCCATCACTGACTACTTTATGATCAGCAGGGAAGAAGTCCAAGAGTGAATGTAGAAAATGAACCTTTAGAGACACATTGCACTTCATGGTTTTGTATGCTTGAAGCATGTCCTGAACCAGCGGGATATTCAATGTCTGTACTTGCTAAGAAATTTCTCAGCAACATCCCTGAATGCCTTCCATGCAATTTCCTTCGGCTCCACTAACAGATCTTCAAACCACTTGTAATTGATCAGGTGTCTAAATTGTGTACTGGCAAAAATGTCCTCCTTAATCTTGGCAACAGTTATTTGTGGAAATATCTGCCTCAGATATTGAAATCTCTTCAACTCTCTTACTCATTGCTTTCACAAAATTTTGAAATCAATGTGTTATATGAAGAGGAGTCAAAAATATCTTAGCTAGGTGGACAGGTGTTATTTGCGAGTTTGCTTTAATCTTCATTTTTTCTTTGACTCATAAATTACCATATTTCCTTTCACATAGGCATCTATGAGTTTTCAGACGCCCAGGAGTACTTTAAGTAGTTATTTTATTCAATGAACTTCTGTTTTAACAGTTTAAAATTTATTTTACAGTGTACGTATTTACTATTTTGACCACATTTTGTGGCTTTGTCATTATGACGCCAGTCAGTAGTTATGGACATGGCTTTCTGAGTCACAACCCTATGCAGATTACAAACGGGGTAAAAGAGTAATTTTTTCAGCCATATTCTATCTGTGTTTGTGGCTATATTGTTGAAGACTATTAAGCAGTACTAAACTTCTGATTTCTCTATTTGTTAATAACTTCTTCTAGTTCCTTTTTGATTTTACATTTACCTTAGTGTTTTTTGATCCTCTGAAAGTGTGGTTTCATTTCCTGGTTAATATTCCAGTGTGATTTTTAAATACATTTTATTTTCTGACCCTCTGCTTAAAAACTGCCACTTTTTCTTACGAGACAGTACACAAATGCTATGGAGGCAGCTAGTTATTTTTAGTGTAATACGACTCTTAATATCATCATTGACACATGAAACAGTACTTGGTACTGTATATCTGAACTATATTCTTGGGCAAGAGTGCCACTACTTTTAGATCACCACAGATGTTCCAGTTGTACTTGTTGTAGCATATGTGTATATTTATAATATCAGATGAAAACACAAAAATATAGAGTTGCAATTTTTGTGATCAGCATGACCAAAATCCATATGATACACCCAAAACTGATAAGGAGGCAAAATCTTCATTGTCCAGTGTAATTTGATAAATGCAATAAAATGGATTGATCATGGGATTCTGGGGAGTGAAGACAGCTTCAATTGGAAGTATGTTTGTATTGATGTTTTATCTACATTAGTTTAGCCAAATCAATTTCCATGGAATAGGCATGGCAATAAAATAAATGAAAATAAGTTTATACATTTACCTTAAAATACAATGTACTTAAATAAACAGTAAAAAAACAATACAGTGGAACTTCTTTTCATATAGTGATCTTCAGTGAGTGTAGGCGAAGAGCACTGTGAAAAGTTCTCAGTTAAAATGCAAGTACTGTATAGACTACCTATTTACTAATAGATTATGTGTACTAATTCTGTACTTAGTAATTAGTAAATTAGTAAAGGTACAGATTTGTTAAAACACAGGGAGAACAATGTATAAACTGTTTAAACATAAATGGAAACCAACAATATTTGTCCATTAATTAATTGACAAACTACAAAAGTGGAGATTCAAATTGTAAAAGAGAAAATGAAAAAATTTGGACGCAAGTGTCAGTAGGCTTTGCGCCTTAGGAACCAAGTTACCCAAACTATTCTGTAACATTTCAGTAATTATTTACAGCTCTGATGCTGATCATTCTGATCATAGAATACGTCATTACAATAGCAATTAACGAGAATTAATAATTAGTTGCAGAATTATGTTATTTTAGTGCCTCTTTCACTTGCACGATTTGGTTCAAAAACTAATCGGCACATCGTCATCTCATAACAGGCTAAAGTTTTGAGTTAGGTATTTTTCCATCTAGCTGTTTTAGGTCTAGAGAGTCCTCAAGAAACTGTGACACACAGACACACTTATACACAGACAGACACACGCCCATCATCAACATATCAGTATTTTCGGTATTAGGGAGACATTAAAATGTTGAGATCTGTCGAAAATTGGATTAAAATGTTGAGATCTGTTGAAAATTGGAAATCTAAATTTTTGATGAATCTAAAGCTTTCATTCCTCCTCCATAAATGATAGGTTATGGTTGGGGAGGGTGCAAAGCAAAAATAAAGTCACAGTCCTGGAGACCTTGTCCAATTGACTGATCTACCCCCTGGGCATTCTATAGTGGAGTCTGTGCTAGCCGTCCAATCTGATGTGAGAATCATTCCATCCAGTGATTCCATCCATCCATTTTCCAACCCGCTGAATCCGAACACAGGGTCACGGGGGTCTGCTGGAGCCAATCACAGCCAACACAGGGCACAAGGCAGGAACCAATCCTGGGCAGGGTGCCAACCCACCGCAGGACACACACAAACACACCCACACACCAAGCACACACTAGGGCCAATTTAGAATCGCCAATCAACCTAACCTGCATGTCTTTGGACTGTGGGAGGAAACCGGAGCACCCGGAAGAAACCCACGCAGACACGGGGAGAACATGCAAACTCCACGCAGGGAGGACCCGGGAAGCGAACCCGGGCCACCTAACTGCGAGGCAGCAGCTCTACCACTGCGCCACTGTGCCACCCTCCAGTGATTCCAATGCTCCTTTATCCAAAATGGCTTTTCCATAAGCTGCCCTATGATGGACTGGTGCCCTCTCCAGGTTTTGTTCCTGCCTTGTGCCCTATGCTAGCTGGGATAGGCTCTAGCAATCCTCCAAAACCCTGCTCTGATTAAAGTGGGTTTGAAAATAACATGACTGCTCCATAAGCAGAGAGAGTAGCCTAGCAGTAGAGTAGTAGCACCAAGTGCCACATGTGGATACCGAGAAGATAAGCAGAATAGTGGAGGCTACGTATCGGTTTATAAATGTTAAATTACTTATATATTTGTACAAATGACTAACAAGCAGAAGTAAAAAAAAATGCCATTTAACAAAGCAGTCATACACATCTTTCTGCCTGATATACTCGTAGTGTTTCTATATGAGATGGGATGGGATAATTATAAAGGATATTGTAAAAAAGACCAGGGTGCTTTTATAAGCCTTACTGTATACCACCTCCTGAAATAACTTTCCTAGTGTACTGTAAGGAAAGTCATGCTAAGTAAAACTGCTTCCCATGGTGCTAACTCTGCTGTTTCTTTCTAGTTGGGGTCTCAGAAGCAACCTAAGTAAATCTGCATTCTTTCTTTATTCTGATCAATATTTGTAGATTCTGTCTTCTTGTACCAATAGATAATAACATTAATACATGTATCTTGTGATCCAGGTAATTTAGGATGCTTTAAGTTTAAAATTTTCAGAAAATGTATAGCTTAATGGTAAAATAAAATGGAGACACCAAGACATTACACCAATAAGTACAGGATCAAAGCTTATGGGCATAGTCATCTATCATCAGGATAGTTAGTAAATGATATGTGTGTAATGTCACGGAAAAAACTGTTTCCCATGGTGCTTACTCTGCTGTTTTGTTTTTTCTAGCTGGTGTCTCAGAAGGCTATCAGAAAGCAAACAACCACCATGATGGGTCATTTTATTGGAGTGAATTTCCAAGACTTACTTAAAGGAATGTTTAACAGAACAATCAAAAGGCTATATTGTATTATTAAATGCTGAATGGGATGTAATTCAAATTTCATAATAAAAGTAAAATGTACATGATAAAAAAAAGAGAACAGGAAGTCTACTCCCACTAATTTGAATGCAAGAAGCAAATCAATAGCTTGTCCAGATATAACTGAGGGACATAATGTCAAATCTTATAGTATTTGAAGGCAGTATTACAGTCTAAGGCAAAAATTACAGGTAACTAAAAAATAAAAAAGATGGTTTGCAGCTCTCTTGAAAGCCATTTCTTTGAGATACCCACAGGAGTCCTCTAAAAAGAATCTGCAATGCCATTTTCAAAATTGCAAAGTAATTATATCCCTCAATGAAGAATTTACTGACCTGCTGTGCATGTGCCTATGACTCAAGTGAGAATCCATTAACTTGCGGGGTCTCAGTAATGAGGCAGAACTTATCATAAGGTATCAAAACCACAATGTATTTAGTTTTGCATTATAAGCATGTTAATCCCTAAGCACATGAAAACTGCATTATAAATTGTATTTGTTCCACCCTTTGTATAGAGTAAAATCAGTTTAAAAGGATGCTGAAAATATTGTTATATTTGTGATGCTTTTTTATTTTATATTAGGTATTCAGACTAGTTCATTTTTTTTTTTTAAATTGCTTATTGGAATACATATCTGTAGGTGGGCAGAGTCTATTCTAACAGCATCTGGCTACCCATCCCTGAATGGTGTGTCTGTCTACTGCAGCACATACACGTGCATACAGACACACACAAACACACACACGCTTGCACATAAAATTAGTTTACACTCATTAATCAAGGTAATATGCACTCCTTTGGAATTTGAGACACCCTACTATTTAATGACTTTTTGCCTTACATTTACAGTGCCCATAAAGAGTATTCACCAACATGGATGTTCTCACATTTTATTGCTATACAACACTGACTCACATTGGATTTAATTTGGCTTTTATGACACTGATCAACAGAGAAAGACTCTTTAAAGTGGAAGTGAAAACATATTACAAACGTAAAACAATAAATAACTGATCACATACAGTAAGTATTCACTCCCTTTAATATGACACAATTAAAATCACTCTTGTGCAGCCACTTAGTTTTAAAAGTCACATCATTAGTTCAATGGATATCACCTGCCTGCCATTTCAATTGATTGTATTATAAATGCACTTTATCTGGAAAATATAACTTGTGGTAAATCAGTATGGTGGCCCGAAATATAGAATGAAGACAAAAACAAGACTCTAGATAACTCTGTGAAAAGATCATTGAAAAGTACAAGTCAGGGGATGGAGACAAGAAAATAAATCAATCATTAAGAAATGGGTAGAGTATGGCACAGCTAGAAATCTGCCTAAAGAAGGCCATCCTCAAAAACTGAGTGATCATGCAAGATGATGAATAGTGAGGGAGACCACCAAGAGACTTGGGACAACTCTGCAGTAGTCACAAGGTACATTGGATGAGATTGGAGGGACTGTATAGACAATAAGTGTGCCCAGGTACTTCACCATTCTTAGTATTATGGGAGAGAAGGAAAGAGAAAGTGACTCAGCTAGAGTTTGGCAGAAGGCACATGGGAGAGTGAAGTCAGATTGCAAAAGGCCCAGTGGTCTGATGAAACCAAAATTGATCTTTTTTGACTATCAGACTAAACACTATGTTTGGCACATTGCACATAACACCATTACCACCACGGTGGTGGCATCATCATGTTGTGGGGATGCCTCTCTGCAACAGGTCCTGGAAGGCTTATGAGGGTAGATGGTGAAATAAATGCAGCAAAATACTGGGAAATCCTGGAGGAAAAGCTGATGCATTCTGCAAGAAACCAGCACCTTAGGATAAGATTTGTATTCCAGAAAGACAACGACCCCAAGAATAAAATCAAAGTTATACAGGAATGGTTTGGAAACAAAAATGTGAATGTCCTGGAGTGGCCAACTCAAAGTTCAGATCTTAATCCATTTCAAAATTTGTTCCTGGACTTGGAAAAGGCTGTTGACGCACAATCCCAATACAAAGTGAAGGAGCTTGAGCAATCTGGGGAAATATCTTAGAGTCCAAAGCTAACAGTGAAAGACCTCATCCATGACAGACTCAAGGCTGTCATGGATGCCGAAGGTATATCTACTAAATACTGGCTTAAATAGTGAACACTTATATAATCATTGTGTGTTTTACATTTGTATTTAATTCAGATCACATTGCAGAAATCTGTTTTCACGTTGGCATTAAAGAGTCTTATTCTGTTAATTTAATGTCAAAATAAGCCACACTGTGATTCAGTGATGTAAAAAATAAAACATGAAACCTTCCAAGGGAAGGAAATACCTTTATAAACCCTGTATGTACCACATCACAATTACCTATTTTATATATTTTTATATTTACCTTTTCTAATAATTAAATATACATTTTATCTTTTTGCATTCATATTTTGAATGTATTGGGAGTATCTTCCAAAATGGAATATAGCCACTCCGTTATACAAGATAAATTTTTGGAGTTTTGCAATCTACATATAACAGATTTCCTTTCAGGTTTTTTTATTAATAATGATAGTAGTGTTCAAAGGCAACAGATTGTCTCAATGTCAAAAGAATAATTATCAAGCCGAGAGAACACAGACATACTTTGTAAAGAACAAACACGCGCTTGCTATATATAGCATAACATGTGAACTAATTAAAGTACTGAAACTGAGAAAGCACAGCCATTAACCAAACTTTGACAGGTACATGGTGTGCACATAATGAGGGCCATAATGAACATTTTTCCCAAAAAAATGCAGTTAATTTCATGTGTTGCATCATGCAGTAATGACAAGTCTCTAGGACAGATCTCAACATCGGGCAATTTCAAACATGTGCCTCACTACACACTGACAGAATGAATACATATTTGATGTAACAAGTGAAAATAAAATTCTCCTAGAACGATTGGAAATGCTACAGAATGTTTAACATTTACAGATATGGGCTATTTCCCCCATTTTCCCAATAAGTTCCTTCTCGGTTTTAATCTTTTTTTGCAGATCCAGGGAACAAAATAATCATCTGGACATTAAAAATGTAGTGCATGAAATATCCTTACAGTATATATATATATATATATATATATATATATATTCTCACACACGCGCGAGTGGGAGACTGCGGACGGAGCCCCGACACCATTGCGCAGGACGGGTGCCGGGAGGGAATGGCGGAGTACTAACCTGTC